>CP092869.1:14649631-14727813 GCA_030710605.1 Cordylochernes scorpioides
TTGGAAACCTTTTTGTCCTTTCAACTGACGTAAATTACAAGGAACTCTGCTACAAATGTAATTATTTTATATATACCGCGGCAATGAATTTGCATAGATTATATAACAGAGTTAATAATATGTAAATATATTGCATAGATTGCATAAAAACGTATGAAACATGTTTACCAGTAAGAGAGTAATAATAGAAAAATGTGAGGTAAATGCTAATAAAGCAAAGGTATTAGCTAGGCTTAAGCTTAGTACAGTACCTCTCATCCGGTAGCCCTTCAACATCATCAGGTGGCCCCATGAGTGCAGAGCTGGGTCTTCGGGTATGGCCAGGATAATGACACCCTGGCCATCCTGCCAAGACCCACATCTATAAGTACTTCCTCGACGTGATACTAAGGAGTGTTCAAGAAGACACCTTGTCTGGACTCTCTCAAGATGGGAAAGTCTTCCTTGCTGAAGAAATTTGTACATATATAACTCTATAATACAAATGAAAACACCAAAACGCGAATGTTTCTTTTCACAAATAAATCAAACTTCTAATGTCCTTATTGCGATGAAAAATATTGGAAGGGCTTGGTTTATCAGTGGTGAACCCTCTCAATATTTTTTCATCGCAGTAAGGACAGTAGAAGTTTGATTTATTTGTGAAAAGAAACATTCGCGATTTGGTGTTTTCATTTGTATTATATAGATGGCGCGTTATTGCTTTGTATTAATATATAACTATATATTTTCCCCCACATTTTATCTACACGTTATTTACTCTCTTATTATATATTTTTTCGGCCTCTGTAACAATTACTTAGAAGAATCAAAAACATTATTTAAATTACACTGCGTGACATTGAAAATGGAACACCAAGAAATAGTGGCCAGAAAATTATGCAAATTTCAGGGTAGACGCGCCTAACCGAGTTATGCAAATGATGTAAAATGCGCAGCTCTCGTGCGCACATGGAGTAAGATATAAGGGAAGGAACTTGCAGAAAGGACAGTATTCGTGTCGTTATTTCTTCAAGAAAAATCATTGTAGAAATTTTGTTCTTGTGTCAAAAGACACGTGTAATAACAGAGAATGCCAGGTCATCGTAAACGGAGGCAGTTCAAGCAGACAGACGCTTTTACGAGGGGCATGGTGATCGGACTGAAAAGGGCAGGTTGGTCCATACGTCAAATCGCAGCTGATACACACCTTGGTGCGTCCACGGCGCACCGACTGTGGAGAAGATGGTTGGAACAAGGAAATGTGGCAATTTATAGGAATGTTGGTGCAACCAGAGTGACGTCAGCACGTGTGGATCGGCGTATCCTTCGACATGCAGTGGCGGCCTCACAAGCCACTTGTACCGCCATCCTGCAACATGTGCAAGACACCCTAGATCATTCCATCTCGACCAGAACCATTTCCCGTCGATTGGTTGCTAATGGCTTGCACTCATGCCGTCCGCTAAGAAGACTGCCATTGACCCCACCGAATAGGCGCCAACGTTTGGAATGGTGCCGGGCTAGATCGACGTGGATGAGGGAATGGCACAGGGTCGTGTTCTCAGATGAGTCGCGTTTCTGCTTGTCCAGTGATAGTCGCCGTGTACGCGTGTGGCGTCGACGTGGAGAAAGGTCCAATCCGGCAGCAATTGTGGAACGCCCCGCCGTGCGACAACGTGGAATCATGGTTTGGGGCGCAATCGCGTATGATTCCAGGTCACCTTTACTTCGTATTCAGGGCACTATGACGGCCCAACAATACGTTGATGATGTGCTGCGACTGGTGACACTCCCCTACCTTCAGGGGGTACCCAATGCCCTTTATCAGCAGGATAACGCCCGACCGCACACTGCTCGCATTAGCCAACAAGCTCTGCAAGATGTACAGATGCTTCCCTGTCCACCGTACTCTCCTGATCTCTCACCAATCGAGCACGTCTGGGACATCATTGGACGCCGTTTGCATGCCTTGCCACAGCCGCGTTCAGAAGACGAACTGTGGCAAATGGTTGAGAGGGAATGGAGAGCCATCCCTCAGGACGCCATCCGTACTCTGACTTTCTACCTAGACGTGTTGCTGCGTGCATCGCCGTCCGCGGTGGTCCTACTTGCTACTAAGCTGACGCCGTTCTCGCTCTGTATTATGACTATCATTTTGAAATAAAGATCGCTTATTGTTCGTCCCTGTCTCTCTCTGTCTGCCGAGTTTCATCACTTTCTGGCCACTATTTCTTGGTGTTCCATTTTCAAGGTCACGCAGTGTATATAAAAGGGCGTACCTGGATCTGTAAAGAAAAAAAAAACATTTTTTTTTCTCAAAATATTTCGAGAGATTGCTCCCTCTTTATCAATTTATTGTACAGTGAATTTAATTTACAAATTATTGTAGATCACATGAAAACAAATTTCTCAATGGTCAAAAATAATTATTGATAATAGTACATTAACAAATTTAATAATAATAATATAAGCAATAATATTGACCATTGACAAATTTGTTTTCATACGATCTACAAGAATTTGTAAATTAAATTTACTGTGCAATAAATTGATAAAGAGGGAGCAATCTCTCGAAATATTTTGAGAAAAAATTATTATTTTTTTTCTTTACAGATCCAGGTACGCCCTTTTATATAATCTTAATTAATGGATCGCCTTTTGACTCAAATTATTTAAATTGTCAATTATCTCGGCTTAGTATTCATAAGCATTAAAACCGGGATATTGTAGTAATGACCAAGAAGGTCTATTGTCAAATTAATTCTTTTGAGTTTCTGAATAACAAAGAATACCAATATCAGTATTTAGTGCTTGTTTTCTATGTGTCTATAGTGTACTATTGCTTTATTTAGACCTACAGTATTCCCTATAATGTGGTTGTACTGATATATTAAGGATTTTTTGTCACATTTTATACGCATCTGTGATTTTAAATGAGGCGTGTCCATACTGCATCACAGATGTGTAAAATCCGTGACAAAAATCTTTAATATGTGAATGTAACCACATGATAGGGCATACGTTCAATCTAAATCAAGCAATAGTACATATACAACAACAACAAAAAGCTTTATTAAGACCTTTTAGTCTTATACAGATTCTCCAAGCAGAAATATAGGATACATGAAGGAGAAACAGTGATAGAACTTAATGGTAACATGATATTTATATACAGGGAAAATTATATAAAGACAATCAAGCTAATAGATTAATATGGGCAATTTGGAGGCAAAGAAAGTTACTATACATGGATATATTCCACGGATTCTCTGCAAATGGAGATAAAAAGTAAAAGCTGATTACAATCAATATTGAGAGAGAAAATGAAATTTATATACCAGAAAACCTAATTAAGACAAATGGGCTCATAAACAGATTCGAGAGGGTAAATCCGAAGGGAAAAAAAAAAGATACAGAATAAAGGAATGAAAAAAAAAAACACTGGAATTTACATATGATACATGCACTAAGATTTTTCGTTCTAATAAAAATACTCCTAAGCTGACCAATGAAAGCCTTAAGAACTTGAAGCGCAGCTTTTTTACAGTATTTTCACTTACAGAAAGCGAAACATAAAATAAATTAAGGCAATGAAAGAAGAAATATTATACCGTGTTAGGTCTTGTGACAAATTGACAATTGAAACAAATTTTATTGACTTCTTGTCAATAATTTACATTAAAAATGGAAATAAAACTAAAATATATATGATCATGCGGGGGATGTGCCCCGGCGGGTGAGCCTTCTTTCCCAGGCGATGAGCTCCGGTCAGCCCAACCTGTACGAAGTACCGGTAGATGATGGATTTGGCAGATGCTAGGATGGCCAAGTCGTCATCTTAGAGACCGAAGATCCAGGCCCACAAGTCAGGGGGTCGCCCGAGGACACTGAAGGCTTCGATGATGAGGGGCCTGATACGTCTGCAGCTCCAGTAGTGATGGTCAAGGGAGCTATCTACGGAACCGCAGGTTAGGTCTTGTGGAATTATTTGGTAGCAGCTCTGAGACTTAGCTATGTAGAACTTTTCCTAGTCATCTTCCCCGCCCTTGACATTGCCGACTTCACTTGTAAGCATTTCGACCTGTGAGTCAATTGTGGAGTCTTCCATTTAGTACATGTACTACAGCAACGTAGAATAAGCAGTAAAAAGATGTTGGAAGTCTTTGTTTACAGGAAATTCGACAGATACCACACATACAATAGATCTTACTAACCATTACTACAATATCAAGGCTTGAACCCAAGTAAATACCAAGCTTAGATAATATATTTGATTTATTATAAGATTGTCCCAAAAGTTCGTAAACACTTGCAAAAAAGAGAAATACCAATATTATTCGCCGTTATGTATAATGTCTTTGTATTATGTATAAAGTAATTGTCAAAATTCAAAACTATTATAGACGCGTATGATTCTTTTTAAAAATAAACAATTCCTACTGTCCTTACTGCAATGGAAAAATTAATGGCGCGCTAATGCATCATAATATAAAGTAATTGTATTATTATGTATTCGCCGTAATAATATTATTCGTTAAGTAATAAGAAAAACAACGTTTTAAGAAAAACACGAACTTTTACTTATAGCACTACCTCATTTCTGATTATTGCTATCTTGCTGATAAACTTGCTTCTCCTCCCTTTCTTTTATCTAATCGTTGCAACAATTTTACATATTGTTAACTATGAAAAAACAATAGAAAAAAATAAAAGATAAGTGGGTCAGGTGTTGATGTTAAAAATAAAGAAGGCATCTCCTGACCACGAGCACATGTGCTTTTTAGATGGCAGAGCGCCATCTAGTGGAGCAGAAATAAACGGGAAGCCATTGGGACCAAAAATATTTTTGGTCGCAGTGGTTACAGCCTTCTCCACGCTGACGAGCGCCAACAGCGCGAAACGCGTTCGTGGATGGCTTTTCTTGATTTATCAAGAAATTGGGTTGGCCAAATATCTCGGAGCAAGCTAAATAAACGTTTAGTTTATTTCTGCGCCACTAGATGGCGCTCTGCCATCTAAAAAGCACATGTGCTCGTGGTCAGGAGATGCCTTCTTTATTTTTATTGTTAACTATGTGAAAAAATATATATACTACTCTGATCAAAAAGTTTCGACACTTTGCTCATAAATTCCTGAAAACTCAATATATTTTCTCCCGGTTTGTGGCAAACGCAAGCGTCGCCCTTGGCTTGGAGACCTGCCATTTTCAAAAATCACGCGCCACAACAGCGCGAGCAGCGGCTGTTCGAAGTGAAGCCATTTTGCCCGTGCTTCGATTTCGTTAATCACCGAAATGGAGGATCAACGAATTTGCATCAAGTTCTATGTGAAAAACGGATTCAAGGGTGCCGAAAATTTTTGGATGTTGCAAACAGCCTACGGGGATGCCGTCATGAGCCAAAGACAAGTTTTCGAGTGGTACAAGCGCTTCAAGGAGGGTCGGGAAGAGACCGCCGACAACGAGCGTTCCGGGAGACCGTCCACATCAACCACGCCTGAAAAAGTGGACAAGGTGTTGGAAATGGTGCGTGAAGACCGACGAATAACTGTCAGGGAGGTCGCCGAAGAAGCAGGGATATCATTCGGGTCGACTCAATCGATAATGAAGGACATTTTGGGAGTGAGAAGACTCAACACCGCTCTCGTTCCCAAAGATTTGACTTTTGATCAAAAGAACGCCCGGAAAGAAACGGCCAGTCTCAATCTCGAAGCGACAACCGACGACCCCGAATTGCTGAAGAGGGTCATTACTGGAGACGAAACATGGATTTACGGCTTTGATTCGGAAACTACCCAACAGGCATCGGAGTGGCGCTTCAAAAATGAGCCGAGACCAAAAAAGCGAGGAAGGCTCCCAGCAAAGTCAAGGTCATGTTGACGGTGTTCTTCGACTACCAGGGCATCGTTCATAATGAATTTCAACAACAAGGCTCTACAATTACTGCTGACTCCTACTTGGGAGTTTTGAGGCGATTGAGGGAAGCGATCAGGCAGAAACGGCTGGAACTGTGGAGGAGAAAGTCGTGGATCCTCCACCACGATAACGCGCTGGCGGACACAGCCCTCAAAATCTCGAAGTTCCTGCAGGACCACTCAACCTCTGTGTTCCCCCAACCCCCCTACAGTCCCGATTTCGCCCCCTGCGACTTCTTCCTTTTTGAAAAGCTCAAAAAAAAAGTTAAAGGGTCGGAAATTTCAGAGCATAGAAGAGATCAAATTGGAATCGAAGAAGGCCATGAAGGCGATCCCGAAAACAGACTACCAGAGGTGTTTTGCCGACTGGAAAAAAAGGTGGCTGAAGTGCATCGCGGCCAACGGGGACTACTTTGAAGGGGACAATTTGAATTTGGTAGAATAATCAAGTTTTTTTAAACTTATGAGCAAAGTGTCGAAACTTTTTCTCCATTACTCTTCATGTTTCACCTTTCCATACCTCATCCTCAAAGTTAGAAATGTCGCTATTTCTCTTTGAAAATAAAATTTCGATTTTTAAAAAAAGAAACATTCGCGGTATAATTTTAATTTTCGTTTTACAATCATCAGCCGCGTTATATTGTATTTTTTGATCAGAGTAATATACATTAAAAACAAAGTAGGCATATCCTGACCAGGAGCACATGTGCTGTTCAGAAGGCAGAGCGCCATCTGGTGGAACAGAAATCAACTAAACATTGATTTAGCCTGTTCCCTGATATTTGGCCAACCCAATTTCTTGATAAATCAAGAAAAGCCATCCACGAACCCGTTTTGCGCTGTTGGCGCTCGTCAGCGTGGAGTAGGCTGTACCACTGAGACCAAAAAGAATATTTGCTCCTAGGGGCTTCTTGAGAAACCAAGAAATGGGTATTTAAGGCCAAACATGAGTGAATACGCTTAACACGTGAAAAAACAATAGAAAAAAATTAAAAATTGAAATATCAAGTGTTGATATTAAAAACAAAATAGGCATAACATGACCGCGCTCACATCAGCTTTTTATCAAGAAAATGGGTTGGCCAAATATCCGGGAACAGGTTAAATCACGTTTAGTTGATTTCTGTTCCACTAGATGGCGCTCTGCCATTTGAAAAGCTCATGTGAGCGCGAACAGGATATTCCTATTTTGTTTTTAATTGTTACCTATGTTATATAATCTATGCAAATTAATTGCCGCAGTATATAGATATATTGATATAGAGAATTGAGCATTTGCTTGAGGTTGGTATACCTGAGTATTTAAATTGTAGTCGTGGTAAAAATAATAAAACATATTATAATCACAATTTGCTTTAATTGTTCTAATATAGAATACATAATTTTGAGAAAGTGTACCTTACTTAAGGCGTGAAGAATGAAGAAAACAAAAGACTTATTTACATATCTACAAAAGATTTGAGCCGGCCAACGGGAAACATCAACAATAGGGTTATATAGGGAATGCGGCGACCTTTGGAGGTCGTCTTAACAGATTATTTTATTCTACAATTTTTAATTTTAAAATGAAATAAAAGTTTTTATGTAACATATATATTGTTACATCATGATTAATGGCGTATTTCTTATATTATTTTTAATATATTCGAAATTTAAATGATATATTTATTTATTTTTATATAAAATATTCTATGATATTTATTTAAAACACAGATTATTTAGATTGTCATCATTTGTATGTAGGTACACGTGTGACTTCACTGCTCTCTTTGATGTGAGAAAAATAAAGAAAGGATTCTGGTGGCTACTTAAAGAAGACTTATCTCGTTATTCCCTTTTATAAATTTGTAGGATGGTTGAAACACGCTCTGGTAAGATGCAAGACCCAGCACAGGAGAGAATCCAGGCTGAAGAGTCTGCCAAGCCGCAACCTGGTGCAACAATTGGTAGAGATGCTAGTTCCGACCCAGTTGTCCTGAATCCCAACATCGACATCCCCAAGTATGATGGAACGGAAGACCCTCGCCCATGGATTGAATCTCTTGAAGAAATTGGCTTCTTGTACCATTGGGCAGACTACATTATCTCTCGTTATGCCGCCATGAACATGACGGGAAGCGCTAAAACCTGGTTGAATTTACACAAAGCTAGTTTCACGAGCTGGGAAAATATTAAAATCCGCCTCATTCAGGATTTTCTTTGGACGCGAATAAAGAAGAACTTAGAATGAAGCTCAACAGAATGCAACACTGGAATGAACCAGCAATCAGGTTCGCGGAAGACATTCTAGTGTTGTGCAACAAGGTTGACCCCGCAATGGAAGAAGAAACAAAAATTGAACATGTTATTGGAGGACTGAAAAAAGAGTACTCATTCGCGCTCTACCTGAACCCTCCTAAAACGACCGATGACCTTCTTGTCGTGTGCAAGAAAATGGATTCTTTTGAAAAGAAGTATCGGGAACGTGTGGAGAAATCCAGAAACCTATATAACGGTCCACGCTATTCTAGACCCCAACAACAATCGAGGTACGTGCCGCCGACTGCCGCACGAAACTACCAGACCACTTCCAGGCCCCAAGCCCCTGTTTCCAATAATTACAAGAACGACTCCCCTCCTACCCCCAGACAGTATCGAAACAACTTTCCCCAGCCCTCTACCCCTAGACGTCCTTATAATCCTAACTTTGTGCCGAAACCAAACCTTCAGAGAAACACTTACAATAAAAGCCAAGAAGTGAGCAAAAATAGGACGGAAGATGGAAGACCAATCTGCTTTAAATGTAACAAGCCAGGGCACGTGGCCCGTTATTGTAGGGTCAAGTTTATAAGAATCCTAGAAGAGGATCCAGCAGATACCCAAGAGAAGGTCGAAGAAAAATGCCAAATGAATGAAATATCAGAGAAATCAGGACCTCGGCTTTATGCTGATGTATGTCATAGCACACAGACAAATATTCCTACCCGGAATAGATATTCCGTGTTGGAAGATTTAAACTAAGCGTCGCGCCTGAATCTGTCAATCAAAGCAAGTCGACCATAAACGGAATCAAGAAGTTGGACCCTAAATACAAATTAAAAATTAATGTGGACAAGATAGGGACTTTTGAAGCTTTGGTTGATACAGGTGCTGACCTCTCAGTGGTCGACCTCAGAACGGCCCTCGATACAGGCCATGGTATAAGTAAACTCGCAAAAATTTGTGCAGGACCCGATGGAAAAAAATTGGACATAGTAGGAAGTATATTTTTAAATATAAAAATTGATGACGAAACATTATCACACAACTTTGTGATATTGAAAACGCATTTACGGACATTAATTCTTGGGAGAGATTTCCTTAAGAAAATGAACGCAAAAATAGATTGTAAGCAAGAAACTATAAAATATGATTTGACGAATAATCATGACGAAATCAATTTTGAAATGTTGAAAATAAAGAGTGCCAAGGATTCCATTGTACCGGAATGCTCCATGAAATTGATCAAGGCATTGGTAGAAACAGAGGATGGAGAATATATTATCGAGGAGAGCAGCAAAATGTTTCAAACAAATGGACTTCGTCTAGCAAGAAGCTTGATCAATGTTATAAATAGGGAAACACACATCTGGATAACTAATCCGTATCCTCGACCGTTAAAAATAATGAAAAACCAAACAATGGCTTTTGGAAGTAGTCCAGCGAAAATAAATGTGAGTCGAGAAAGAGAGGTAGAAAAGAACGAAGAACCTAGATTCCAAATAAACGAAAATCTTTCACCAAAGGAACAGAAGGAGTTAAAACAAGTTTTATAAAGGTATGGAGATCTTTTTTCATCGAGATTAGGGAGAACCAATTTGGCAAAACATCGGATAGACACAGAAGACGCGAAGCCAATTAAACACAAGCCTTACCGGGTAAGTGCTAAAGAACGAGATATTATAAAAGAGCAAATTGACGAGATGCTTACAGAAGGCATAATTAGGCCATCTTCCAGCCCCTGGTCTTTTCCAGTAATATTGGTCAAGAAGCGAGATGGTAAATACAGATTTTGTGTGGACTACAGAAAACTGAATAATGTGACAGTAAAAGATGTCTATCCGATCCCTAGAATAGACGAAGTTATGGATACTCTCCAAGGATCTACACACTTCTCAGCAATAGACCTCAGATCTGGATATTGGCAAGTTGAAGTCGAAGAAAGAGACAAAGAGAAAACAGCTTTCACTACAGCGCATGGATTATATGAATTCAACGTGATGCCTTTTGGACTTTGTAACGCGCCTGCTACCTTTGAGAGAAATATGGAGAATATGCTTGGAAATCTGAGATGGCAAATTTGTTTGTGTTATCTGGATGATGTTATCATATATAGCCCGGATTTTCCAACGCACCTCAAAAGACTTGAAGCTGTTTTTAGATGTTTTCGTGAATCTAATTTAAGGTTAAATGACAAAAAATGCCGATTTGCTTTTGAAGAATTGGAGATTCTCGGCTATATAACGAGCAAACATGGTATAAAACCCGCGGAACATAACATCAAAGCTGTCAGAAATTTTCCTCGGCCCAAAAAGGTCAAAGAAGTACAATCCTTTTTGGGAATGTGTTCATATTATAGAAAATTTATCAAAGACTTTTCAAAAATTGCTGACCCTTTGACCAACCTTATAAAAAAGTGTATCATTTACCTGGACAGAAAGACAAGAGGAAGCGTTTCAAACCCTAAAAACAGCACTATTAAGTCCACCAATTTTAGGTCACTTCAATCCAAATGCACCTACTTATGTTCATACTGATGCGTCCAACATCGGCATAGGTGCAACACTTGTCCAAGACATCGGTGGTGAAGAGAAGGTGATCTCATATTTGAGTCGTACCCTAAGTAAAGCGGAGCAAAATTATTCAACCACTGAAAAAGAATGTCTGGCCGTTGTCTGGTCAATGTCAAAATTACGACCCTACCTTTATTGAAGACACTTTAAAATAGTAACAGACCATCACGCCTTATGCTGGCTCAAAAACTTGAAGGATCCAACAGGTCGATTGGCAAGATGGGCATTGAAAATTCAATAATATGACTTCGATATAATACATAAATCGGGAAAGAAGCATCTGGACGCCGATGGCTTATCTAGGGGGCCCTTACCAGAAACTGATTAGGATGAGGATTTTGAAAGGCTATTTTTAAATCAATTAACAGACGAAGAGGATAAATTTATCGAAAGTGTTAAGAAAAACCTTAATGGAAGCAGGCGATCAATTGCGCAAAACTTTAAAGAAGAAGATGGATGCCTCTTTAAGAAAAACCCGAACCCTGAAGGCAGGGCGTGGTTGCTTGTGGTTCCAGAGAATAAAAAGAGAGAAATTATGAAAGAATATCACAATCATATGTCGAATGGCCATCTGGGCGTCGCCAGAACCATGTACCGAATAAAGAGTAAATACTTTTGGCCATCCATGCTAAAGGATGTCTCAGAATTCGTTAAGACGTGTCACCTTTGCCAAAGTAGGAAAGGCTCAAACCAATTACCTTCTGGACTACTACAGCCCATCCCCCCAGCCAACTTTCCTTTCGAAAGAATTGGAATTGACTTTGTTGGTCCACTACCATCTACGAAAAACAGGAAAAAATGGATAATCGTGCTGACGGACTACTACACTAGATATGCAGAAACAAGAGCAGTCTCGGAAGCAACAGTGAAAGAAGTTTCTAAATTTCTAGTAGAGGATATTTTTCTTCGGCACGGAGCCCCACAATATCTTATTAGTGACAGAGGCTCTCAATTTACCAGTAATTTAATGAAAGAGGTGATGAAAACGTGCAAGATTAAACATTGCTTCACAACGAGCTATCATCCCCAGACTAATGGATTGACAGAGCGGTTAAATAGAACATTGATCAATATGCTCAGTATGTATGTGAACACTGATCAGAAAAATTGGGACGAAATACTCCCATTCATCACTCACGCTTACAATACTACAATTCAGGAAACCACAGGATATTCTCCCTTTTTCCTGATGTTTGGAAGAGAACCCACGTCTCTTTTGGACGACAGGAATACCTCGGTGGACATTGACAAAGATGATTATGATGAATACATAAAACATCACTTAGACAAAATAAACAGAACAAGAAAATTAGTTATTAACAACACAATAAAGACTCAAGAAAGAATGAAAAAGAACTATGACAAGAAACACATGGAAAGAAGCTACGAACCAGGAGAATTAGTAGCAGTTTGGACACCAATTAGGAAAATAGGAAAGTGTGAGAAACTACTGAGAAAATATTTTGGCCCATATAGAATATTAAAGAAGCTGTCTAACGTAAATTACTTAATTGAGCCAAAAGATAATCCTGGCCAAGACCCATTAATTGTCCATGTCTCAAGACTCAAACCCTATTTTGAGAGAATTGATGAGGTAACTCACGAGGACGTGACGACCTCTGGAGAGGGGGAAGTGTTACATCATGATTAATGGCGTATTTCTTATATTATTTTTAATATATTCGAAATTTAAATTATATATTTATTTATTTTTATATAAAATATTCTATGATATTTATTTAAAACACAGATTATTTAGATTGTCATCATTTGTATTTAGGTACACGTGTGACTTCACTGCTCTCTTTGATGTGAGAAAAATAAAGAAAGGATTCTGGTGGCTACTTAAAGAAGACTTATCTCGTTATTCCCTTTTATAAATTTGTAGGATGGTTGAAACACGCTCTGGTAAGATGCAAGACCCAGCACAGGAGAGAATCCAGGCTGAAGAGTCTGCCAAGCCGCAACCTGGTGCAACAATATATACTAGCCGAATGACCCGGGCAACGCCCGGGGTTTACCCGATTAAATGCTTTTATTAAAATACTATTCGTTACAATTATAGATTGGCGCCGTGGATGTCATTCTTGTATAATATATAAATGAGTTTTAAATATTGTAAAAAAAATGCATCGACCGGGAATCGAACCCGGGGCGCCCGCCACTATAATATATAAATGAGTTTTAAAAATTGTAAAAAAGAAATGCATCGGCCGGGAATCGAACCCGGGGCGCCCGCGTGGCAGGCGAGCATTCTACCACTGAATCAAAGGCAAACGGTGACAGAAGTGTCTCGTGCATTGGCGGCACCAAATTATGGGGGGGGGGGGGGCAAAAGTGGCGTTATCGTAGCCGACCAATAGGAGGGCGCCAGCAAACCGTGACAGAGGCCATGACGCTCGTAACTGTATATAGAATAAGCAATGGGCGCTTCTCCCGTCAAAATAAACGTCAGAATCTGACGCCATCTATTGACCGTCGCCGAAACTAGCGGCCTCAGGTCGGTGACAAAGCCACAACACCAGCTTTGGCAAACTGAAAAGCGTCCACCTAGAGACCATGGTTTCGGGCTAATGGCCCTCGTCAGTCTAGGGCGGACTTTATTCCATGAGATCCACACGGGATCTAATGGAATATTGACAATCTGCCAAAGAGGTGTTTAGCTGGCAAAGTGGCTGGGCCATATCTATGGCTAAAATATAGATGGGAATTTTGCCGGGAGGATATTGATCTAAAGAGACAAGAGTTTTGACGGGTGAGGCGACCCTTGTCTCTATAGAACAATAGGGTTATATAGGGAAAGCGACGACCTCTGGCGGTCGTCCTAACAGAGTTTTTTTTTTTATTCTAGAAATTTTAATTTTAAAATGAAATAAAAGTTTTTATCTAACATATATATATATATTTACATAAGATCTCTCTCATCATATGAATCCCCAGGAAGACCAAACTGTCAACCACCACAGATGTCCCACCTTCATAGGCTCCAAACAGCCATCTTCCTAGGAATAAATATATGGTCCATTTGGACGAGGAAAGCGAAAACTTGAACGCGGCTGATTCCACACTAGCCTGTTTAGTGATTCGCTAACCATGACGCATGCACAAAGGAACGTGTGACCATTGGACATGCGTCGGACCAGGAGGCTGTTGTTGGGTGCTGAGCTGCCTGGAGTATAGGAGCTCCATCTATTATTCCTTTCTTCCTGTAGTGAATCTGTATAAGACCGGTGGTCTTAATAAAGCTTTGTGTGTATATATTTACCTTTGAAAATCTACAGAACCAAGTACAGTACATCAGATAAACTGGATGTCCACCATTAGACATGTCAACCAGGATAGTTGGTGTACGTGGTGACTCCAGGAATCCTGGTTACATAAAGAGAAAGTAAGTGTTAATCTAGACAATGATAAAAAAAATTGTCATTTTCCTTACAAAAATAAAAAATAAAGAGCACACTAGCAAAGAAGAGACATCCTGAATGCTAGAAAAAATGAATTAAAGACCTTGGGGAGTGGGAGTCACTTGGCATGTGTTGACACAGTGAAGGTGAATTATAAATTAAAACTTATCATTCTTTTAAACAAAACTCAATATATAAGCTATCTATTATAATATGCAAGTTTAAAACAAGAACATTAAGCCTCCAGGGAAAAGTTTCTTTCAAAAATATTTTTTGACTGAATTGAACTCTACGAATAGAAA
Organism: Cordylochernes scorpioides; assembly: GCA_030710605.1. Taxonomy (NCBI): domain Eukaryota; kingdom Metazoa; phylum Arthropoda; class Arachnida; order Pseudoscorpiones; family Chernetidae; genus Cordylochernes; species Cordylochernes scorpioides. The sequence continues at coordinate 14,664,044 of CP092869.1, forward strand.
CAGCAAAATATTACGACGATTGACAATAAGACACTCCTCTTCAATCGTTGTTATATTTTGCTATTTTTATTCGTAGAGTTCAATTCAGTCAAAAATATTTTTTAAAGAAACTTTTCCCTGGAGACTTTATGTTCTTGTTTTAATATTGATTCAAGGGATTATTTTATCTAATAATATACAAGTCTTTATAATCAATTTATATCACCGAAATGCCTTTCTTTGATAACCAGTTAGCGTGATGATTATCTTGTCTTGCACCATGTGTGCCAAGAACAATAGAGAAAAAATCAAGGTTTTGAGTCAATATAGGCCAAAACAAACATTTTAAACGTATATTTAAAGTAGAGAGAATATTTGCAAACCCTGATAAATAACATGTTTTGAAACCCATATAATTTTTAATTTATAAATAAAGAACGTGTATAGTGTCAATCTTTGGTCTCTTCCAACAATTTATATAGTTTCTACAGGTAAACTTCGTACAATTGGTATAAGTGTATAACGAATCAAAAGTTTTGACGAAGGAGTATCTTTTATTATATTTGTGCAAGCTTTCGAACTTTGCAGTTCTTCCACAGGCATGGATAGTACAAAAATACTACCAAATTTTCAAAATATTTTGAGCCATTATATATACAAGAATTTTGATTCGTTATACAATTTATATAGTGTCCAACTTATTCATCCACTGATTGGATCCTTACTATCACATGACTTTGAACAACCAATCAGCATTGAGATAGTAAAACGAGTAGGCTACCTTAACTCAGCGGTTCTACATATGTCAATATGTTATATTAACAAAAGAGGATTTGAGATTGTTTTTTTTTATCGTTGTTGTTTTTCCATTGTTTTCATCCGGTTCCAAAATAATTTTACTAGGTGCCTCTCAAAAAAGAGCAAAATAGCTTATGATATTTACAACAATGGATTACAACAAACTCCGCCTTTGCCGGTCCCAAGCCCGGATGAAAAAGGAGGAGGGGGAGCAGTAACAAGCTCACTAAAAACCTGGGCCCAGCTGGCCTGGCTGATAGTACCCTGTAAGGGCTCCTAATCCAGGGATAAAGGATGTCTGTACTCCATGTTAGGAGCGGCTGCACATGGCGTCTGTTCCTCATGTCAGAGGCGGCCATTTCTTTTGGAGCTAAGTCGGTCTGGCAAAGAGTAGTGCTCCCAGTCTTAATGACAAAGGCAGATGCATTATACTTCACCCAATCATGATTGTTGTCATTGGTTGCAAGGTGTTCCCACTAAGTACTAAGTGAAATTCTCAACCTGCAACCCCAAAACACATTGTTGACTGTATTGACTCATCCATTGATGTGCTCTACTCATCCCCGACAGACACCATCAAAAGTCTCGAGCTTTACAAGCTTAACACCCTAATATGATTGAGTGGAGATAAGAAAGAAGGAAAACAAAGAATAATATATATGAAGGTTATTCATATATTAAAACATAGTGTCCAATACGGGATTGTCTCCTGGTTCATGGCTGTCGGAAATTAAGGGTTTTACCCACTTGTCCACCGACTTCATTCCATTTTTCATTTCTTGTTCTTGTTCCAAAATCACTTTATTAGGTACCGCTCAAAAAAAAGCAACCTAGCTTATGTTATTTACAACAACGTTGTGAAGGTTATTCACATATTAAACAAAATGTTAACGTGGGATTCAATCCCGGTTCATGACTGTCGGGAATCGAGGGTGCTACCCACTTGTCCAACGACTCTTTTTTCCATTTTTCAAATAGGTTTTCCAATCCAATATATTTTTTAAAATTACTCAAAATTGTATTTTATTTTTAACCATTATTTTATATAATATATATATATTTAAAAAACTATTAGTTTATTATCAGCCAAAGAAGATTGAGATTTCTTTAAAAAGCTAGGCGGTCGAAATATAGAAGGATCTCAATAAAAGTGTTTGATCCAACATCAAGAACAATCAATCTCAATTTCAATCAATTCGACGTCAATCTGGAACTAAATTACATATCTACGCTACTTAGATATAGAAAGATTGTATGCAAACACATTTCATAACTAATATTGCCACGTGGAAAATTAGGGAAGACAAAAACTTCAGGAGGAGACAACAATTTATTTCAGGCAAGGACAAACTATGAATGGTAAACAAAAGATAAGCCACGAGGGCAATTTACAGAGTAGCAAAATATAAACATAAAAATGACAACTCTGTTAATAAAATAATAAAATTAATAAATACTTTGTTACAATATGAAACATTTTTCTCATTACAGTAAGGACAGTAGAAGTTTGTTTTATGTTTAAAAGAAAAATCCGTACTTGAATGCTTCCATGTCTTAAATATAGATGACATGTTATCGCCTTATAATTAATTATGTCTAACTGACCTTGTACTTATTGTTTGCGGAAGAGCATTGCTCGATGTAAATATTTAAATGTAATTCTACTGTCCTATAAGCTTATGCCACAGTTTACTTAAATACCATTTCTAAGATTCCACCCTTTTCAGTGTAGCGTATAAAAGCAGAATGATCCAATACAGTATTAGAGTTCTAAGAAGCGGGCTGGTAGATTGAATTGGTGAAACCGGTGGGAGGGTTTACCACTGATATGTGTCAACCAAGCCCTCCCAATTATTTTTTCATAGCAGTAAGGACAGTAGAAGTTTGTTTCATGTTGTTAGCATTTTTATAAATTGTTTTCATAAATTTATATATTTATATTTTTGACCAGATGACCGGACTACTTTGCATGTATATATTTGGTTTTCAAATTATGTAAAGGTAGTTAGTTATGAAAGGAAATTAAAAAGTATTAATTCCTTAGAGGTGTTGGTGATTACTCTGCTCGATGGTAGAATAGGAAAGTCTTAGCTCCCAACACATGTTTAAAAGAAAATTCCGGGCTTTGTGAATGCAAGAACAATATTTAAATAACATAAGAAATTACAACCGCTGAAATCAAAAACTATCTCGGTAGACTTATTTTAAGATAAATATCCTGTTCGCTGGTTTTTACATGAGTTATTTGAACCAGGAAAAGTGAACATTCGAATGGTTTTATGGTTAATAATGAATACACAGGAAAAGTAGGGTATTCCTTCGTCAAGGTTTCAAAACATGTTATTAGCAAAGTTTACAAATATGTTCTCCATGTGACCTTTACGTTTAAAATGCTTTTTTTTTTTTACATATTGTCGCGGCTGTACCCTACCGGTTCTTTGCGACAACGCCGCTTCCTCCTTCGTGGATCACCTACTCAGGCTCCCTTTGCTCTTCCCTGCAGGCCACCCAAAGACGTCCTGAGAACCACTTCTCCAGTGGTACTTCCTTCCTCTGGCAATATCTCTCGGCCTTACCACTGGTGGGGGGGACACGAGAGACTTACCAGAAGAGCAGCAGTATGGCGATGATGGCAATGGCGAGAGTAACGACAGAAGGCCGCACCAGGACTTGAAACACAGACCTTTATTGTCATCCACTACTAAACATTACATTTAAATGGAAAAATAAACAATGGGTATTTACATTATGTTACATCCTGGGGCCAACATAAAAGTGTATTTACAATTACCCTCCCCTGGAAACAGGACCACAGCAGTCGGCGACTTCCACATCAGTTAGAGAAGGGAAATAGGCGAAAGAGCCATCCATTGGCGGAGGTTGTAATCATTTGGAGGCCTCACACGCGACAATATATTGATTATAAAAAAACAATAATATTTCTATTGTCCTATGTAGACATGTTGAAATCCATGAAAAACGTGGCAAATGGTTATCAAAGAAAGAAATTTCGTTGCTGAATTTAGTGTAAACCATTTTGGCCACATTAGTCGAAATTGGGCACTAAACATTTTAAAACTTTGTATGAGGATGTTATAAAAATTGAAACTTTACTATAATTGCATATATCCCCGGTATTTTTGAGGATATTTGGAATAGCTCCAAGCAGTATTAGATGCATGAATGCACATTTTCATATAGTTATACTGACAAAAGTTACTATTACGGGTTATCATACAAAAAACAATAAACTAGGGTCTACAGTAAGAGTAACTTAATACACAGAAGAACGTACACTCAAGAGTACAACACTAACAACAAAAAGGAGATAAAAACAACTCACGATTTGTTAAATAAAATTTAAAACAGTATTTATCTTTATTGTAGCGTTGGCAGGGATCGGACTCGGGTCACACCGGGATGCGAAGAGAACAGCCAGACACGGAAAAACCACGTAGAAAAGCATTTTCAGTGTCTCCACACCAATTCTCCACGCTCTGGGCCCCCTCGCATTCCCTTAGTCCCCTCTTATATACAGACATGGCCACATTGGTACAATGAGAAGGCGTGAGAGATTGGTTCACTAATAAACGCGGACAACATTCTGCCCGCTAAAAACTGATCAGAAAAAAACTGAAAATGTTTGTCAATATAATTTGACAATACGAATGATTAAACTGACAACCTCTTGGAGAGTAATTCATGGTTTTTTTTACTTGAATTATATTGCCACGTGGAAAATTAGAAAAGACAAACTTCAGGATAACATAGCTCTCTCTCTCTGAAATTTGTCAAATTCGAACGTTCTGCAAACATACACACGCAGAAAATTTAACGCATTTTTGGCGAAATTTTAGAATGAAGAAAAGCCTTGAAAGCAAGTATAAATTACTGTTGGATCGTTTTTGAAGACAACTCTCAGATTTATAAAATTAATTTATTAAAAACATTAAACATTTTTCGATATATATAGAAACGAGTTAATTATATCGTATTTAAGGCAACAAAAGATTCATCTAATTTTATACATTTTCTAACCAGATTCAACTTGTGAAAACAGACGACAAAGAAAAGAATAAAGCAAATTAATAATAGAGGGTAAGTTCCTATTTTTTGCAAGCTTTCACACTCAAAGAATATTCAACTTCTTGCTTCAATTACATATATAATCAAAGAGTCCAGTATATCTGTTGTAATTTTAATTTAACATAAATGCAGCTTTATAAATATAAATTTATTATTCAAATACATAGAGATGTGTTAAGCTAAACTTTTCTCATTTTTATTTAATCAACTTATCTTTGTATATAAATAATAAATTTATTTATAAAGCTGCATTTATGTTAAATTGAATTTACTATTCAACAAATAGGCTGCACTCTTATTATATATGCAAATATATATTTGCTTTAAAGGCTTTTCTTTATATTAAAATTTGAAAAAAATGCATTTTTATTCTCTGCGTGTATGTGTTGGCAGAACGTGCAAAAAACTAAACTTTTCGCATTTTTTATTGTTTGTTTTTATACTCCAAACCACTATTTTAAATAAATAAATACTTGGTCAAAAGACACCTTGATTTCACAGATTATTTTAATTTTATTTGTTCACCAATCTCAACAATAGCATTAGCGAAAACCTTTGTTTTTATACTCCAAGCCATTACCTTTAAATAAATAAATACTTATTTCTTCAAATAAAAGACACTTTGGCCAGTAAATATTTTTATTGTCTCGACGTTTCGACAAAAATATTTTGCCCTCTGTTAGAATAATCAATTTCAACATTTTACTCTTCTTTTTTTTTTGACCAATTGACCGCTGTATATAATAATTGCTACCATTGTTGTGTCGGAGTATGTAAAGCAAGCTGCTTTAAGTTTATGTAAAATTTGAGCATAACTAATTAAAACTTTCTTTCTTTAAAAGCCATTTCCCGGCCTTCTCCTTCCTTTTTTTTCAACAGGTTATGGGCCCAGAACTGATTGTCTAAGAAATTAAGAATCAAGAATGTCCAGTCTATATCAAATAGAGAAGTTGAATAAGCAAAACTTTGAGACATGGAGGCTTCAAATGCAAATGATTCTTAATCACTGTGATCTGTGGAATTATGTTAATGAAGCCAATATTAAACCTGAACCCGGTAACCAAGAGTTTACTAATTGGCAAAATAAGGATCAGAAGGCTCTCGCTACAATTGTATTGAACCTGAATCCATCAGAACTAGTTCATGTTAAGAACTGCAAGACTGCCGAGGAGGCCTGGAAAAGATAGAAGAAGTTTATCGACCAAAAGGACCTGCGACGAGAGTTTCCCTGACCAAAAGGCTAATACAGATGAAAATAAGGCCTAATGATGATTTGAAAGATTACCTGAGTAAATTTACTTCATTGGTAGACAATCTAGGTGAAATTGGGGCTCAAGTACCCGAAGACTTTTTAGTTATACTCTTGTTGTGTAGTCTTCCAGAATCGTACGAAGGATTCAAGACTGCAATAGAAACCCGAGATGAGCTCCCAAAACTTGAAACTTTAAAGGTGAAGATTATAGAAGAAGATCAAAGACAACATGAAATGGAGGGAACTTCGTCTGGAGAACATAATGCCTTTGTTGGAAATCCAGAAAGAAAAACTACTAATTCCACTAAACCATCAAATCGGAAGGATTTCAAATTTAACTGCTATTACTGTGGCAAGAAAGGCCACAAAGCGGCTGACTGCTGGTCAAAAAGGAACTCTAAAAGGAACAATACTCGAATGGCTGCTTCTCTAGGAATTAGAGATGAAAATATTCTTAATGTTGACGAGTGGTGCCTGGATAGCGGCGCAACTGCACACATGTGCTGCTTAAGAGAAGCATTTTCAAATTTAAGAGAAACAGAGCCAATAGCCGTTAAATTAGCGAACGACCAAAGCATAGAAGCTTTAGGTACAGGAACGGTAGGATTGGAAGTTTTCGAACATGGTGAACCATTTTTATTAAAATTAGAAAATGTGTTGTTTGTCCCAGGACTGAAGGGAAATTTGTTTTCAGTCGGCACCTGTGCAGAAAAATCATTCTTTGTAAAATTTATGAGAGGAAAAGCGGAAATTGTGAATCCATTGAGGAAAATTTGCATAGAAGCTTACAAAAGAAACTGACTTTATATATTGCGTCAAACTAAATATGCAAAAACACAATTTACCAGAATGTGTATAGACAGAAATAGCAGTGAAATTTGGCATAGTAGGTTTGGTCATCTTAATTTTGATGACCTTAAGAAATTGCAGAGAGAAAATTTAGTCAATGGATTACCCAAGGGTGAATTTAAAAGTATAACAAGTTGTGAAACTTGTATAAGGGGTAAACAGACTCGATTGCCATTCCCAGAAGTCTCTCTGACAAAGTCAACAGAGCCACTGCAACTTATTCATTCTGACATATGTGGACCGATGAGAACAAAGTCATATGGCGGTGCATTGTACTTCGCAATTTTTATTGACGATTTCTCACGAATGATATTCACCTTTGTTATGAAACGAAAAAGTGAAGTTTTCAATGGATTTAAAGTCTTTAAAAGATTTGCTGAGAAACAAACTGGCAAGAAAATTAAAGCAATCAGAAGTGACAATGCAGCAGAGTATTTGAGTACAGATTTTAAAGAATATTTATTGGAGGAAGGAATTAGACATCAGCTCTCAGTTGAATATTCTCCGCAACAAAATGGAGTTGCTGAAAGAGCGAACAGAACTCTGGTAGAAATGACTAGATGTTTCATAATTCAAGCGAGCCTCCCAGATCCACTTTGGGCTGAACTTGTGCATACATCTACATACATCAGAAACAGATGCCCAAGAACAAATGAAAGTCGAACTCCGCATGAAATATTTACAGGAAGAAAACCAACCGTTTCTCATTTAAGAATGATTGGATGTAAATGTTTCGCTGTTGACAACCGTCCGAGAAGAGGAAAATTCGCTCCTCGCAGTGAAGAATACCGACTGGTTGGCTATTCTCCCGAATCAAAGGCGTACAGATTATGGAAGCCTGGAACAAACATGATGATAAAAAGTCGAGATGTACGTTTCCTTGAATCTGAAAACTCTACCTTAAGGAATGACGTGGTGCAAATTGAAGCTATACCACAGAAAAAGGAAGATATATCATTGGAGGAGGAAAATCTTCAGGATGATGAAAAATTTTGCCCGGAACTGATTCGGAGTTTTTAAGCGAACCATCAGAAACAACGGAAGTCATCTCGCAGAGAGGAAGAGGAAGACCAAGAATTTTACGTACTGGAAAACCGGGAAGACCACGAAAGGAATACGTTGAAGCTAATTTGTCTAAGGATTTTAGACAGAACACCAGTTTGCCAGATCCAAAGGATTTAGATCAAGCCTTGTCTAGTGAAGATTCGCATCTATGGAAAGGGGCAATGAAGGAAGAGTACAGTTCCCTTTTGAAGAATGGAACTTGGGAACTTGTCGATCCTCCTAAAACAGATACATAATAGGAAATAAATGTGTCTTCCGAAAGAAATTTAGAGCCGACGGCTCTATTGAACGGTATAAGGCTCGACTTGTAGCAAAAGGTTATTCCCAAAAATACGGTATTGATTATGAGGAAACCTTTGCACCAGTTGTACGCCACAGTACGATCAGAACAGTTTTAGCCTTGGCCGTTGAATATGATTTGCTGGTCCATCAAATGGATGTTCAGTCTGCCTTCTTGAATGGTGATGTCAAAGAAGAAATTTACATGACACAACCAGAAAATTTCGAGTCAAAGAAATATCCAAGAAGGGTATGTAAACTAAAGAAGGCTATATATGGTCTGAAACAGGCTGGAATGACTTGGCATGCAAAGCTCGATTCAGTATTAAAAGAAATGGGCCTAGAACAGATGAAAACTGATAACTGTGTCTACATTAAAAGAGAAGAAGGAGTTCTTCTGGTTGCAATATATGTTGATGATATGATTGTTGCTGCAGAAGAAGAGAGCACGCTGATTTGCTTCAAAGAAAGTATGAAGAAGTTGTTTAAGATAAATGATCTTGGAGCATTGAATTATTGTCTTGGGATACGGGTACAGAGAGGAGTGGATGGACCTATATCTCTCGATCAGGAAAGATACATTGAAGAACTTCTAGAGAAATATGAGATGAAAGAATCAAAACCGATCTCTACGCCCATGGACCCTAATTACAAAGTGACAAAAATATCACCTATAGATGGTGAGAATGAGCCAGTAGATAAGGTAGAGTATCAATCTTTGATAGGATCACTGATCTACCTATCTGTCTCAACAAGGCCTGATATTGCCTATACGATCAGTACTTTAGGACAATTTAGCAACGATCCTAGAAGACAACATTGGAATATTGCAAAGCGTGTTCTCCGCTACTTGAGAAAAACATCAGACCTAAAGATTACTTTCAAAAAATCGATGAAGAAACTTCATGGTTATGTAGACGCGGATTGGGGCGGAAACCTCATGGACAGAAAGTCTCATTCAGGATTTGTGTTTTACTTGGCGGGCGGTCCAATAGCGTGGGAATCCAAAAAACAACAGACTGTTTCCCTTTCAAGCACTGAATCGGATTACATCGCACTTTGTGAAGCTGGAAAGGAGGCTGTTCACATAAGGATGCTTTTAGATGAATTGGGATTTGGTGAAATATTGGAAGGACCTACAGTTTTGAGGACTGACAATCAGGGAGCTCGGCAATTAACAAGGAATCCTGTGTACCATGCGCGAACAAAGCACATTGACATCAAATGGCATTACATCAGAGATATTTATGGTGAAGGTCTTGTCGAGGTCGTCCATACACCAACCCAGGAGAATGTTGCGGATATCTTCACCAAGAGTCTGACAAAGGTCTCTCATGAGAAATGCATTTGTGAATTGGGAATGTAGAAATTGAGGGAGGGTGTTGGAATAATCAATTTAAACATTTTACTCTTCTTTTTTTTTTTTTTGACCAATTGACCGCTGTATATAATAATTGCTACCATTGTTGTGTCGGAGTATGTAAAGCAAGCTGCTTTAAGTTTATGTAAAATTTGAGCATAACTAATTAAAACTTTCTTTCTTTAAAAGCCATTTCCCGGCCTTCTCCTTCCTTTTTTTTTTTCAACACCCTCGTCAGGAGTGAACAAAAATTAAAACATTTGGCAAAGCGTTAGAAAAAGTGTCTTTTATTGGAATAAATATGAATACCGGCCAGGCAGCCTCTATCTTTACGATAAACAAATACTTGGTCAAAAACACCTTTATTTCACAGATTATTTTAATATGATTTCTTCACCAATCTCAACAATATCATTACCGAAAAGTTTAGTTTTTATACTTCAAGCCACTACTTTTAAATATAAGTTTTTAACTTTTAATTAGACAATTTTAATTTATATTTAGACATTTTTCATTTTAATTTAGACATTTTAAATTTTTATTTTGACATTTTCAATTTTAATTTAGACATTTTTCATTTCAATTTAGACACATGGACTTTTTATAGAAAAGTCCTTGTGTCTAAATTAAAATGAAAAATGTCTAAATTAAAATTGAAAATGTCTAAATAAAAATAAAAGTGTGAAAATTAAAATAAAAAAATCTCTAAATTAAAATTGAAAATGTCTAAATAAAAATAAAAGTGTCAATTTTAAAATTGAAAATGTCTAAATTAAATTGAAAAATGTCTAAATATAAATTAAAATTGTCTAATTAAAAGTTAAAAACCTATAAATAAATACTTGGTCAAAATCACCTTTATTTCACAGAGTATTTTAATTTGTTCACCAATCTCAACAATAGTATTAACAGATATTCCAATTAATATATACATGATTGGAAGGATATGTAGAGGGAATTAGCATACCCATTATTATGTATTTCCTAAATTCCATGAATACAGTTCCTCAAATTCCAAACATCACTTCCATTAATTAAAATCCCCCATTTTCATAATTAACTCCCTATTTGATTGATTAGCTATGTACGATCCCTAATTATTCCAATTATCACGAGTATATCATTATAACCATATTATTGTTAGAATGTTAACACACCAAAATATTGATTAACAATGTCTGAATATCTTTATATATTATTCACTAGTATATAAATAAGTAAATATATTTTAATTTAATCATAAGGCACAATTTGGATTATAGATTATAAAACAAGGTAATAAGACCAGATACAAATAAATAAATAGTGTGTGATGTTTAGGTAACAACGTTGTTATAGTACATTGCGGTTTGTCTGCTTGCTACATCCATTTTTGGGCTGGAAAATCATATACTTTGGTTAGTAGTCCGTTAGCAACCCCGGTTAGTGATATTTTATCGAAATAAATTCGACACACAAAAGCTAAGAAACATGGAATATAACAAAAAATATATATATTTATAATTCAAAATAGGTTTTGTGTATGAAGGTTCGCTCTTTCTTTGTCAAAAATTTTAAAATTCATTTAATTTCGGGAGGATTATGTGACTTATTTTCTTGAGGGGGATCTTGAAATGTCTGTAAAAGAATGACAATCAAATTTTATCTTAATTTCAAATGAGCTTTTCCTATCATCATCTGTGACAACAACAAAGAAGGTTAACATACAATCCTTCTTTAATGATTTATAAACACAGAAATATCTTAATACAAAGCAATAACGCGCCATCTATATATAACGAATGGAGACATTAAGGCATGAAAGTTTCTTTTCACAAATAAATCAAACTTCTACTGTCTTTACTGCGATGAAAAATATTGGGAGGGCTTTGGCTCATCAGTGGTGAACCCTCCCAGCGGTTTCGCCAATTTAATCTACCAGACTGCTTCTTTAGAGCTCTAATACTATATTAGATCATTCTGCTTTTATATGCTACAATTAGGTGGAATCTTAGAAATGATATTTAAGTAAACTATGGACATAAGCAGGACAGTAGAATTACATTTAAATATTTGCATCGAACAAAACTCTTCGGCAAACAATAAGAACAAGTTAGGCATAAAAGAATAAAGTAGAATTAGAAATATGACTTCCAGTTAACTATTCGGCATGTAAAATAAAAAAAGAAAAGCATATTTATCTTAATTTCAAATGTGTGTGTGCATATTTTCTATTATCACCTGTGACAACAACAAAGAAAATTGATCCTTCTTTAATGATTTATAAACTTTGATTCTTTTTTAATCAAATTTTACAAAGGTGGAAAAATAAAAGAGTAAAAGGGCATAAAACGTGTAGGGGAATATATATACAAATATCTTCAGCAAGGAAGGCTTCCCCACCTTGAGAGAGTCCTCCTCCAGACAAGGTCTTCTTGTACACTCCTCAGTTCCGCACCGAGGAAGTACTTATAGATGTGGGTCTTGGTAGACACCAGGATGGCCAGGGTGTCATCGTCTAGGCCATGCCCGAAGACCCAGCTCTGCAGCCATGGGGCCGCCTGAAGATGTTGAAGGGCTACCGGATGAGAGCTACTATACTAAGCTTAAGCCTAGACACTAAGCCTAGCTAATACCTTTGATTTATTAGCATTTTACCTAATTTTTCTATTATTACTCTCTTTCTGGTAAACATGTCTCATACGTTTTTGCATATAATCTATGCAATATATTTATAAATTGTTAACTTTAAACTTTGATATATCTCATCAGGTAATTCGGCGTGTTAACTTGTACTTCTAGTTCTTCTGTTGAAGGGCATGTTGGCCTGAAAGCTAGAGATATAAAAAATAGTTAAAGAAACCTGGCCTTGAATTGTTTGTTCATTTTGTTTAATTGTAAAGGCAGGGATAAATATATATTAGTAAAACTCAAAGCAATAACGCGCCATCTATATATATATGTTACTAGCGGATGTGCCCGGCTTCGCCCGGGTTTTACCCGAGTGAATGTTTGTCTAACGAACATTTGTTAAAACAATTCTCTATAAACTTATAAAACGTACTCGGCTTCGCCCGGGGTTTACCCGAGTAAAGGTTTGTCTAGCGAACATTTGTTAAAACAATTCTCTAAAAACTTAGTTAAAAAAAAAAAGATATATTTTGATAATTTGAAACTCGTAAATTTGAATCTCTCGATATATTGTTATCATCGTCACAATGGGGGCGCTGCTTGCGAGTTAAATCTACAAATCTGCAAATAACTCTAAGGATATTCAAGATATTCAGGAAATTATTTTTCAAAAACCTTCCCGGTGATATACCTAATAATACCCCAAAATTTCACGGCGATTGGATGTATGGTTTTTGAATCTATAGAGTGCAGACAAACAGACAGACATTCAATTTTATATATATAGATTTACTCTTCATTGTTGGCTTTTTATCTTACATTCATTCTTCATTGTTGGCTTTTTATATTACATTCACTCTTCATTGTTGACTTTTTATCTTACATTCATTCTTCATTGTTGGCTTTTTATATTACATTCACTCTTCATTGTTGGCTTTTTATCTTACATTCACTCTGTTGGCTTTTTATATTACATTTACTCTTCATTGTTGGCTTTTTATCTTACATTCATTCTTCATTGTTGGCTTTTTATATTATATTTACTATTCATTGTTGGCTTTTTATCTTACATTCATTCTTCATTGTTGGCTTTTTATATTACATTTACTATTCATTGTTGGCTTTTTATCTTACATTCACTCTTCATTGTTGGCTTTTTATCTTACATTCATTCTTCATTGTTGGCTTTTTATATTACATTCACTCTTCATTGTTGGCTTTTTATATTACATTCACTCTTCATTGTTGGCTTTTTATCTTACATTCATTCTTCATTGTTGGCTTTTTATATTACATTCACTCTTCATTGTTGGCTTTTTATCTTACATTCACTCTGTTGGCTTTTTATATTACATTTACTCTTCATTGTTGGATTTTTATCTTACATTCACTCTTCATTGTTGGCTTTTTATATTATATTTACTCTTCATTGTTGGCTTTTTATCTTACATTCATTCTTCATTGTTGGCTTTTTATATTATATTTACTCTTCATTGTTGGATTTTTATCTTACATTCATTCTTCATTGTTGGCTTTTTATATTACATTTATCCGAGTGAAAGTTTGCCTAACGAATATTATATATTATGAAGTATAATAAACAATGTTAAAGATTAGTTTTAATTATTAATCAAGATTGTGTGTGAATATGTGAGAAAGATGTAATATCGTTGTTGTTTTCTTGGCCGACTGTTTTACATATGGTGTTATCTTAAAATTGCTTGTTTTGAATATTTTTTTAGATTGAGTTGAATGAATTGCTGAATTTTTTTTGTATTTATATATAAATAAAATTAACTCTGTTGATTTTTTTGTATTTAATCGATAACAGCTAAGTTACGCATGTTAATGTTAGGGAAAAATATTTTGATGTTAAGCAAAACCTGCTCCATCTCGTTTTACATAAATGTTGAAAATTTGGTTGAAATTGATGCATTGTAACGAAAGTTTTTAGTGATGTCCTCTTATGAAATTTGCATTTTATTAATATAGATATTAAAATATTATTCTATTCAAAAAAAATTATATTTCATAGATACAAATACTCTGCTTAAATCGCCCGCCAGAGGTCACGCTTACCCTATAAAAACTCATTGTTGTTATTTCTCGTTGGCCTTGTTGGTCATATCGAGTATTAAGTTATGAATCCTGCCAAGAAGAAAAAGAAGGCCTACAAGCCTACAACCCGCATCGTGAACGTCGCCGACCTGGAGAGGGAAGATGAGATGGTGATCTCACGCAACTGCAGCATCCTGAGCTCCATTGGCCATCCTGCCCTGAAATCCCTGCATGAGGACCTGATCCGCTACATCGCCTCGCGGACTGAAATGATCAAGGCCCTCGCTACCAATGTAGAGAACCTCACTGACACCCTCGAGTCCTTCGCAGAGTTGGACGAAATTGAGGAGGTCAACAAGCCCAAGACTGCTTGCCGCGGCACTCAAACCTGCCCTGCTCCTTCCTGCAATGAAACCAGCTCCCAGACTGACCCAATCAAGCCCGCCACTCCTGCTCCTGCTGCTCTCCCTGCCAAGAAGCCTGCCTCCACCCTGCCTGCTCCTGCTCCAACCAAAAGGAAGCAGTCTGAAGCTCCCAACCCGCCTGCAAAGAGGACAAACCTGAATGGTCCTTCAAAACCTGTGCCTTCCCACGTCTCCAAGCCTGCGGCCGCCCAAGTGATCCTTCATGGAGAAAAATCGGCGGCCCACACAGTGGTCATCTCAGATGACCCACAGGCTGACCCAAGGGAGATGCTGAAAACAGTCCGCGCTGCTCACACTCTCCCCCAAGGCGTTTGGGCCTCCCTGCGCACCAAGGGGAAGCTGGTCCTCCATTCCAGCAATCCTGACACCATCCCTGAGGTTACAACCTCCCTGGCCAGCAAGTTGAATGGAATGAAGGTCCGCCAGCAGAAGGAGATCCTGCCACGGATCTGCCTCTTCAAAGTGGATGAGGAGACATCCAACTCCACAATTGAGGAGACCTTCCTGGAAACCGCTGCTGTTAGAAAACTTCCTGGGGACAAGGTGGTGCGCGTGGCGCACCGTTCTGCACCGCCTTCATCGAGATGGACCTCAAGACCTTTAGAGCCCTGGGCGTTCGCGGGAGGATCGTGGTGGATGGAGTAATCCTCAACTTCGAGGAGTCCATCCGCGCCCGCGTCTGCTTCCGCTGTTGTGGCTTCGGCCACAACTCTGCCCAATGCACCAGAGCTCCCAAGTGCTTCCACTGCGGTGAAGACGGCCATGAAGGCCGAACCTGCCCATCCATTGCTGACCAGCGCACCTCCAAATGTGCCAACTGCTGCTCCCAGGGCCTTCCTGACAAGCACGAGGCGAGAGCCTCAAGCTGCCCCATCCTGAAGTCTAGGGCCCTCAAGTTCTAGGCTTCAAGGACCTTCTGCCTCCATTTCCATCTGCCACTTCTCCTGGATTCCTGGCCTATTCAACGCACCCGCCTCACTGCACCCTGGCGCTATTCCCCTGCTTGCCCAACGTTTCCACCACCCCTGCGAGACATCTCCTGCTTCCAGATCCTAGGGTCCCTTGCCACCTGACATCGATTTTGGGCTCAAAAATCATAACTTCTGGTTAGTAGCCCGTAAATAAAGATATTTTCTCTTTCTCGTTGGCCGGCTCAAATCTTTTGTACATTATGTAAATAATCTTTTGTTTTCCTTGTTCTACTCGCCTTAAGCCAGGCAGTACTTTAATCAAATTAATGTTTTTATATATTCCATAAATTCAATTAAAGCAATATCTGATCAAAACTATTTTATTATTCCTACGACTGCATCACCATTTCCATACCATAATCTTCAACATGATCAAAAAACAACAGAAATCTCTTTTTTTTTTTATAATATATATATAGAAAGAAGACATTTTCATGGCAGTAAGAACAGTAGAAGTTTGATTTATTTGTGAAAAGAAACATTCGCGTTTCAATTTTTTTATTCGCTATATTATATTTATATTATCAGGTAATAAGTTGAAATCTAAGTATAAAAAAGAGTAAATTCCATTCTTTAATTCGACAGAAAGTTGTTAATAGAATATAGAAATCTGGTGTGGGTGTTAATCCCAGTAAGAAAACAAGAAGTTTGATTTATTTGTGAAAAGAAACATATTCGCGTCTTAATGTTTTCTCTCTATAAACTTAGATATCTTATCAGGTAATAAGTTGAAATCTAAGTAAAAAAGAATAAATTCCATTCTTTAATTCGACAGAAATTTGTTCATAGAGTATAGAAATCTGGTGTGGGTTTTATGAGTGGGTGTCCCATGTTCGTTCAGAGAGGGGCGGTATCACGTGGTTTGACGGCGCAGATGACGTCATCCTCTGAGTGCCCGCTGATTGGGCCGACGAACAGTCCGGCGCAGGTGACCGTCCCAGACGACATGGTTGCACCGCCAGATCTCGCATCTCCTCCCGCCAAGGCTCCTAAAAAATACCGCGAACGGGAAAAATGGGGCAGCAAGCTGGAGTTCATGCTGTCCTGTATGGGCTTCTGCATCGGACTTGGCAATGTCTGGAGGTTTCCATATCTCTGCTACAAGAACGGAGGAGGTAAGTGTCTGAATTAACCTTCTTCCCCAACTACATACTTCTTTGATTTGCATAACTAGACTCTTTCGGAAAATCAAAACTCTCTTTATTTAACAAAAAATCAACAAACAATTCAGAACTCGTTTTTTTAGATATAAGATTGTCTTAAATTTAGTGTTTTTCTGATTACCTAGCGAATAATATATACAAAATACAAAGACATTATACATAACGGCTAATAATATTGGTATTTCAATATTTTGAAAGTCTTTTACGAACTTTTTTGTATTATTTTTTCTCGCTTTCTCGGGACAACATACCTTTCAACAGTAGAATTACAATTATGACTTCCAGCTAACTATTCGGCATGTAAAAGAGAGAGAGAGAGAGAACGAAGATAATATTTATATTAATTACAAATACATATTTTCTATTATCACCTGTGAAAACAAAGAAAATTGATATATAATCTTTCTTCAATGATTTACAAACTTTGATATATTGTTACGATCTTTTTTTAATTCTGTCGCTGGTAAGCCACGGAATCACGAAGCAAACTCAAAAGTAAGTTTTATTCAACACACTGTCAAATAGAAAAAGCCAACAACAACTATATGCTTTGTATCTCTTATTCTAGAGAGCCGAGCCTAAACCTATTTCTCAAATATTTACATAGACCCAAACAAAAAATGAATTAATAGAAAACTAGTTAGAACATTTACATATCTACGAAATAGTTGAATTATAGTACTTTGTGACAATATTTTCAGGTAATTCGGTATGTATAGTTAGCTAGAAGTCATACTCCTAGCTCTCCTGTTAAAGGGAATGTTGGCCTGAAAAAACTAGAGAAATAAAAAATAGTTAAAGATACCTGGCCTTGAATTGCTTGTTTATTTTGCTTAATGATAAAGTCACGTATTTATATATATTAGTAAAACTCTCTGCAATATAAAATATTAAATAAAACGGCTTCCAAGGGTGAGTTTCTAGCTAAAAAAATATCGATTTATCTCATCCTAAAGCAAAAATATTCTATGATGCTGTTTTGTTTATTATTTCATATAGACTTTCGATAGACACTCAAATATATCTTGACTATTGACCAATAAACATTCTCTAAAATATTAAGAATAAAGAGTTTAATATTAATATAACATATCCATTATAACATAAAACATATCCATAGTGTTATGTAATTAAAGTAAGTAAGAAGAATGAATCCGTAACCAATTTAACTTTACATATTATTTATTTTAAAAATAAGGCTTATTCTGGATTGTAATAAGATTATTTATTAATCCGATATTTCGATGGACCAATCTTCCATCTTTTACGAGGTATTTTGCTATGAAGAACGCGACCTGCTGTGTGCTTCATAACAAAAAACCTCGTAAAAGATGGACGATTGGTCCATCGAAATATCGGATTAATAAATAATCTTATTACAATCCAAAATAAGCCTTATTTTTTAAAATATACCTATATTATGGACAAATCTTGGCATATATTTGTTAGCTTTTTTTTATAAGTTGTTTTTCATAGATTTATATTTTAATTTTTTTGACCAGATGACCGGACTACTTTGCATGTATATATTTGGTTTTGAAATGATGTAAAGGGGTTAGTTATGAAAGGAAATTAAAAAGTGTTAATTTCTTGGAGGTGTTAGTGATTACTCTGCTCGATGATAGAATAGGAAAGTCTTAGCTCCCAACAATATTTTACGTGGAAACAACAAAAATTATTATATACATACAGGTTCCTTTTCAAACACAAGCTCATCTATAGCCATTGTTACTCTGTGTAATATTCAAAAATTTTTTTTATCAATTATTTTATTTCCAAAGCGCTATATCCCTCAAGGGATACTTGCGCCAAACAAGGAGAAAAGTTTATTTACATAAGTTATTTACATTAGTCAACGCATGAAAACATTAGAGATCCAGATTTTGTAGAAAGTTTAGAATGTATTTACAAAATGAATTGAACTTTAAATATGATTTAAAGATTCCAACACATATAACATATTCTGTATTATTTTTCAAACTCTATATGTACAAGTACATTCTATACAGTGATTCTGTAGAAGACCAAACCTAGTTTAAAAAAAAAAAAAAAACAGAATCGAAAATATATATGTTATTAGAAAAGAACCTCTTTGATTTATCAAATTTTCCTATCGTTTATTTATCGTTAGTCAAGATTACAAGACCTTCAATGCTTATACTTTGTCTCATCTTTCCTGAATCGCCATTAACAATCTGAAAAATGGAAAAAGGATCGTAAAATTTATACATTACGCCACAATATTTATATATAAACAATTGCCATATCAATAAAATGTATGATTATATTGATATAAATCATCAAAATTGCCTTAACAGATCTTACTAACTAATTGTTTGTGAACTTAACGATTTGATTTCCGATAGAAAATCATATTTAAAGTTCAATTCATTTTGTAAATACATTCTAAACTTTCTACAAAATCTGGATCTCTAATGTTTTAATGCGTTGAATAATGTAAATAACTTATGTAAATAAACTTTTCTCCTTGTTTGGCGCAAGTATCCCTTGCGGGATATAGCGCTTTGGAAATAAAAAAAAAATGATAATTGAGACCTTACTATAATGATAGAAAACATTGATAAGAGGTGTCGACTCATCAATGGTGAACTCTTTCAGCGGTTTACACTAAATTAGATTCTATACCGCCCTACGTTTTTATTGGATTTTTTTTCTTATATAGTGTTAAATCTCAAAAGATGGTATATATTAGATGGGTAAAACAACACTTGAAGTTACACCGCATGAGTTTCTTATCAATGAAAAATCAAAACCCATTTCAAGGTGAAATATTGACTATTTCTAACCTTTTTAGATGAGGTATGAAAGGGTGAATTATGAAGAGTAATGATGAACGGAAAAATAAAAGTGTCCAGGGATGGGACACTTTTACTTTTATTTTACTTTTATTTTCCGTTCATCATTACTCTTCATAATTCACCCTTTCATACCTCATCTAAAAAGTTAGAAATAGTCAATATTTCACCTTGAAATGGGTTTTGATTTTTCATTGAAAAGAAACTCATGCGGTGTAACTTCAAGTGTTGTTTTACAATCACAAACCGCAGTGTATTATATAATATATTAGATGTGTATAGGAAATCTATGTACATAAGCTTGTATGTCTGTGCAGAAATATATACAATTATAAATAGTTATAAAGATAGTTTTGATGATTCATATAATAATAATGTTCTGAAAATAGAGCAATCCATACTTAAATCGTTAGATAATAAAAAAAATGTGAATGCAACGTTATATTCATTGTGAAAACTGTAATCTATCAATCTATGTTACATACATGTGAAAATAGAAGAATGGAAACTACATTCGTTACAGATTACAAGAAATAACATTTTCTCTTTTGTAACATATTTACATATTTCCATAATACACAATTCTTTTGGTAATGAAATTGAAACACTCAATTTAGTTCAATAAAATTAAAGAAATTCGTTTGATTTATTATAAAAATCTTGACAATTCTACCTCTATAAAACATACTATATATATTTACAGACATTTTAATCTGAAAATACCTTAATGGAAATAGAAAGTGTCATTCCCAGAATAGATTGAAGAAAAAAATATGGAATTTGTCATCAAATTAACTTGTGACTTTGAATAGACAATTAAAATATTTGAATGCAAATACGTATAAAAAGTTAAATATATGTACATTTTCATGTAAATTCATTTAATCAATGTATTAGCATGTATATCTATGGCAAGCTTTGTTATATTCTAGTGATATTCTTTCATTTGTTTCTGTGTATGACATTTTCTATTTCCACAAGTGCAGAATAATTATTTTTATATAATATAATGCGGCTTATGATTGTAGAACTACATTTGAAAATATCCCGCATGTGTTTCTTTTGAACAAAAATCGATATTTATTTTAAGAAGAAATAACGATTATTTCTAACCTTAGAACACTTATTTTTCCGTTTATCATTACTCTTCACAATTCATTCTTTCATACTTCATCCCTAAAGATAGGAATACAGTAGACTCTCCTATAACGCGAGTTTTTACAACGCGATAAAAAAATTGAGACAAATTTATTTATGCAACGCGAATTTTCGTATAACGTGTTATAAAATAAAATAAATGATATTTGTCACTAACAATTTACCCTAACAACATTCGCGTTATACAAGTTTTATTTCGTACAACGCGAATTCCTATAACGCGATTTCATACAACACGGAACACATTAATCGCGTTATAGGAGAGTTTACTGTATTCGTTATTTCTTCTTAAAATAAATTTTGATTTTTCGTTCAAAAGAAACACATGCAGGGTATTTTCAAATGTCGTTCTACAATAATGATTCTTTATTATATAAAAAACTATTAGACGTCGCCATTTTGGCAGGATAACTCTTTTGCAGGCGTATTTATTTTAAAAGATTAGTAAAGGATATTACGTATATACGTACGTGTTGTAGCACGATTTAGCTTGTATCTCGTATTCTAAGACGATTTGTATATCTTTAACTATGAAACACACAATTTGGATTATAGATTATTAACACAAAGTATTAAAATTACAAATATATATTTCCACAATGAGTATATTTTTAATTTAAAAAAACGCTAGCTTTCAAGCGTTAATCGCTCTTCAACGGGCTTACTATAATATCGACTTTATAGCGTTTGTTTTTGTAAATATTTATGGTGGGATAAAGTCGATCTTATAGTAAGCCCGTTGAAGAGCGATTATCACTTGAAAGCTAGCGTTTTTTAAAATAAAAAATATACTCATTGTGAGAATATATTTGTAATTTTAAACACAAAGTAATAAGACCAAATTCAAATAAATAATGTGTGACGTTCTGGTAACATCGTCGTTACCATCATCAGACAAAAGAATAAATGAGAAAAATATCACAGCATGTTCTTAAATAGTACTGTTATCAAGTGTGTAAACAAACAGATAGGTTGTCTTAGAAAATTACTTTTTGATAAGGCACAATTTGGATTATAGATTATAAACACAAGGTAATAAGACCAAATCCAAATAAATAGTGTGTGATGTTTCACAACAACGTTGTTAACGAAATGTCACACACTATTTATTTATTTGGATTTGGTTTTATTACCTTGTGTTTATAATCTATTTTTTCTTAACTGTTATCTTGTTTACAGACTTTATAATAGTACTATTTAAGAACATGCTTTTATATATTTTCTCATTTATTCTTTTGTCTGATGATGGTAACAACGCTGTTACCTAAACGTCACATATTCATTCGAATTATTAAGCCGAAGAGAGCTTAAAATAAGTTTCAAGGTAAAAGGTATTGAATAGACCTTGGATTCAGAAATAGCCTTGCTCTTGATAAAGGTGTGGCAATACTAGGAATAATTGAAAGGAACTTGACCTATACTTTTTACAAAGTATTCTAACGTCCAATAGGAACTTATAGCTGCGTTGAAATGTATTATGATGCATTAGGGCTCCATCTGTTATGAATATTCGAAACTATTATAGACACGTATGATTCTTTTTAAAATAAAGGACAGTAGAAATTGTTAAATTTTCAAAAGAATCATACGCGTCTATACACCTATCCCCCGATTTACACGGTACTTGTATTACACGTTTTCGCTTTTACACGGTTTTCCAAATATTTTTTTTTTTATCGCACTATACTAAATGCTACTGTGATTGAACACATGCGTTGTGTACACATCTCACGAGGAATCCCGAGCTTTTGTGCTGACTTGCTGCACACGCACACTGTGTCTGTATTTCTAATTTTTAAACATTTTTAATTTTCAATTCACACGTTTTTCTCAGGAACATATCTACCGTTTAAATCGGGGGATAGGTGTAATAGTTTCGAATATTGAAAGAAATAAATAAGTGAATAGTGTCTGTTTTATAGCTAGGTATGCGTACCTTTCACTATAGACGCCATTAGATTGTTGACAGGTGCCATACCTTGCCAACAGTCCAAGAAAATGTCTTCCAGGAACAATGGCAAGTTCTTACAATGGTGAACTTGGCAGAAGCTCTTAAAAACAAGCCAAATTTGAGTCATTATCTATCTAATGAGTGTAAATATTTTTCTTGAATTCACATAACATAATAGAATGCACCATTTAAAATCTTTTCTTATATGTAAGCCTACTGTACTGTTTCAATAATGACATAGATTTTAATATAGGTATCTTTTTTTTTTCATCAGAAAACAAAGAATGTTATCTATCTTATTTATTAGATTCCACTTCCAAACCTTTTAAAGAAACACACAATTCATCTTCACGCATAATAGGTTAATCACCACGCATAGATGTATGCTAAAAGAAAAACTAGTGTACTAGATCTCTCTATATTTGTACCACTTCACCAAAGGCATGATAAGAACAAGTTACAAATCAAAGCCTAAATCAATCAGTATAATTACAACAATTTTTTTTATCTTAATAAAGAAACATATTGTAATTATTCTTATTGATTCCTATATTTCTCAAATTTTGCAATTATTTAAAGAATACTTTAAATATCAAAGCATGTCAAAATTACTTTCATTACCTTTGTGACCAAGATGTCACGAATTCAAGACAAAGAAAAATACTTGTTTGATGACATTTTTGAATTTTGATAGAAATCAACATATATTTAAAAGATCTGATATTAGCCATACTTTTAATAAGATTTTAATTTGTATTTGAAATGGGATCTACATGCATATGCAAAGAAGGTACGTACATTTAGAAAAGTTCGGTTGACAATATTTTATCTATAAATTTTAATATAAAATGATAATACACGCGCACGTTGAATATAAAAATCTATATATATCAATACAAATAAAGTTTTTTTTCTAACATTTTCGATGTCGATATTTTCTAGAAATTATTAAATAATTTTTTTCTAAATTATTTCTGAGAAAGTTTTTAAATATTTAGGATGTTATGAAACAGTATAAATTATATTTTCCAATAGGATAAATGAAAATCCTAAAAAACTATTTTCCAAAATGCATAGTAATTATTTCAAAGTAAAAAAATAATTTAAAAAAACTCTTCAGCATATACATACATATTAATAAAGTTTTAAGCAATCCATATTTTAAAATATAATTTTGATGAAATTTTTGTGTTTAAATACTCCTTATATTTTAACAAATAATTAAGATTTAGAAAATCAAATAGCTTTTCTATTTTAAAATCATTTTGGTTAAATAAAACGATTTGCTTTTTATTTCACGAAATATTAATTAATTCAGAAAAAAATAAATATACTTTATATATATATATAATACCAAAACATATATACCTCATAATCTTTATAATATATATTTTTTCTAAAACAAGTGTTTTCAAAGATAAACGGCTGATCTAAAAGAGGTCAAGGTGTGAAAAAAGGTATAGAACAATGACCTAAATAGACATTGTTCTATATTCTATTGTTCTATGTTCTATTTTAAAATCTTTTTAGTTAAATAAAAATGATTTGCTTTTTTTTCACGAAATATTAATTATTTCAAAAATATAATTTAAATACAATATATATATACCTTATATTTATATCTTTTGAATATATATTTATATATTTTTAATTAAAAAGGCATATATTGGATCAAAATATCATTTATTTTACTAATATTTCAGTTGGCTGAACGCCAACTTTTATTAATATATATCTATATATATTTTTTTAAAACAAGTATTTTTCAAAGATAAACGGTTGATCTAAAAGAGGTCAAGGTGTGAAATAAAGTATAGAACAATGACCTATATAGACATTGTTCTTTAGAATGGCAAGTTGATTAGAATACAAGCTATTAGTAGACTATATCGTGCCAGACGTCACGCTACCATTTTCTTTCTTTTTAAGCCTTACGTGGGGATTAAAGAAAGAGGTAAAAATATCCTTCTTAACATTAAAATATCCTTAAAAATACAAATTATACCTCACACCTGTTCAATTATTTAAAATTTATGTATACAGCGCGCTAAAATTATCACGTATAAAAAAAACGATTTTAAAAAAGATCTTCTGGAAATAAACTCAATTTGAATTTCTATTTAAACGTAACACTCTACTATTTTATTATATTTTTTTATATCAAAGGCTCTTTATTTATATATTTGTAGTGTTTTTATATTCAAATCAATGATTTAAACTATTTTTTATTATCTGTCTTTTATAAATACCATTTATGGTTATTTTGAAATTTTCCACATTACTACTCATTAAATAGGTCTATTTTTAATAGTTTAAATATTTCTCAAATAGATAGTTTTAAAGAATATTCATATACCATTTATTAATCACAGAAAATCAATAGATGTTATCTCCAAATAAATTTCTATACTAGAACTCCTATACTCCAGGTAGCGCAGAGACCAACAGCCTCCAGGTCCGACACATGTCCAGTGGCCACAGAATCCACCGTGCATACGTCAAGGTTAGCGTATCACTGAAAAGACGAGTGTGGAATCAGCCACGTTTTAGTCTTCGCTTTCCTAATCCAAATGGACCACGACATTCGGCGATTCTATTAATCTCCTCCGAACGGTGACTGTGGTCTTATAGAATTTATATAAACCAAAGATATACACACATATATACAATAGAACTTAAAAATATTAAGAAAAGAAAAGGGAAAAGAAAAATATATGGTTGGAAATTATCATTCCCCTTTTCCTTTGCTTCTAAATTTGACATTTACCGAATGATTCAACTCATCCATTTTTCCTATCTAAGCAAAAAGCTAATAAAAGCCTAAAGTAATTTTATGTCAAAACGATACAAACCTAATGATTTGCTAAAATTTTAACAAACCAGAAGACGAGTATTACATTTCAAAATACCAATATTAATAAAAACATATTATTAATATGATGTATTATCGCGACATATGTTATAAGAAATTTGAGCTATTTTTGACGTGTATGATTCTTTTTAAAATAAATCAATTTTCTACTGCCCACACTGCAATGATAAAGTAATGGGAGGGCCTGGTTCATTAGTTGTAAACCCTCCCAGTGGTTTCATCAGTTTAATCTACCATACCACTGTATTTTTCGTTTTTCCTTTTATACTGATACTGAAGCTAAACTCTTGGAATGATAAATATATAAAACTAGCCGAATGACCCGGGCAACGCCCGTGTTTTACCCGATTGAATGTTTTGATTCAAATACTATTTGTTACAATTATAAATTGACGCCTTAAATAAATGCATATATTAGTTAATAACTATAGCCTATGTGCTTTATCTGTCTATGTACTGTTGGCTTCCGTAGGCGTCTCTTACTGGGAAAACCCGCTCCAACACAATAGTTACAAAAACCAAAAAGCGAGTGGGGGGGGGGGGGCAAAGTCAAAAACAAAGTGTCTCGCGTAGTGGCGGCGCCATCGTAGCCACGTGATCGTAGCCAACCAATAGGAGAGCGCCATTCCAAAAAAAAAAAAAAAGCAAACGGTGACAGAGATGATGACGCTCGTAACTGTATATAGAATGCTTCGAGCATTGCTATATAATTGCTATAATAAATCATACTGGAACTATCCTATACTATATATTATTATTCTGCTCTATCATAAGATTTCTCGCTATTACAAAACATTGACGAATGTACGACCTATGTACTGTGTCACGCCAGACTTCAGATAACCTTGTACTGCCAGCCAGTATCTATCGACGCCGCTATTTAAGGGTCACTTCCTCGTAAACATTGTCTTCCAAGGTGAATAGTACCAACTCCATTTACACCTAGGTGACTCTTCAAACCTCTAAATCTGACCCTATTCGTGGAAACAAAAGTCTGAATATAATACGGCTTATGATTGTAGAACGACATTTGAAAATAATCCCGCATGTGTTTCTTTTGAACTAAAAGTCAAAATTTCTTTTAAGGAGAAATAGCGATTATTTCTAACCTTAGGGATGAAATATGAAAGGATGATTTGTGAAGAGTAATGAACGGAAAAATAGAAGTATCCAGGGATGGGAATCGAACCCTAGCCTAGTGGACATGGCATCTACCCGGTAAGCGGAACACTGTGGGTTCGATTCCCATCCTTGGACACTTTTATTTTTCCGTTTATCATTACTCTTCACAATTCATCCTTTCATACTTCATCCCTAAGGTTAGAAATAATCGCTATTTCTCCTTAAAATAAATTTCTATATTTCGTTCAAAGAAACACATGCGGGATAATTTTCAAATGTCGTACTACAACCATTACATATATTTACACAAGCGCATGACGTGTAAAAGCCGAATTATATAGGCTTGGTTCCGTTGTTAAATCTTGTTCTCTCTGTAAACTAACTAAATCTGGTTGGTGACAAAGCCACAACACCAGCTTTGGAAACCTGGAGACTATGGTTTCATGCTAAAGACCCTCGTCAATCCAAGTGACAAAAGTTACTTTGTATAAGTTAACACAAAATGCAATAAACTAGGGCCTAAAGTAATAGTAACTAAACACACAAAAAGCGTACACTCAAAAGTACAACAACAAAAGTAAATAATAAATCACAATTTGTTAAAAGAAAATAATAATAATAATAAAAAAAACAGTACATTATTGTTGCGTTGGTAGGGATCGGACCGGGGTTACACAGGTATTTTTCGATTTTATTATATCAAATAATTGATTGTACATATTGGCATACACTTCTTTTGTACACAATTATTTTTTCTCTCTTTTTCCTTGTTAATATCATATGACTATTCTCTTTATGGTCTTAAATTATTGTAAATATATGTATAGACAAATGTAAAGGCATACATGTATGATAGCGTAAGTGTCCCTAGGACGACATAGCGCTTTAAATCGACATACATAATGATGGTTTCATTTGATCCCTTATGGATTTAGCGTTTATTTTGACGGGAGATAAGTGACTTTTATCGATCAATATCATCACGGCGCAAAATACCTATACATCTTACTTCATTATTATTATCCTTTTTTTTTGCTTATCCCTAGTACACGTGGTACAGGCCAGGATTATCATGGCTTTTACTGTAAGCGTACCACATGTCTACACATGTGAAAAGCAGTTCGACTTTGCACTTACAAATGTGCCGGAGTCCCGTTTGGTTACTTGCACTCGCTGGTGGGGTTGGACTTTAGCAAGAATGATTCATTAATGATCTTCTATAGTAAGGTGAAGGTTAAACATGGTCAAAAATCGGCAAAGAATCCCTGGTATGTAACGGACAACATGTGTGTTGTGTTTACGCATACGACGGAGGGACGAAAGCTAATTTTGTCTTCTCGGCCTTCGGGCTGTCCATGTCTAGACACCGCGGTGTCCGCACTGCTCTAGTGACTTATACTGGCAGTGCCGCATCTTTTATATGAGTCTGTCAAACTGACACTAAAATAATCCATTAACTATATACACTCATGGACAAAACTTAAGGAAGTTGTACCTTTTAGCATGTATATATCGGGATTCAGACAATAATTCTGTAGATATTACAGTGATCTTTATTGAAGACAACAAGATAACCAATATACACTCATAGGCAAAACTTAAGGAAGTTGTACCTTTTAGCATGTATATCGGGACAATAACTCTGAAAGATATTACAGTGACCTTTATTGAAGACAAACGAGATAACCAAGTGTATATACACTCATGATCAAAACTTAAGGAAGTTGTACCTTTTAGCATGTATATCGGGACAATAATTCTGTAAGATATTTGATACACAGTGACCTTTATTGAAGACACACGAGATAACCAAGTATGAACAAAAATTGTCTTCAATTAACTTGTTCAATTAACTATATATGTTTTCAGTTGGACGTCAACTTCTTCAATAATTCCTTGATACAGAGGAGCTGTGTCTGTACTCATGTTAGAGTCAGCAGCAAAGGCTTCCATGTTAGGAACAGCCTCAAATTACAGGCAAAGTCAGACTTTGTATGCCTGGATCATGGTGCCATGATCAACGAAAGTTGCACCCCTACAACCCATTTCATGAGATCAGCTCGAGGAGCATGAACTCGTAGAATTCGTGTAATCTTTACACAAGGGGATAAGAAACAACAATAATTCCTAATTAGCCTTGAGGGGACAACTCCATTCACAAAATCTTTTCAGCAAAGTCGTATTTTTGACCTGAACATCAAAATTGCGATGTCACTTGATATCTTTAGAACATATTTTAGATGAAATATCTTCTGAATAATAGAATATGTCTATATGAAACATAATTTCTTGATATTTTTGTATATTTTCTTAATATCTTCACGGAAGAGTCCTGTGCAATTTCTCAACTAAAAGCAACCTTCTATCCCTGTTATATGCCAAGCACGGACTATCGCGTGACCTGTCTAGAGGCCATTAATCGACAAATCTTTGTCAGTCATATATAATCTCTATTTAGCCAACTTCCACAATATTGCTTATATATGGTGTTCAACAACAATATTGTCGTAAAGATAGAGGCTGCCTGGCCAGCATTCATGATTCTTAAAATTAAAGATACTTTGACCAGTAAATCTGTTTTATTGCCTCGACGTTTCGACAAAAATCTTTTGTTCTCCTCAGGAAAAAACAAAAATTAAACATTTGGCAAGGTGCCAAAAATTAATGTATTTATATAATAATTATAAAATAACTTTTACACCTTGCCGAATGCTTTAATTTTTGTTTGTTCCTGACGCGGACAAAAGATTTTTGTCGAAACGTCGAAACAATAAAAAGATTTACTGGCCGAATTATATTTAATTTTAAGAACAATATTGTCGTTATACCAAATCTTTGTCTGTCAAATATAATCTCTATTTATCCAAATTCCACCATATTGCTTATATATGGTGTTCAACAACAATATTTTCGTAAAGATAGAGGTTGCCTGGCCGCATTCATAGTTCTTCAAATTAAAGATATTTCGGTTAGTAAATCTTTTTATTGAAGAAGAAACAAAAGTAACGGCAACGAGTTTCTCGTCGCCATTAACCTTTGTGCCTTCTTCAAGATGATGTCAGGCGATTCCTTCTCTTGTATTTTAAATCTTTTTATTATCTCGACGTTTCGGCAAAAATCTTTGATACCAAATGTTGTGATATGTAAATAACCTTTGTTAAGTGTTATAATTGTTACCTATTGTTGGCTATGCAAAATTATTCCATTTGTCAATTGTTTTAAACTTATGTAAATTATTTCCTTTTATCTCTATCTTGTATATAAGAAGATTGCTAGATTGAATAAACATTCAGTTCGGCTTGTAAGTCGTAGCGAGTTTGTTCAGACAACTCATACACATTACAACATGGCGCAGCCGACAAAAGTATCGAATTAAAACAGATTAATTCAACATTGAGTAGAATGGAAGGAATCAAGCCTCCGGCGGAATTTGTCCCGTACAGCAACGAGAAAAAATGGGAAACCTGGAGAGAGTCGTTTGAAATTTTTGCAATAGCGGTAAATTTAGAAAGCATGCCGCTGGTGCGTCAGCGAGCAATCTTGAAGCATATTGCTGGTGAGAAAACAGTGATGATATACAAAACATTTCACATAAGTGAAAATGATACCTACCCAAATGTAAAAGAAATGCTTGATATGCTTACGAACCATTTTAAGCCATTCAAAAATACGATTCAAAGGAGAAATGCATTTTTTACCTGTGTACAAAAGGAAAAGCAGGGAATCATGGAATTCGTCACAGAATTAAAGCATCTGGCACAAGAATGTGAATTCGAGAATTTAACAGAATCTCTCATAAGGGATCGCCTTATAATTGGAATACTTGACCGAGAAGTGAAAAGAAAATTGTTAGAAGATCCACAGTTGACACTACCAAGGGCAATTTCGATAGCTGTGATCTCCGAGTCAACATGTTCACAAGTAGCATCGTTGAATGAGCAAAAAATGATTGAAAAAATTGAAAAACGTAATTGGGTGAAAGATACAATTCGAATGGAAAATGCAGAAGCAGGACCAAGCGGTATAAACCCGAGAAGAGAAAGAATAATAGAACCATGTAAGTGGTGTGGACAACGACACAAGTATGGAAAGTGTCCAGCATATGGGAAGAAATGTAATGCATGCGGAAAAACCAATCATTTCTCAGTAGTTTGCCGAACAAAACGTATAAGAAATCTCTTAGCGGAAAGTGAAGCTGAAGAATCCTGTGACGAGATAAATCTTAATGAGGTTGCTGTAAAGACTGTTCGGTCGGACAAGTGGTCCGCGGTAATAATAATTAATGGCAAGAAGACCACGGTACATTTGGACACTGGCGCACAGATAAATGTGCTTCCTCATAAAGTAATAAACCAATGGCCATCAAGACCAGAAATCAGACCCACGTCATTAAAGGCGTTCGCATATGGAAATACAGAATTGCCTATCGTCGGCAAATGCAATGTGCTATGCCAATATGGTGAAAAGAAAGGAATGTTTGAATTTATCGTAGCCGATGTAGAAGCGCAGACACTTATCACGGGCGATACTTGCGAGAAGCTTGAAATCTTGAGGCGAATCAATTATATAAACACGGATGAAATGAAATTGTGTTCTGAAACTCAAAAAATCCTCGAACAATACCACGAAGTATTTCAAGGAGTATGATTAATCAACTCGGAATGTAAGATTTACACAAAGCCTGAATATTCTCCTGTGCAAGTCCCTCCCAGGCGCATCCCAACAAGCCTCGGAGCCGAAGTTCAGTCTGAATTGGAAAAGATGGTGAAGCAAGGAATCGCAACAAAAATATATCATGAAACAGAGTGGTCTCATCCTATGGTCGTTGTAAAAAAAAAATCTGGTCAAATCAGAATATGCCTGGATCCTCGGAAATTAAATGAGGCTCTTGTGGGAAGACATTTCCAGACTCCGGCTCCAGCTGAACTATTGCACGAGATACCCAAAGCTAAGTATTATACCGTGTTAGACGTGAAATCAGCCTATTGGCATATTCCGGTTGCAAAGGAATGCAGAGATCTGTTGGTGATGACCACGCCATTTGGCAAATTCAGATATAACCGATTGCCATTTGGTTTGAAAATATCGGCACAAATTTTTGTTGAGAAAATGACGAATATCTTTAGGGATAGCTTTCAAAATATTACATATGTAGACGATTTGCTGATATATGCGGATACCATTCAAGAGCACAATAAAAAATTAAAGGGAATTCTAGAAAAAGCAAAAGAAAAAAATATCAAATTTGATTTAACAAAGGCTCAAATATGTCTAACGAAAGTTCGTTTCTTGGGCCATGTGATATCACAAAATGGAATTGATCCAGAGCCAAATAAGATTGATAAATTAATTACCTTTAAAAGGCCAGAGGATAAAAAGTCGCTGCAAAGAATCATGGGTCTTTATAATTACTTAGGAAAATTCATTCCAAACTTAGCTGCGTCCACATCCAATATAAGAGGAATCTTAAGAAAGAATGTTGTCTGGCATTGGGGGCCTAAACAGGATGGGGAATTCGATCATATTAAGGAATGCGTGAGGAATGCTCCTTCGTTGGCACATTTTGACAAAAGCAAGATGCTGATTTTGCAGTGTGATGCCAGCAAAGATGCAATGGGAGCTGCTCTGCTACAGGAAGATCGACCTCTAGCATTCGCATCCGCGTCATTTAGCGACTCGCAGAAACAGTACTCTCAGATTGAGAAGGAGTTACTGAGTGTTTATTATGGATGCAAAAAGTTCGAATATCTATTGTCAGGACACACTTTCGTTGTCCAGACGGATCACCAGCCCTTATTGCCTCTAGTCAAAAAACCGCTGAGTGATATATCACCGCGTCTACAAAGATTAGTAATGAAGCTTATAGCATTTGACTTCAAATTGCAGTACAAACCAGGAAAATACTTGATTGTGGCTGATACCCTATCCAGGGATACTCACCCCATGGACGAACTACCAACGCCTTTTCTTGAAGACAAAAGAATGGTCAAGATGGTACGTGTTAATATCTCGGACGAAAAACTGGTAGCGATGCAGAAAGATACCCGAGAGGATCCTGCTTTGGTTAAAGTAATCGATTATGTGATTGAGGGATGGCCTATATGCAAAAAAGACGTCGATGAAGATGCCAAAATATTTTTCGATTTCAGACACCGTTTGTACTTATGGAATGATCTATTATGTATAGGATCGGCCATAGTGATTCCGAAGACACAAAGGAATGCTATGCTTAATTTGTTGCACCAATCGCACCAAGGGATATCTGCAGTTCAGGGTTTGGCGCGAGAATCTTTATTTTGGCCGAGAATGTCCATCGACATTGCTGAAAAAGTAAAAAATTGTGAAATTTGTCAAAAACATCAGAAATCAAAAATACGGCAGCCGTTAAAACCTTTCCCAGTTCCAGATTATCCATGGCAGACAGTATCATTGGACATATTTTATATTCAGAAAAAGCCCCATTTGTTAGTGGTCGACAGATATAGTGGCTACCCGGAGGTATTTACATTGGACCCACCTACGGCGATTAATGTAAAAAATAAATTGAGAGAAACATTTGCACGATTCGGGATTCCGGAAACCATGATGTCCGACAATGGACCACCGTTTCGCTCAGAGATTATGACTGACTTCTGTATAAGATGGGGTATAAAACAGCTATTTTCAAGTCCACACCTTCATAGATCTAATGGTCTGGCCGAGAGAAACATTCAAACAATAAAAAATCAACTAATCAAATGTAGAGATGAAGGGTCCGACCCATATCTGGCTATTCTGGCATACAGAAATACACCAAAAAATGACCTACCGTCACCCGCACAGTTATGTTTATCGAGGAGCCTTCGATGTCAGATCCCCAGAATTACACCGCTATATAGACCCTATCAAACTAATTGGAGAAGTATAGAGAATGCCAAAAGAAAAAGACAGAGCTCAATGAAAGAGCAGTATGACAGAAATAGTAAAAGCTATCCCAAGGTCAATGTAGGAGAGGATGCATGGTGTCAAATACATCCAAGGGAGACATGGACACCGGTGAAGATTTCAGCGCAGGCTGATTCTCCTCAGAGCTTTGAAGTTGTGACACCATCGGGAAATAGGTTGATAAGAAATCAACAATTTATTAGGCCAAGGGATGGAGGCTACGAGAAAAGCCAGTTGTCTTCAGAACCAATTACCGCCTCCCCAGAAGCTCAACATCCGCAGTGCTACAGTCCAACGATGGGCGAGTCATCCACAGCCCCGATACAGCGGTCAAGTGAAGAGACCAATATTGACCAGAGGGAAGGCGCGACTACATCCGCTGGGATTGCACCAGAACCATCCGGAAGGCCCCGGTTTTCAAGGTTTGGAAGAGAGTTAGGAAAACCACAAAGATTTGGTTTTTAAACAGAGGGGAGGCATGTCAACCGCCTTTTGATTTGCCTGATCTGATTGTCGATGGTTGTCTAGATTCGTGACATTCTTTAATTGTTGTACCAGAGGGGAAACATGTTGTGATATGTAAATAACCTTTGTTAAGTGTTATAATTGTTACCTATTGTTGGCTATGCAAAATTATTCCATTTGTCAATTGTTTTAAACTTATGTAAATTATTTCCTTTTTATCTCTATCTTGTATATAAGAAGATTGCTAGATTGAATAAACATTCAGTTCGGCTTGTAAGTCGTAGCGAGTTTGTTCAGACAACTCATACACATTACAACACAAATCGTCAGATAATGTCAATCAAGAGAGAACAATTTTGCATAAGCATGCTGTACATGTGTGTACATTAATGCTAATCATTACACAAAGAAAAAATACAATCAATAAATAAAAAAATACATTTTGAAAGTAAGCCTGGATATTTTATATGTTTGTACTAAGCTTAGATAGAAACCTAAAATAAATAAACTATTTATATCTATATTAATAAAATGCAAATTTCATAAGTGTTGTTCACTAAAAACTTTCGTTACAATGCATCAATTTCAACCAAATTTTCAACATTTATGTAAAACGAGATGGAGCAGGTTTTGCTTAACATCAAAATATATTTCCTAACATTAACATGCGTAACTTCGGTGTTATCGATTAAATACAAAAAAAAATCAACAGAGTTAATTTTATTTATATATAAATACAAAAAAAAATTCAACAGAGTTAATTTTTTTACATACTAGCTAATAATATCAATCTAAAAAAATATTCAAAACAAGCAATTTTAAGATAACACCATATGTAAAACAGTCGGCCAAGAAAACAACAACGATATTACATCTTTCTCACATATTTACACACAATCTTGATTAATAATTAAAACTAATCTTTAACATTGTTTATTATACTTCATAATATATAATATTCGTTAGGCAAACTTTCACTCGGATAAAACCCGGGCGAAGCCGGGTACACATCCGCTAGTATATAAATAAAAAGGCATATATTGGATCAAAATATCATTTATTTTACCAATATTCCAGTTGGCTGAACGCCAACCTTTTTCAAGGTGTGAAAAAATAGTACAAATGTAATATTGTACTGGGATAAGGTGCATAAATTAAGAAAAAGGCATCTCCTTATCGTGCAACTGAAAGTTGCTGATGGATTGCGCCATCTATCGGATTAAATATCAACTATTCTCGTTGATTTTTAATTATTTCAGAATTGGCCAAATACCCATTCTTGATTAATCAAGAAAAGCTAACCACGGACGCGTTTCGGGCTGTTGGCCCTCATCAGCGTGGTGCAAGCTGTACCTCAACGACCAAAAAAAAAATTGGTGATTAAGGCATCCTGAAAAATCATGAAACGGGTAGTTAAGGCCAGAATTGCGTGAGAACGCTACACAATGTGAAAAAATAGTACAAATGTAATATTGTACTGGGACAAGGTACATAAATTATAAAAAAGGCATCTCTTTATCGTGCAACTGAAAGTTGCTAATGGCTTGCGCCATCTATCGGAATAAATATCAACTATTCTCGTTGATTTTTAATTATAACCGTCCGTGGTTAGCTTTTCTTGATTAATCAAGAATGGGTATTTGGCCAATTCTGGAATAATTAAAAATCAACGAGAATAGTTGATATTTATTCCAATAGATGGCGCAAGCCATCAGCAACTTTCAGTTGCACGATAAGGAGATGTCTTTTTCAAGGTGTTATAACATATTAATGATTGCTATATCTTCTTCTTTCTTATCTCCACACTGGGTGAAGTAGAATGCATCTGCCTTTGTCATTAAGACTGGGAGCACTACTCAGTGGCAGGCCGACTTAGCTCCAAAAGAAATGTCCGCCTCTGACATGAAGAACAGAGCCATGTGCAGCCGCTCCTAACATGGAGTACAAATACCCATGAATGAAGAAACTTATCTCCTGAGTATTTTGTCCTTACCACGCATGTAGTACAAACGCTGCTCATCATGTATCTCTGGATTAGGAGCCATTACAGGGTACTATCAGCCGGGCCAGCTGAGCCCAGGTTTTATAGCAAGCTTGTTACTGCTCCCCCTCCTCCTTTTTCATCCGGGCTTGGGACCGGCAAAGGCGGAGTTGCTACGATTAAATATATGATATATATGATTATATATTATATGATTATGATATATGATTAGATATGATGAGATTAATATGTTATAATAACTTGATAAAGGTTGGCGTTCACAGCCAACTGAAATATATACTGATCGATTGCCCAGCATTTCAAGATTATAGAATGAAGAATGAACTAGTTGTTTGTGAACTTAACGATTTGATTTCCGATAAAAATCATATTTAAAGTTCAATTAATTTTGTAAATACATTCTAAAATTTCTACAAAATCTGGATCTCTAATGTTTTCATGCATTGAATAATGTAAATAACTTATGTAAATAAACTTTTCTCCTTGTTTGGCGCAAGTATCCCTTGCGGGATATAGCGCTTTGGAATTAAAATAATTGTAATTGTAATCCAATATATGCCTTTTTAAAATAAAGATTTATTTATAGATTGCTCTATTTTCAAAATATTTATATATTTCGAGCTATTTAATATATATTTTAGATTCTTTTGATGTTAAAAGAGAAAATAAAAAGGCATATTTTACTACCTATAATATATACATGAAAGAAAATATTTTCTGAACATTTTTTTCCTTTCCAAAATATATGAATAATAAATAACATTGATATTTTTCTTGAGGGAAATAAAGACATATTGGAAAGAAAAGTTTTTTTTTTCACACACACATGAAAATTTCAAAAAATATATTTTCAAACAAAATGAAAAATAAATATACTGTAAAGCTTTTACCATGAATTTTGGATTTATAGATATTCTCTTTGATGCATCTTTGTTTTTCTTTTTCTTTTCAGAAGGGGATAAAGGAATTTTGTTATGGAATATCGATAGAATAAAATATTGTAGTAAAGTATTTATTATTTTATTAACAGTGTATAATTTTTAAAATTTATATTTTGCTCTTCTGTAAACTTCCCTCATTGCTTATCTTTTTTATTATTCATAGTTTTTATTTTAATTTTTCAATGTATTATTATCATTAATTATTTTTGACCAATGACAAAGTTGTTTTCATGTGATCTACAAGAATTTGTAAATTAAGTTTACAGTGTAATAAATTGATAAAAAGGGAGCAATCTCTCGAAATATTTTGAGAAAAAATTGTTTTTTTTTTTCATTATAGATCCAGGTATGCCCTTTTATATACACATTCATAGTTTGTTCTTGCCTTAAATAAATTGCTGTGTCATCCTGAAGTTTGTTTTCCCTAATTTTCCACGTGGCAATATTGTACCAACGCACAGCCTTCAAGTATAAGTTTATTGCTTTATATAAAGGATCTCTCAAGATTTCGGGTATCACAAACAGGAGTATACAACGAATACCACGACTTCTTCTTCTTTCTTATCTCCACTTAATCATATTAAGGTATCAAGCCTGTAAAG
Source organism: Cordylochernes scorpioides (assembly GCA_030710605.1). Taxonomy (NCBI): domain Eukaryota; kingdom Metazoa; phylum Arthropoda; class Arachnida; order Pseudoscorpiones; family Chernetidae; genus Cordylochernes; species Cordylochernes scorpioides. The sequence goes on from CP092869.1 coordinate 14,701,792, forward strand.
CTTGACAACCATCATGACTGGGTGAAGTAGAATGCGTCTGTCTTTGTCATCAAGACTGGGAACACTACTCAGTGGCAGGCTGACTTAGCTCCAAAAGAAATGGCCGCCTCTGACATGAGGAACAGATGCCATGTGCAGCCACTCCTAACATGGAGTACAAACTCTGCTCATCCTGTATTCCTGGATTAGGAGCCTTCACAGGGTACTATCAGCATGGCCAGCTGAGCCCAGGTTTTTTAGTGAGCTTGTTACTGCTCCCCCTCCTCCTTTTTAATCCGGGCTTGGGACCGGCAAAGGCGGAGTTCCACGACTTCTAAATGGTCATATACTCCTGTAGATAGGTTGTGATACCTGAAAACTTGATAGATGGTTTAAATAAAGCAACAAACTTATCCTTGAAGACAGTGTGTTGTTACAATTTATATTTCACCAGATTCTATCTTCCAATAAAAAAAAAGAAAATGTTTCCTTCTGAAATGTTATCTTTTCTCAAAAATATTAATGTAAAGGATATAACCTCAATATAGGATTAAACAATAGCATTCACTTAGACTATAAATCAAAAGATTCTAAGAGATAACACATACACAAAAGCCTTAATTAGGGACTTGCCCCATACAGATTCTCCCAATTGGGTAAAGTAATAATCATCTTGTGTTATTTACATAGAAATTGAACTGGCTTTACTCTTCGTCTCAAAGTCATTCACTTGTTGACTGGTCCTTACATAATGATGATCTAAAAAATGTATAGTAAGCTATTGTCTTAGATTTGTTTGCTGATATTTTTGAAAGCAATACGTAGGGTGAAATGCCGGTAATGGGGAGTTCTTCAGTAATTTCCTTGTCACACAGTGTACATATTAGGTTTCTGGCCTCAAACGTCAGAACGTGTTTTTTTTTAAGACTGTAAATAGTATTCTCGATTGAGCTATGATTCTAAGAGATAAATACAGTAGAACTTTGACAATTCGAAAACGTCTTTAATTCGAAAAAATATTTAATTCGAATATTTATCTTGGTCTCTAGGATTAACCAATTGAATGATGAATCATTCCTAGACCCCCTATATGAAGAAATATATAGGAACGAAATCATGTACGCGGTTCTATACCACGCTGAGAGGATGGAGGTCGTTGATATATTCTTGTCTGAACACAAGAAAATTCTGTGTGAATTCCTCAACATTGCCATTGAGCATGTTGGGAACAAAAACTGCACAATAAGCAAGGGCCTGTTCACACTCAGGGCGACTTGTAGCACCTGATAAGATCCAGACATCCCTTCAGAGAAGGCTTCGTCTGGTATAAATATTTTCTCTTTTTATTACAATATACTGAATTTTAGTTTTTCACTAAATTTAATATATTGCTATTGACTAGAAGTCAAGAAACCTTTTTCATTATCTAGAATTTCCGTTTTCTATTCGAATTTTTGGATAATTCGATTTTTTTTTTGGTCCCTTGAGCTTCGATAGTATTGATAAAAAGGAGCTTGCATCCAGGATTTCCTCTCTTCAAATATTTGCCTTATGAAAGCGAGGCAAGATTGAAAGGACTTTATTTTAAAATATTCTAAAGCGAGCGGCCCACTTATAAACACATTGAGAAGACAAACATGGACAAGGTCATCTAAAAAACTGGAGCTAAACATGTAACCAATAGCCTTCAAACAACCAAAGACTTGTCCTTTTTCTAATAGATATTCCACTTAGGTATATCTGTATGATTACTTTTAGAAACAATCATTTTATAAAATACTATTTGAATTATATAAGGTTATCCCAAAATTTTGTGTTTTTCTTTAAATGTTCTTTTTCTTATTACTTGGCGAATAATATTACCATGTGGAAAATTAGGGAAGACCAACTTCGGGATGAGACAATAATTTATTTCAGACAAGAACAAACTATGAATGATAAACAAAAGATAAGCAAAAGAGGGAAATGTACAGAGTATAGCAAAATATAAACAAAAAAAAATAATACTCTGCTAATAAAATAATAAATACTTTGTTACATTACGGAAAATACATAATAATACATAATACAAAGACATTATACATAACGGTGAATAATAATATTACGGCGAATAATATTGGTATTTCAATTTATTGCAAGTGTTTACAAACTTTTGGGATAACCTTGTAAATTAGAAACATAAGGTAACAAGACCAAATCAATAAATTGTACTTTTGCCTGAAGATGATAACAGCGTTGTTACCGAAAAGTTGCAAACAATTTATTTATTTAAATTCTGTCTTCTTACCTTATGTTTGAAACCAAATAATCTTTTTTGTATTGAAATCTATCTTTTTTTTATACATAACTCACTATTTTACACAAATAAATTTACTGGCAATGCGCTTCTTTTAAATATCATCAAATATTATCTCTACAGACCTTACTGCAACTCATATCATTGCAGTAAGGTCTGTAGAGATAATATTTGATGATATTTAAAAGAAGCGCATTGCCAGTAAATTTATTTGTGTAAAATTTTAACGATAGATGGCAATTAAAATTTAATTTAAATAACTCACTATGAAAAAACAATAGAAAAAAAAAGATAAGTGGTTCAGGTGTTGATATTAAAAATAAAGAAGGCATTTCCTGACCACGAGCACATGTGCTTTTTAGATGGCAGAGCGCCATCTACTGTAGTGGAACAAAAATAAACTAAACGTTTATTTAACTTGCTCCGTGATATTTGGCCAACCCAATTTCTTGATAAATCTAGAAAAGCCATCAACGAACATATTTCGCGCTGTTGGCGCTCGTCAACGTGGATTAGGCTCTGTCATCTAAAAATCACATGTGCTCGTGGTCAGGAAATGCCTTCTTTATTTTTAATAACTCACTATATTTTTTTATATTAGAATAAGAATTTTGTGATGGTCAAATGTTTCTTTATATATGACTAAACTGAAAGCTAAAAGAATGAAAGACGCTATAAGACATTAGATTTAAAGAAAATTTCGCCTTTTATCCATTAACATAAGGCATCTGAGCGCCATCTGTGTCCGATAAATGATACTATTTAGCGCGTTTTTTTCCTTTTATAAATAAAACAACATCCTACTGTTCTCACTGTAATGAAATACAAGAACTTTTATATTGAAAGACCTTGACTCATCCGTGGTTATGTCTAAACTAGCCGAATGACCCGGGCAACGCCCGTGTTTTACCCGATTAAATGTTTTTATTCAAATACTATTTGTTAAAATTATAAATTGGCGCCTTAAATAAATGCATATGTTAGTTAATAACTATAGCCTATGTGCTTTATCTGTCTATGTACTGTTGGCTTCCGTAGGCGTCTCTTACTGGGAAAAAGAAAGAGAGGATTCCATTTGGTTATTAACTAATATATGCATTTATTTAGGGAGCGACCCGCTCCAACACAATAGTTACAAAAATGGGGGGGGGGCAAAGGTGGCGTGATCGTAGCCGACCAATAGGAGGGCGCCATTCCAAAAAAAAAAAAGCAAACCGTGACAGAGGCGACGAAGAATGACGCTCGTAACTGTATATAGAATAGCCTTTTGGAAAAGGCCTTTTGGCGTAAGAGCTATGCTATATGTATAGATATTTATTTCTAGTGTTATGGCCATAGATTTGTTCAGAACTCTGAATGATTTATATACGTTTTTTACACTTATTTCTGAGGGGTCGGTGGAAGGATGGTCTAAACCATTGGTTTTCGACCACTACGACCCGGGATCGAATCCCGCAATGGGTACTTTTTTCTAATAAATAAAAAAAGGTTATTATGGCCCCTGATTCTTGCAAAAGTCGAATCCCAGCAGCGAGTGCAAGTAAAAACGGGTCACTGGCACATTTGTAAGTGCAAAAGTAGAACTGCTCTCCATATGTGTAGACATGTTGTGCACTTAGAGTAAAAACAGTCGCTAACTACCCACCATGATTATCATTGCCTGTACCACATGTACTATGGATAATAAAAAAAAAACACTTGCTTCTCTTTTTGCCCCCATGTAATTTAGAAGCCTCTTGCAGTAACATGATTTAAAATTGACAGAATTTTACCTACAGACCAATAAGGATTCTGCTTCAGGGTGTTTCGTTCTGTTAACCCATCTATTTGTTGGCCAACTTCTAGAAATTTGTCACCAACGTCTCACTCTATATATAAAGCGACATTTCAGAAAAAAGTTGGAAGTCTTGCCAGAATATTTGGCAAGGATTATGTTATTTACCTGCGCTTCCTTCCTATCTTCTTAATCAGGCGCCTCCGGTGTGACGTAGCGTTCTTGCGCATTGTTACTTCCTATTTTAGGAATCGTGGTTCTTGTCTGGGGTCTATAGGAGAAGATGGTTGAAGTCTTCCTCATTCATACTTCCTATCTAGAACACCTGACGTAAACAGAGAGTCTTCCTCATTCATACTTCCTATCTAGAGTACCGTGGTCCTGACGTAAACAGAGGGTCTTCCTCATTCATACTTCCTCTCTAGAGTACTGTGGTCCTGACGTAAACAGAGGATCTTCCTCATTCATACTTCCTATCTAGAGCACCTGACGTAAACAGAGGGTCTTCCTCATTCATACTTCCTATCTAGAGTACCGTGGTTCTGACCTAAACAGAGGGTCTTCCTCATTCATACTTCCTATCTAGGGTACCGTGGTCCTGACGTAAACAGAGCGTCTTCCTCATTCATACTTCCTATCAAGAGTACCGTGGTCCTGACGTAAACAGAGGGTCTTCCTCATTCATATTTCCTATCTAGAGTACCGTGGTCCTGACGTAAACAGAGTGTCTTCCTCATTCATACTTCCTATCTAGAGCACCTGACGTAAACAGAGGGTCTTCCTCATTCATACTTCCTATCTAGAGTACCGAGGTCCTAACGTAAACAGAGGGTCTTCCTCATTCATACTTCCTATCTAGAGTACCGTGGTCCTGACGTAAACAGAGGGTCTTCCTCATTCATACTTCCTATCTAGAGTACCGTGGTCCTGACGTAAACAGAGGGTCTTCCTCTTTCATACTTCCTATCTAGAGTACCGTGGTAATGACGTAAACAGAGGGTCTTCCTCATTCATACTTCCTATCTAGAGTACCGTGGTCCTGACGTAAACAGAGGGTCTTCCTCATTCATACTTCCTATCTAGAGTACCGTGGTCCTGACGTAAACATAGAGACTTCCTCATTCATACTTCCTATCTAGAGTACCGTGGTCCTAACGTAAACAGAGGGTCTTCCTCATTCATACTTCCTATCTAGAGTACCGTGGTCCTGACGTAAACAGAGGGTCTTCCTCATTCATACTTCCTATCTAGAGTACCGTGGTCCTGACGTAAACATAGAGACTTCCTCATTCATACTTCCTATCTAGAGTACCGTGGTCCTGACGTAAACAGAGGGTCTTCCTCATTCATACTTCCTATCTAGAGTACCGTGGTCCTGACGTAAACAGAGGGTCTTCCTCATTCATACTTCTTATCTAGAATACCGTGGTCCTGACGTAAACATAGAGACTTCCTCATTCATACTTCCTATCTAGAGTACCGTGGTCCTGACGTAAACAGAGGGTCTTCCTTATTCATACTTCTTATCTAGAGTACCGTGGTCCTGACGTAAACAGAGGGTCTTCCTCATTCATACTTCTTATCTAGAGTACCGTGGTCCTGACGTAAACATAGAGACTTCCTCATTCATACTTCCTATCTAGAGTGCCGTAGTCCTGACGTAAACAGAGGGTAAAGTCTTCCTCATTCATAATTCCTATCTAGAGTACCGTGGTCCTGACGTAAAGAGAGGGTGAAGTCTTCCTCATTCATACTTCCTATCTAGAGCACCAGACGTAAACAGAGGGTGAAGTCTTCCTCATTTATACTTCTTATCTAGAGCACCTGACGTAAACAGAGAGTGAAGTCTTCCTCATTCATACTTCTTATCTAGAGCACCTGACGTAAACAGAGAGTGAAGTCTTCCTCATTCATACTTCCTATCTAGAGCACCAGACGTAAACAGAGGGTGAAGTCTTCCTCATTCATACTTCCTATCTAGAGCACCAGACGTAAACAGAGGGTGAAGTCTTCCTCATTCATACTTCCTATCTAGAGCACCAGACGTAAACAGAGGGTGAAGTCTTCCTCTTTCATACTTCCTATCTAGAGCACCAGACGTATACAGAGGGTGAAGTCTTCCTCATTCATACTTCCTATCTAGAGCACCAGACGTAAACAGAGGGTGAAGTCTTCCTCATTCATACTTCCTATCTAGAACACCTGACGTAAACAGAGAGTGAAGTCTTCCTCATTCATACTTCCTATCTAGAACACCTGCAGAGGGTGAAGTCTTCCTCATTCATACTTCCTATCTAGAACACCTGACGTAAACAGAGAGTGAAGTCTTTCTCATTCATGCTTCCTATCTAGAGCACCAGACGTAATCAGTGGGTGAAGTCTTCCTCATTCATACTTCCTATCTAGAACACCTGACGTAAACAAATGCTTCGACTGTCATAATCATCATTACATCCTATCATCAATCGGTCACTGACGGATTGCCGACCATTTGGAAATAAGCAGATAATTCTTTATCAACGGCGCCAATATTTACAACACTAAGGTTGGAGTTTGGTCTCTTGCATGAACCAATATATAAACATACGACAAAACTACCTCTACACCATTGCCTGCCTTTATAGCTGTCAATTCTAACCACTTCTAACTACACTAACCATTTCGAACATAATACTATTCTTCCATCGTCACCTTTTAGAATAATAATTATAAATTATAAGACGATAAAGTGTCATCTATATATCAAATGGAATCTTCAAAGCATAAATGGTTTTTTCATCGCAGTAAGGACAGTAGAAGTTTATTTTAATATTTAAAAGAAATATTCATGCTTTTCAAGGATTCCATTTCTTATAATAATTATTGATCGAAAACTATACACTTAAATAACTAAAGAATTATAAACAACTATATTACATAGTACACGCTTGTTCGGCGGTACATATACTAAAATAGGAATCATATTGTCTCAAAGTATTTTAATTCAACTATTTTGTAGATATGTAAATGTTCTAACTAGTTTTCTATTAATTTATTTATTTTTTGTTTGAATCTATGTAAATATTTGAGAATTAGTTTTTTTATTATTAGGCTGACTGTCTAGAGTAAGATAGGATAAAGCATATAGTTGTTGTCGGCTTTTTCTATTTGACAGTGTGTTGAATAAAACTTACTTTAGAGTTTGCTTCGTGATTCCGTGGCTTACCAGCGACAGAATTAAAGAAAAGATCGTAACAATATTACATAGTGTAAGCGCGCTACCTCTGTATTCAAAACTCAAGTACATTTACGCGTAGTGTATTTTTTTTAGTAAATAATTTTCTACTGATTTCTTACTGCAATGATAAAATAATCGAATGGCTTAACTCATTAGTGGTGAAACTCCTATAAGTAGAATAAACTGAGGAAAACTCTCTGAAATAATTCTTATTTGATTGTGCTGCTCTGTCTGAGGAAAGACGAAAACTAAATAATAAAACGGGGCAACTTTGTCCTTCATTTCCGGCACTAATTAATGAAATATCAAAGAATAGGTATATAGCGGTGGCGATATTCCACAGGATTATATCCCGGAAAAAGGCCACACAGTGTTCTCCCCATCCCTTGTGAACTGGCGAATCCTGTATAGGGCGAGAGGCCCTAAATAAAGCCTTTGATGTTGTTGTTTTGTACTCTGAAAGAGTTCACCACTGCTGAGTTAGGACCTTCCAGTATTTTATCATTGTAGTAAGGACAATAGGGAATTCTTCAATCTTAAAAAAGAAAGACAATGTACGTATAAACAATTTATACTTCATATATAGCCTTATACATATAATAATAAATAATAGATTCATTCAAATATATATTCAAAATGAATTGAATTATGTTAATTTAGTATTTTAAAAATATCTATGCTATTTTATTTTTCTTTATTTTTTATATATTTTATTATTTTTTAATATATATTTTATTTTATTATTATACACCTATCACCCGATTTACACGGTACTTGTTTTACACGTTTTCGCTTTTACACGGTTTTCCAAAAAGGTTTTTTTTTATCGCACTATACTAAATGCCACTGTGATTGAACACATGCGCTGTGTACACATCTCACGAGGAATCCCGAGCTTATGTGCTGACTTGCTGCACACGCACACTGTGTCTGTATTTCTAATTTTTAAAATTTTTTAATTTTCGATTTACACGTTTTTCTAAAGAACGTATCTACCATGTAAATCGGTGGATAGGTGTATATATTTATATATATTTATTATAATACATTTATCATTATATTATCTTATTTATTCTTATTTATATTTATTCCGTATTTAACCATATATAATCTTACTAGACGAATGGCCCGGGCAACGCCCGGGTTTTACCCGAGTGCGCATATATTTTAAAAACGTTTTAATTCAAATATTATTCGTTACAATTATAAATTGGCGCCATGGATGTCACTCTTGTGAAACGTCCCGTTCCAAACTGTGTGTTTTTAAAATGTTTTAATTAAAATACTATTCGTTACAATTATAAATTGGCGCCGTGGATGTCTCTCTTGTGAAACGTCCCGCCCCAAACTGTGTGTGTCTTGAAAATATAAAAATAAAAATGTGAATTTTCATAAATATTTCATGTCGATTTTATTTTTGCATTTCACCTACTAAATCGATAGAGATAATTACATTTGCAACATGAACTTAGGTATATTGACTAAATAGAAAACTGAATAGTAATAAAGATCATTTTTTAAAGGCACCATATCGTTTTTTTTTTCAATAAAATCGAAACAAAAATTAACGATAAATAACGACAATTGCCTTAAAAAGAAATTGCCTTAAAAAAAAGAAACATTCGCGGTGATTTTGTCTTGCATTCGTTTATACAATTATTATATACGAATGACCCGGGCAACGCCCGGGTTTTACCCGATTAAATGCTTTTATTCAAATACTATTCGTTACAATTATAAATTGGCGCCGTGGATGTCATTCTTGTATAATATATAAATGAGTTTTAAAAATTGTAAAAAAAAAAAATGCATCGGCCGGGAATCGAACCCGGGCCGCCCGCGTGGCAGGCGAGCATTCTACCACTGAACCACCGATGGTTATGAAAAATCCCATCCGTGAGCTTCAGACAAACAAACAGAATAAGGCAAATATATAAGTAGATATGGACATGGTAATAAATCAGTTTCAATTTCAATCTTTTTCTTTTCTGAACCCAAATAGTTATTCTTTCTTTCACCCTCTCTCTCTCTGAAAGTGCTTTAAAACTACCAATAAAACGCAACAATGTACTTGTTAATTAACAATAAGCAATATATAGAGTGAAGATATCAATGTATTCACAAGCTGTACTAATAGCTCAATAAAAAGAACATATGCTATTGTATACCAAAAGATACATCTCTCCTTTCAATCATGCTTCAGAACGATGCATTGTACATCACTCTAGTAAAACACTTTACTGTGATTAGTAAGAATGACCCACAATAGGTGTGTTTGGTCAAATTCAGACAAAAAAAAAACAGGTTGGATTTTTTTCCTGGATATTCCTAAACTGGTGTTGTGGGTCATTCATCATTATTACTAGTGAATTATTTCACTAGGGTGATGTACAGTACAGTGCGTTGACAATTGAAACAAATTTTATTGACTTCTTGTCAATAATTTACATTAAAAATGGGAATAAAACTAAAATATCATGCGGGGGATGTGCCCCGGCGAGTGAGCCTTCTTTCCCAGGCGATGAGCGGGTCCTCTGCTCCTCCGGTCAGCCCAACTTATACGAAGTACCGGTAGATGATGGATTTGCCCGACGCCAGGATGGCCTGGTCGTCATCTTCGAGGCCAGACCCGAAAATCCAGGCCCGCAAGTCAGGGGGTCGCCCGAGGACACTGAAGGCTTCGATGATGAGGGGTGTTGATGTAAGGCTAGTAAAAATAGCTCTATTCTAATCAATGTCACCGTTTAACCAGAAATGTACCATTCTGAGAACCAGGTAAAACTGGTGGAAAATGGGCCCTTGACTGTTAAAATCTGTGATGGTTTAGCACTCATTGTGGGACAGTTTATCATTAGAATTGTATGGTAAATTTCAGATTCCAAAGGTCACAGACGAAATCTGCTAGACACATAGTGAATTTTTAATTGAAAAGGCATATATTGGATCAAAATATCATATATATATGCCTTTTTAATTAAAGATTTAATTATGGATTGCTCTATTTTCCAAACATAGTGCATTATTTTGATGCCTAATTAAAGAGAGAGGTGTCTCTTTCGGTACATGAAATTTCATCCTTTCGCAACTATGTTATCTACTATTGTGTAAATATGTCAATATTAATTCCATTTCCAACCTCCCATTCCCTCCCTCGACGAGAATGGGTGCTTCTAAACCGCTTTAGGACAGGACAGGGAAGGTGTGCAGAGCTGATGAAGTTATGGGGCTACACCAAAGATCCAAATTGTGCCTGCAACGTCCCACAATCAATGTCCCATATACTAGATGACTGCCCGCTGTACAAATTCAATGGAGGAATCTCCAATCTCCACTCTGTCACCCCGGAAGCCCTGAACTGGCTGAAGGACTTGCCTCTCAGACTTTAATGACCGATATGTCCTCACTTCTTTTTTCTAGATTTAATTCATTTTGTCTCCTCTCTAATTGTAAATACGCTGCTGTATCACCTCATAAGCATAAATAAATAAATAAATTTGAATATTTATTATTTTATTTTAATTTTTAAAGCGTTATGTCCCCCTAGGGACACTTGCGCTGTCATACATGTAATAATGGCTAAAAGTTGAATATTGAAAATGAATTAAAACAGTTATTTGTGATAATTAACAAAATATCTTCTGCAATATTTATTATCAAAAGCCTACCACCATTAATATATACACTTATCAGCGTCATAATCAATTCTTTCTTAATCAATTCTGTCACCGTTTGCTTTGTGAATGGAATAAATACCCAAATATGGCCATTTCTCATAACCATCGGTGGTTCAGTGGTAGAATGCTCGCCTGCCACGCGGGCGGCCCGGGTTCGATTCCCGGCCGATGCATTTTTTTTTTACAATTTTTAAAACTCATTTATATATTATACAAGAATGACATCCACGGCGCCAATTTATAATTTTAACGAATAGTATTTGAATAAAAGCATTTAATCGGGTAAAACCCGGGGGTTGCCCGGGTCATTCGGCTAGTTTATAATATTATAGAAATATGATTTGTGTGGCGAAAGCACGTATTCACAGGAGTCTTTGTCATACATAATAAAGAAAAATCATGCAGAAGAATTTCTGTAATTTATCGTGAAATTTCAAGAAAAGACAACCACTATGTAAATTAACATACGTTTAGATATTACAGTAGACTCTCCTATAACGCGAGTTTTTACAACGCGATTTCGTACAACGCGATAAAAAAAAATTGCGACAAATTTATTTATACAACGCGAATTTTCGTATAACACGTTATAAAATAAAATGCGGAAATTTCCTTATTGACAATTGTCAATATATTTGCATATAAAATAATATAACATTTAGTTTTGTTTTAGCATATAATTATTTTTCCTATATACATCATTTTATACAATACATTTTTACATGGTATTTGTCACTAACAATTTACCCTAACAACATTCGCGTTATACAAGTTTTATTTCGTACAACGCGATTTCATACAACACGGAACATATTAATCGCGTTATAGGAGAGTTTACTGTATATGAGGTAATAATTGATGATATTGCTACGTGGAAAATTAGGAAACTTCAGGATGAACGGAAATATTATTATTTACGGGGCTGCTAACAGACTTCAATGTACTTCAATTCCGGGCTAATTGGCCTATCAGATAAGGTCTTCTAGCCCCAACATGGCTGCAGAACGCGAACTGGTGGCAAGGAATCCTAAGATCTGGCAGTGGAGGTGTCTTCGCAGGGGAGGAGGAAGCTTGGAGAAGTCAGGGAAACAGCGCCTTGATGCAGTGAGAAGCAGGGAGGAGGCAGGAGGATATGGAGGCAGGAGGAAACCGATTTCAGGATGACACAGCAATTTTATTTAAGGCAAGAACAAACTATGAATGATAAACAAAAGATAAGCAATGAGGGAAGTTTACAGAGTATCAAATATATAAACATAAAAAAATGATACTCTGTTAATAAAATAATACATACTTTACTACAATAGTGTTAGCGAAGTATTTATTATTTTACACTAGTATTAACAGAGTGTCATTTTTTATGTTTATATTTTACTACTCTGTAAACTTCCTTAATTTTCCACGTGGCATTTTGGTGGAGATGCTGGGTAAGTTGGGGAAGACAAACTGAAGATCGCCGAGAAGACCTTGAAGTCATGGGTGCTGTGATCTATATTTTTAGAGACTGACTCCAGGATTCCACCGCCTTGCTAAAGCCAATACCTTCCTCCAAGATGACGATGTCCCTTTAGACGATACGATGACAAAGCCACTCTTCACGCCGCAAGAAAAATGACGCAAAGGTACTAGGGACAAAGTTCCAAAACTTCGATGGAATCCTTGGCAGAAGCACGTCAGATCCATGTCAGTATCTACAATAATTGCTAGCTGTGGGTCACAGCTCCCATAGGGAAGGAGCTATGTAACAAAGTATTTATTATTTTACACTAGTATTAACAGAGTATCATTTTTAATGTTTATATTTGGTTATTCTGTAAACTACCCTAATTTTCCACGTGGCAATATGTATGAAAAGAAACACATTGTCAAAATAGAATATTCGTTACAAATTTTATCGATAGAGAGTAATTTAATTTATAAATGTAATTGGAACGTTTATTGATTCAAACATGGAAGATCAGACATTTAAAATGATCAATAAGGTAATAACCTAGCTATACAATTCGAGCATTTGGCGAATATGCAAAATAATAAAATTAATTCAATCTTTAGTTGATATTTATTCCTATAGATGACGCTATTTTCCATTTTTCAAATAGCTATTTAAGAGATCAAGGAATATGATTTCAATTATTTCTATGGGATATGGTATCCTCTAGGTTTCCATGGATCTAGCTATGGTTGACAAGGGTTATCGAATTTTACATGTACATTGGGCTGATCATGTGACTTCGATCTGTCCAATCACAGACCTTGGCAATGACTCTTTCTTTATTTGGAGAAAAACCATTATACTGACACTCCCGCCACGGAACAATCTTATCACCATAGTAACTATAAAGAGACAAAACGTTCTCTCTGTCATTTCCGATTTGTTGATTAGAGGAAGTCTAGCACATGTTTAGGGGACAAATGACATTGTTGACTGAGCCACACCTGGTTTTTGCAAGTTCATCAACCTTGTTTTTCTATTCACTCATGCTGGTTGTCTTTCTTAAACGGGTTTTGACCGTTGACTATTGTACTTGTATGAAACTAAATAAGTGACTAGTAAAACAATTACTACAATAATTGTTCGTTTATTCTCTTCCATACTTACATAAAATTAGATGTAAAAAGTATTTCAAAATATAAAGAGAATTACGATATACACGTGTGTAATACATATAATATTTTGATATTAATATCAATTATAAGGTTGTCCTTAAGGTTTATTAAAATTTATTATCAAATCAGACGTGATATCCCCACAAAGAATGCTTACGTCAAGCAACAACACCAAAATCAGTGAACTATTTCACAGAAACAATTGAAACCAAAATATAAAAAAAAAAAACAATGAAACAAATACAAATATATACATAGTTAGCAATTAAGGTTTTTTAACCAAGAGAGAAAATAATAGATATTTTTCATAGAATTTCCTAAATTAAAAATATGAGTCCTTACTGTTTATAAACATAAAAAGATCCTTGTATTCAATGTTTTCCTGATTTCTGTAGTTCTGGAATACATTCAATAAGCAAGTGACTGGAATCCTGCCTTCTCTCTCCACACCCTGTCTATAGCTCCTATTCGAAACAGAAAATCTCAGAAGTTTCCATGGTTAGTAACGAATTCAAATTTATATTTTACAAGTCTTTTCAAACTTTTGGGACAACCTTGTAATTCTGAAATTTGGCCCACCTACTGATTTACCACCCTTGATATAGAACATCAGAGATTAAATAATTCTTCTATAATAATTCTGTTATAATTTTACCAAGGTTGCTCCAAATGATCGTAAACACTTGCAAAATATAAATCATAATATGTAGAAGGACATTTGAAAATTATCCCGCATGTGTTTCTTTTGAACGAAAAATCGAAATTTATTTTAAGGAGAAATAGCGATTATTTCTAACCTTAGGGATAAAGTATGAAAGGATGAATTGTGAAGAGTAATGATGGACGGAAAAAAAAGTGTCCAGGGATAGGAATATATAATTACCATTCACAATTCATCCTTTCATACTTCATCCCTAAGGTTAGAAATAATCGTTATTTCTCCTTTAAATAAATTTCGATTTTTCGTTCAAAAGAAACACATGCGGGATAATTTTCAAATGTCGTTCTACAATCATAAGCCGCATTATATTGTATTATAAAGCATAATATGTTTACGAAATTTTGGGACAACATTTTATGAAAGGATTCCTTTTCAGTTAAGAGAGGTCTTAAGGGGTTAGCGAGGAAAAAGCTTCTTAAATGAAAGGTTCTGCCGTGCAGCTTGGCATGGTTCTCTGTGATGGTAGAAGCCTGGACTCTCTGAAAGATATCACGTTGACATACGACGCCGGGGTTCCCATCAACGACTGAGTCAACAGAAAGCTGATTATTCAGGTGTCAACGGTCAAAGTTCAACATTTTACACTATCGTTCTGTTGCAGAGAGATAGAATATTCGTTTTTTTTATAAATATATTTTTATTATAAATAAAAATACTTTAATTTTATATCATTTATTTTTTTCATTTAGTTGTTTATTTATTTATTACCAGTTGCAAATAAGACACGCTAAATCCGATCTGTAATATTGCGCGTGAAACTATTTTCAATAAATTATATTGTAGTAGAGTAGGTAACAGAATTATCAAAAGAAAATACGCAATTAAGAAAAGATCATTAAATAAACATAAAAATCATAAGCCAATTCCATTGCAGTCAAAGCTCTGGAAATAAGATCTACGCTAACTAAGGTCACCAGAAAGGACAATAAGCCAAGTGTAATGTACGGTCAAGGCTTTGTAAAACAAGATCTACGCCAACTAAGGTCACCAGAAAGGACAATAAGCCAAGTTTAATGTACGGTCAAGGCTCTGTAAACAAGATATACGCTAACTAAGGTCACCAGAAAGGACAATAAACCAGGTTTAATACACGGTCTAGGATTTGTAAACAAGATCTACGCTAACTAAGGTCATCAGAAAGGACAATAAACCAGGTTCAATACACGGTCTAGGATTTGAAGAGATAGACGACCTACAGAACTTCGTCCATATAGGACAATAAGCCAAGTTTAATGTACGGTCAAGGCTCTGTAAACAAGATATACCTTAACGTAAGGTCACCAGAAAGGACAATAAACCAATTTAAATACAGTCACAAGGCTCTGTAAACAAATATTAAGCTAACTAAGGTCATCCAGAAAGGACAATAAGCCAAGTTTAATGTACGGTCAATGGTTTGAAGAGAGAGACGACCTACAAAACGTTGTCAAGAAAGGACAATAAGCCAAGTTTAATACACGGCCAAGGATTTGTCAATAAAATCTACGCTACCTAAGATCATCCAGAAAGGACAATAAGCCAAGTTTAATGTACGGTCAATGGTTTGAAGAGATAGATGACCTACAGAATTTCGTCCATATAGGACAAAAAGCCAATTTTAATGCACGGTCAAGGCTCTATAAACAAGATATACGATAATGTAAGGTCACCAGAAAAGAAAATAATCCAAGTTTAATGAACAGTCAAGGATTTGAAGAGACAGACGACCTACAGCTCGTCGTCCAGAAAGGACAAAAAGCCAAGTAGACAATCTAACCCCGGATATTGATTCGATGACTTATTGACCGCCAATCGAGCGGAATTACCTGCGCATACAAACCTTTATTGGACGACTTCCTTCGTCACTCTCAGCTCTACATTCGTCTGGGGAAATCTCTCCGGAAAAAATTCCTTTATTATTATTTTTATATTATCCCATTGTATAATTATACAAGGTCATGGAGACTATATTCATTGATCAAATTCACAATCTTGGTAGGTTTGGAATATAGGTCCTGTCTTGAGGCTGGCTCCCAGGCCAAAAAATAGTCCCTAGGTCTCCATGATGGGGAGCTGCGGTCGTTGGTTGGCTATCCAGGGGGTGACATGAAGGTGACATTCAGATTTTTATGAGAGAATATTCTCAAGATTAAATACAGGATAAGATTATCGTTCCAAAAACCTCATATAACTAGAATCTCTCATCTTACACAATAATATTATTCTTAAACTTAAATATACACTCATACACAAAACTTAAGGATTTTTTAACTTTTAGCATGTAATCACACACATCTTCATTAAGACCACCGTTCTTATACAGATTCACCACAGGAAGAAAGCATAGATGGAGCTCATATACTCAAGGTAGCACAGAACCCAACAACAACCTCCATGTCCGACACATGTTCTTTAGCATGTATATCGGGATTCAGACAATAACTCTGAATGATATTACAGTGACTTTTATTGAAGACACGAGATAACCAAGTATGAACAGAATTGTCTCTGTCTCCAAAATAAAAACTGGCGACATCAAAGAATATCCACTTAAATTTTGTTCATGAGTGTAGATATTTATAACCCAGGTTCCTGGAATGCATTCAAACTTAGAAAAAAATCTCATTTGTGAATGCTATCCAATATATAAGAGCAATTTAACTTACCACTGATGAGCCAAGCCCTCCCATTATTATTTCATCGCAGTAAGGACAGTAGAAGTTGGTTTTATGTGTAGAAGTAACTTTCATGCTTCAATGTTTTCTTTTCTTTTATATAAATGGCGCTGTATTGCTTTATGATTTATCAACTAATATAAATATACCAATATCAATATATAACCTCTCAAATTGCTATAACCAGTCAATCTATAACTATGTCTTTTGTCAAATTACATTGACAAACATTTGCACTATTATCTCAGTTTTTTAGCGGGAAGAATGTTGTTTTTGTTTGTTAGTGAACCAATCTTTCACGTCATTGGACGAATATGGCCATGTTTGTATATATAAGGGGGATTATGGTATTGCGAGATGGGACTGCCTGCTACATTATTTTGGGCTTAAAAATCATACACTTTAAGCATTGCGGTATGTCTGCTCTCCACAGTCACCCCTAGGCTCAAAACCATTGAACCCGTCTCTGCCTCCCCCTGATCTCCGCGGATCACCACCCTGCCCCCCTGATCCTCCTCTACATCCTAGCTCTCCTGGCCTTACCTGGCGATGATCCCCTGGCCACCCATCCCCAGGCCCCTTCAACTATGCTTTATCTATATTCCGCTTTATGCGTCCATCGGGGCTCAAAAATCATTCATTTTGGTTAGCAGCCCCTTAAATAATGATATTTCCTTCCTCCTTGCGAGATGGGAGTGTGGTAGATATTTGGTGTGGAGACGCATAAAGTGTTCTCTGCATGATTTATCCGTGTCTGGTGATCTCCACGCATACCTGTGTGACCCCGGTCCGATCCCTACCAACGCTACAATAAAGGATAAGTACCGTTTTGTTTTTATATAGCAAATCGTGAGTTTTTATTTTGCTCCTTTTTATTGATATTGTTGTACTCTTGAGTGCACGCTTTTCTATGTGTTAGTTATTATTACTTATGGTCCTAGTAATTTGCAATTTTGTGTGTTATCCTGTAAATAGTAATCTTTGTCAGTTTCTGTGATTGAGACGAAACAGGAAAATCTTGCCGATGTAATCGATTCCAAGAATCTCAACTACCAGGCACGGACGTGCCTGTACGCAGTTTTAGCCTTTTTCTAAATTCGCCAAAACAGCTAAACCTCGTTGTTCACTCGAGCAACGTTGCAAGCTTGCTCAATCAGCAATCGTGTCGAATATGAAGGTCACATCTCATTTTGCCTTGGTACTGCCTTTACCTTTCAGAAAAAAAAAAGTATTGCTTCACTAGTCGACCAAATTCAATATATAAATACAATAGCCAATTCTGTGAAGATATAAATTTGAACTGAAAACTTATCTCTGTATTGGGCAAGCTCTTTGTCTTGCTGAAACAAACGAGATATCAGAAATATTTTTGTCTTGCTGAAGGGAACAATGATTATCAAGCTTATTCGACCTAGATATATTTCGATACGCCTTTGCGGAGCCAGTGGCTTGATGAAGCATGACTACGTGAAAGCTTGACTCCCAATATCTGAATAAAGATACTCTGCGAATATTTTTATATTTATTTAATTCAATTATATATTTCAATGGCACACAAATCGTTTCAACAGTGCATATAAAAGGGTATGGAAGAATTGAAGGTATTAATATAAGAAAATGGCGTCTGTTCCTCATGTCAGAGGCGGCCATTTCTTTTGCAGCTAAATCGACCTGCCACTGAGTAGTGCTCCCAGTCTTAATGACAAAGGCAGACGCATTCTACTTCACACAGTCATGATGGTTGTCAAACAGACACCATCAAGGGTCACAACTTGATACCCTAAAATGATTGAGTGGAGATAAGAAAGAAGAAGAAGATAAGAAACAGAGAAAAGATAGAACCATGTTAACCTTTTATCAAACTTTAAAAGTAAAAAGAAAATTTAATAATAATGAAACACAATATTCGAATTCACTATGCAAATCAAACATGAAATATGCAAATCAAACATGATGCAGCAATATCACTTGTCACAGCTATGTGTATAATGAGAAATAGATTGAGAAATAAAACCTCTTTCAGAGATTTAAAAGAAAGTGAAAATACAAAAAGTAATTTATCGCTATTTAGACCATTAATACGTTCTACTTAAGAATAAATGTGTAGCTAGGAGACGGAGAAATGTTTCAATATTGCGTTGATTGAAAGGTAGAGGATCTTAATTAATTTTTGATGCCAGAGGTCGCCATATTTGATTTCCTCTCCCTCGAATTGCTTGGTGTAATCCAATAACACAGATACCGTCGCAAATTGCCATCAAACCATGGCGTGAATCTTCATCAAACAATTTCACAAAATTCTCATAATATATATATGTTATATTAAAATATTATTTTATTTAAAATTATATTTCATAGATTCAAATACTCTGTTAAATCGACCGCCAGAGGTCATGCTTCCCCTAAAAAAACTCATTGTTATTGTTTCCCGATGGCCGGCTCAAATCTTTTGTACATTATGTAAATAAGTTTTCATTTTTTTTATTCTTAAGCCTTAAGCCAGGCAGTACTTTTACCAAAATTATGTTTTTATATATTCCTTAGCTCAAATAAAGAAATCTCTGATCTTCAATATTTTTATTATAGTTTCAAGATTTCAACCACGACTGCATTAACATACCATAGTATAATCCTCAAGATAATTCAAAATCGGCAGAATATCTTCTTATTTATAACATATAAAATACAATATAATGCGGCTTATGATTGTAAAACAACATTTGAAAATTATCCCGCATGTGTTTCTTTTGAACGGAAAATCGAAATTTAAGGAGAAATAACGATTATTTCTAACCTTAGGGATGAAGTAAGAAAGGATGAATTGTGAAGAGTAAAGATAAACGGAAAAATAAAATGTCCAGGGATGGGAATTCATCATTACTCTTTACAATTCATCCTTTCATACTTCATCCCTAAGGATAGAAATAATCGTTATTTCTCCTTAAAATAAATTTCGAATTTTCGTTTAAAAGAAACACATGCGGGATAATTTTCAAATGTTATTTTTATATGTGAATTTATACTTTATTTAATGAAGACGCTTATTTTGGATAAAAAAAAGTGTTTTATGCCCAATATACTGTGATAGCGTTATATTCGCGATCGAACGTTGTACTGTACGTATTACATCCCAAACACGACGCCAGCCATCTCTGTCTTGAGCTCGATTGTACCATCTCGTCGACCTTTAAACCAGTGGGTTTCTTTAATTGATCCACGAAGCGTGTCGGCGGGCGTCCAGGTATTCCCAATATAAGAGAAATAAAATAATGATTAATTTTAAAATGGACGATTAGTCTATCAAAATATTAGAAATAAAATTAACATATTTAATCTAAAATAAGCGCCATCTTTAAATATTTGTGTAATGGCTTATTTCCACAGTTGTATGATAAATTTTTATCTGTAAAGGCAATTATATAATGGTCACGTTATAAAGGCAAAACGGAACTAAATTCTTTGAAAACCAAATTTATACAAAAGCCTTCCAACAGAGAGCATAGTGAAAAAATGGTTGTAACAATCAACAAGTCGATTGTTGAAGAACAAGGTGTTAAAAGTGCCTGCAGACAGCAAAGTAAACCTGTTTGAATGGGTCGTTTGTGGATAAAAAACTGCCTATTCACTTGGTGTTCTCAGTTCTTGGCTGTAAAGATATAACAATGTAAAGTTTAAATAATTGAATTATTTGTTTTATGTATCCCTGTAGAAGGACAGATGTCCGAAAGCTTGAGATTACATTAATAAAAATATACTCATTCTAGAAATCTGTTGTATTATTTAATCTATGTAAAAAAATAGTACAAATGTGATATTGTACTGGGATAAGGTGCATAAATTATGAAAAAGACATCTCCTTATCGTGCAACTGAAAGTTTCTGATGGCTTGAGCCATCTATCGGAATAAATATCAACTATTCTCGTTAATTTCTAATTATTCCAGAATTGGCCAAATACCTATTCTTGATTAATCAAGAAAAGCTAACCACGGACGTGTTTCGGGCTTTTGGCCCTCATCAGCGTGGTGCAAGCTGTACCCCAACGACAAAAAAAAAAAAAAAAAACTGGTCCTTCAGGCATCTTGAAAAATCATAAAACGGGTAGTTAAAGACAGAATTGCGTGAGACCGCGAAGCACAATGTGAAAAAATAGTACAAATTTGATATTAAAGAAGATGCCTTTTTCATATTTTAATCTATATTTGGGAGATTCAAATCAAGAAAAAACAAGTAGTGCTACCTTGACTAAAGTTGCATAACAATACAGTTAAACAACAGCTAGATGTTACTATGTCTACATCCCAATATAGAATGTAGATCAACGATGTTCCTGTTTATTAAACTTGTTGGACTTGGCGTATCTCCAGCGAGGCTCGCCAAAAGACCTGTAGACGCTGAAAAAACAACTGTTTAATTCAATTACATTCAACTTCCATTCCTTGTAAACTTTCACACCTCAAGACGTTTATTATGGGGTTGGTGGAAGGATGGTCTAAACCTTTGGTTTTCTTACTTCATCTCTAAGGTTAGAAATAATCGTTATTTCTCCTTAAAAATAAATTTCGAATTTTCGTTTAAAAGAAACACATGCGGGATAATTTTCAAATATCGTTTTACACTTATGTATCTGCAAACTATGTGGAGAGACGGCAAAAAGGTATCATGTGTTGAATGGGTTTAGTTTTACTTGTCACAATTACACTGGGTACTAGCCATTGATAAACATGATGGGTAGATAGCAACTGATTTTACTGTAAGTTTTCTACATTTATGATTATATAGAAAACAGTCCAACACTTTCACTAACAAGTTGTTCAGAGAGAAAAAAATAGAGAAAATAAAAAGATAGCGAAAAGCGTATTCGAACCAGGGAAATCAGGTTCTAAAGTCTAAAGCTTTCGCAGCTAGGCTATTTTGCCTTATTATATAATAATTTAAAGAATAATTAATATTTATAAATTTAAATTTTCAGAGAGAGCCGGGGAGTCTTCTCCACCGTACAAGTGTCCTCTTCCAGGCGATGTCCACAATTCCACCACCCAGCCCCACCTGAACGAAGTACCGATAAATTCGGCACTTCGCTGACGCAAGGATGGCCGTTGTCCTCCAGGTCAGTCCCGAAGATCCAAGCCTGGAGATCAGGTGGTCTCCCGATTATGTTGAAGGACTCCCGGACGAGGGGCCTGATATTCGTACAACTCCAGTATCGGTGGCCCAGGGAGCCATCGAGGGACCCGCAGGAAGGGCAGGAAGGACCGGAGTTGTTAAGAGAATCTCATTTGGTTACTTCCATTGACTGGTGGGATTGGAATTTTGCAGGAATTCGGAGGTCAATGAAGCAACTTTTCAGGAAAAAAAGATATCCAATAGGAGATTCGATCTCTTGTGTAGTTACTATCTAAAATGGACTGTTTATATCATTCCTCCATCATAAATTGTAAATGTGTAAATACAATAATACTTCTTTTTGTATCTTCTCTTGTTTGAATTTGTTCACGCTCATTGAAGCTAGTATTTTCGGCCTAATATTTTCCTTGTTTACGTAAAAAGTGACAATACATACATTTTATTCAATCAAAAAGGTATATATTGGATCAAAATATCATTTATTTTACCAATACACCTACCCCCCGATTTGCACGGTAGATACGTTCCTGAGAAAAATGTGTAAATCGGGGGATAGGTGTACACAGAAATAAAATGCATTGACAGGTTAAAATATGTAGTCAGCACATATAAGCTCGGGATTCCTCGTGAGATGTGTACACAGCGCATGTGTTCAATCACAGTAGCATTTAGTATAGTGCGATAAAAACAACAACAAAAAAAAACTTATTTGGAAAACCGTTTAAAAGCGAAAACGTGTAAAACAAGTACCGTGTAAATCGGGGGATAGGTGTATTACCAATGATATTTTGATCCAATATATGTCTTTTTAATTAAAGATTTATTTATGGATTACTCTATTAAAAAAAATACATTTTCTTATTACCAAAAAAGGTTTAAAATAGTGAAAAGGACTTCTATATGTTTAGATAGAGCTGAGAAAGAGGCGAGGTTCAGTAGAAAGTCTGTAAATGAGGCGATAGACATGATGGTTCCTCGAAGTATGGCAATCCTGTAGATAAACCTCATCAACATGGGACCCTTGACTTCTGCATATCTCCTCTCATTTACATACTGGCTCATCTGCTATGCACGGCGGTGATACCGCTCATTAACTTCTTGGGATTTTTTTTATTTGCCGTTTGACCTAAGTCTTCTTTATTTGTCTAGACACATTCCCCTTTCTATTATTGTCAATATCATTTACCTTCTGTGTTGAGGGTCGGTGGAAGGATGGTGTAAACCGTTGGTTTTTGACCGCTACGACCCGTGATTGAATCCCGAAATAGGCACTTTTTATGATTAAAAAAATTTTCCAATGACCCCCCTACGATTCTTGCTAAAGTACAACCCCACCAGCGAGTGCAAGTAACCAAACTGGAAACTCCAGACAAGGACAAGATCTCTCAGTTCAATGTTGATATGATAGAGACAGGTCTTAGTAGACGTCAGGATGTCGTCATCCAGGACTCTATTCAAGTATTGCAGCAGAAACTAAATAGCCTATACAACCTGTCTGTCATTCACTGTCACAGAAGATGTAACATTAGACCTTAGTCCTGAGAGATAGCGCTGTAGACAAAGACGAGACAAAAATCGCATGACCGGGTGACAGCTAAAAAACAGGGTTGTCGGCAATAATTCTTTACTCCTCCCCCGCAGTTGCCATCTCCAGAATAGAGTTTCTGTAAATTGCCTGGTAGGATGACGACCTCGCTTTCTTGACAGATTCCTTTCAATTGTCAAAATGTCGCGTGGAACTGTCTTTATAGACTCAATAATTCCTGGAGCTCTAAACACCCGTTCAAATGTTGAACGCACGGAACCTTAAATCTAAAATTAATAAAGGTTTAATAAGGCACAATTTGGATTATAGATTATAAACACAAGGTAATAAGACCAAATCCAAATAAATAAATAGTGTGTGACGTTTCGGTAACAGCGTTGTTACCATCTTCAGACAAAAATACTGAAGGAGAAATACTGTGGTAAAATGTATCATTCAGTACTTTTGTCTCAAGATGGTAACAACGCTGTTACCGAAACGTCACACACTATTTATTTATTTGGATTTGGTCTTATTACCTTGTGTTTATAAAGGTTTGTGAAATATATTACAAATATGTAAAAAAAATATGCAAATAACCTTAATTGATAATATTCTTCTTCTTTCTTATCTCCACTCAATCATATTAGGGTGTCAAGATTGAGAATTTTGATGGTGTCTGTTGACAACCATCATGAATAGGTGAAGTAGAATGCGTCTGCCTTTGTCATTAAGACTGGGAGCACTACTCAGTGGCAGGCCGACTTAGCTCCAAAAGAAATGACCGCCTCTGACATAAGGAACTGACGCCATGTGCAGCCGCTCCTAACATGAAGATAATCTTCTACTGAATGTAAGCCATATTTTCTCGTAGCTATTGAAGAAGTAGCTGTGATTGAAAGACAAATTGCGAAAGCCTCTACCAATATGTTATATGAAAACAGAAACTGTTTACCTTAATAATAAAATATTACTTTGCAAATTTAAGTTTATTTTTACTATTTAAAGGGAATGTTGAATCTGCATTCAATCTATTGAATACAATTAGAATTATTTTATATATATAATAAAATTTCACTAATTTTGCAGATTTATTTTGAATTTTATAGAAAAAACTACAAAATTCCATTGGAACGTTTTTATTTAAACATTAACTTTGTTTAGTATAGTTTTGTATTGTGAATAATTCTTTAATATTTTGTATTTTTTCATTCAACAACAACAACAAAGCCTTTATTTAGGGCCTCTCGCCATATACAGGATTCGCCAGTTCACAAGGGATGGGGAGAACACTTTGTGGCCGAGATATAATCCTGTGGAATATCGCCACCGCTATATACCTATTCTTTGATATTTCATTAATTAGTGCCGGAAATGAAGGACAAAGTTGCCTTGTTTTATCATTTAGTTTTCGTCTTTCCTCAGACAGAGCGTATATTTTCATTCTAAAATATTTCTTAAAACTTTCTTCAAACTGTAAATTGTTTTCCTCGAATACACTATATACAATTGATTTCATTTAACTAAATTTGCATATCAAACTCTTTATACATATTTGTGTTGATTATGTTTTCTCTTTTCATCTAAATAAATTGCATACTAATTCTTGTATTGAGTAAAATTTAATCATTCCTCCAGGGAAAAGTATCTTTTCAAAACATATTTATTCTCTAGCTTTCGGGCACGGACACCCTTCTAGGGAGCAAACTTGGTATAATTTTTGTATATACAGTTAAACCTGTCTATAGCGCCCATTCTAAATAGCGCCTTCCTCTCTATAGCGCCCGATTTTGAATACGGTGTACGATGCGATTTACATTAAAAGTGACCTGTCTATAACACCCCCCTCTCTATAGCACCTTATTTGGTGAGTCCCAAGAAGGGACGCTATAGACAGGTTTAACTGTATTTCAAATGATATTTCTTTTCTTTCTATGTTTAGTGTTTACCTTTAAAGTATAAGTGTTTCTAGTTTGATATAGCGCGCAAAGTAGAAATAGGATTGTAAAAAAAAAATAATTGGAATTATTTAAAGTCTGCAGAGGTAATTATTGGCGAAGAACTTGCCGATATTTGTCAACAGTCGTCTGGGTGGCAAAAGTCCAGATGGATCTACCCAGGTAGGCTCCATTTGGTTGGACTTATATCGGGGACCACGACAGGATGGACTGCCAAGTATGACGTCACGTCGGCCGACGTCAATGTAGGCGCTGCTGCCTCAGCTCGTATAAATTTAGATCCTTCACTTCCCTTATCAGTGAACTTCAGATGCTCTTGCTTCACCGATTACAATGTATTAATGAGAGAGTAGCTTATGGCATAGATTACTCGCGATATAAAGACATTAAGATGAGATTTTTTCTTGGATATTCTTAATCAACATATTTTATGTTCTATTGTGTAACTGTTGTTGTCGTGTCCAATGAACAGATGTTCAATGCATCTCTAT
>CP092869.1:14727913-14741522 GCA_030710605.1 Cordylochernes scorpioides
GTTAATGAGCGGTATCACCGCCGTGCATAGCAGATGAGCCAGTATGTAAATGAGAGGAGATATGCAGAAGTCAAGGGTCCCATGTTGATGAGGTTTATCTACAGGATTGCCATACTTCGAGGAGCCATCATGTCTACCGCCTCATCTACAAACTTTCTACTGAGCCTCGCCTCTTTCTCAGCTCTATCTAAACATATAGAAGTCCTTTTCACTATTTTAAACCTTTTTGGTAATAAGAAAATGTATTTTTTTAAATAGAGCAATCCATAAATAAATCTTTAATTAAAAAGGCATATATTGGATCAAAATATCATTGGTAATACACCTATCCCCCGATTTACACGGTACTTGTTTTACACGTTTTCGCTTTTACACGGTTTTCCAAATAAGTTTTTTTTTGTTGTTTTTATCGCACTATACTAAATACTACTGTGATTGAACACATGCACTGTGTACACATCTCACGAGGAATCCCGAGCTTATGTGCTGACTACATATTTTAACCTGTCAATGCATTTTATTTTTATTTCTGTATACACCTATCCCCCGATTTACACGTTTTTCTCAGGAACGTATCTACCGTGTAAATCGAGGGATAGGTGTATTGGTAAAATAAATGAAATTTTTTATCCAATATATGCCCTTTTTAATTAAATAAAATGTATGTATTGTCACTTCTTACGTAAGCAAGGAAAATATTAGGCCGAAAATACTATCTTCAATGAACGTGAGCAAATTCCAACAAGAGAAGATACAAAAAGAAGAATTATTGTATTTACATATTTACAATCCATGATGAAGGAATGATATAAACAGTCCATTTTAGATAGTCACTATATGAGATCAAACCTCGTATTGAACACTTTTTTTCTGAAAAAATTGCTTCATTTACCTCCGAATTCCTGCAAAATTCCAATCCCACCAGTCAATGGAAGTAACCAAATGAGATTCTCTGAACAACTCCGGTCCTTCCTGCCCTTCCTGCGGGTCCCTCGATGGCTCCCTGGGCCACCGATACTGGAGTTGCACGAGTATCAGGCCCCTCGTCCAGGAGGCCTTCAACATAATCGGGAGACCACCTAATCTCCAGGCTAGGATCTTCCGGACTGACCTGGAGGACAACGAGATGGCCATCTTTGCGTCAGCGAAGTGCCGAATTTATCGGTACTTCGTGCAGGTGGGGCTAGGTGGTGGAATTGAGGACATCGCCTGGAAGAGGACACGGTGGAGAAGACTCCCAGGCTGAATATTTAAAATTCTTCTTTAAATTACTATATAATAAGGCAAAATAGCCTAGCTGCGAAAGCTTTAGACTTTAGAACCTGATGTCCCTGGTTCGAACACGCTTTACGCTATCTTTTTATTCTCTCTATTTTTTTCTCTCTGAACAACTTGTTAGTGAAAGTCTGTTTTCTATATGAGCATTAATGTAGAATACTTACAGTAAAAGCAGTCGCTATCTACCCATCATGTTTATCAATGGCTAGTACCCAGTGTAATAGAGATAAGTAAAACTAAACCCATTCAACATATGATACCTTTTTGCCATCTCTCCACATAGTTTGCAGATACATAAGTGTAAAACGATATTTGAAAATTATCCCGCATGTGTTTCTTTTAAACGAAAATTCGAAATTTATTTTTAAGGAGAAAAAACGATTATTTCTAACCTTAGAGATGAAGTAAGAAAACCAAAGGTTTAGACCATCCTTCCACCAATCCCATAATAAACGTCTTGAAGTGTGGACGTTTACAAGGAATGGAAGTTGAATGTAATTGAATTAAACAGTTGTTTTTTTTTTAGCGTCTATAGGTCTTTTGGCGAGCCTCGCTGGAGATACGCCAAGTCCAACAAGTTTAATAAACAGGAACATCGTTGATCTACATTCTATATTGGGATGTAGACATAGTAACATCTGAAGGTATAATGTCTGTGAAAAAAGGAACATCAATAAAAATCATGAAGAACAAAGAAGAATGTTTTGACATGAAGAACAAAGGATGATCTTTAATTTTTGAATAACCTTTTGTATTTAGATATATAATCTTTTGCATTTAATCATTTCTTACTTTTATAATGTTGTGCTGAGTATATAAGCCAATAAATATATTTTATATCGAAATGCTCCAACTCTTCAATCGAAAATTAACAACAACATCTAGCTGTTGTTTAACTACATTGTTATGCAACTTTAGTCAAGGTAACACTACTTGTTTTTCACTTGGTTTTAATCTCCTAAATAGAGATTAAGATATGAAAAAGGCATCTCCTTTAATATCAAATTTGTACTATTTTTTTTCACATTGTGTCGCGGTCTCACGCAATTCTGTCTTTAACTACCCGTTTCATAATTTTTAAAGATACCTGAAGGACCATTTTTTTTTTGGTCGTTGAGGTACAGCTTGCACCACGCTGATGAGGGCCAACAGCCCGAAACGCGTCCGTGGTTAGCTTTTCTTGATTAATCAAGAATGGGTTTTTGGTCAATTCTGGAATAATTAAAAATCAACGAGAATAGTTGATATTTATTCCGATAGATGGCGCAAGCCATCAGCAACTTTTAGTTGCACGATAAGGAGATGTATTTTTCTTAATTTATGAACCTTATCCCAGTACAATATAACATTTGTACTATTTTTTCACATAGATTAAAATAATACAACAGATTTCTGGATATGAGTTAATTTTATTAATGTAATCCTAAGCTTTCTGGTATCTCTGTATTCTTCTATAGAAATACATAAAACAAATAATTCCATTATTTAAACTTTACATTGTTATATCTTTACAGCCAAGAACTGAGAACACCAAGTGAATGGGCAGTTTTTATCCACAAACGACCCATTCAAACAGGTTTACTTTGCTGTCTGCAGTCACTTTTTAACACCTTGTTCTTCAACAGTCAACTTGTTGATTGTCACAACCATTTTTCATTAATATTCTCTCTGTTGGAAGGCTTTTGTATAAATAAATCGGTTTTCAAAGAATTTAGTTCCGGATTACCTTTATAACACATGACCCCATTATATAATTGCCTTAACAGATAAAAATTTATCATAAAACTGTGGAAATAAGCCATTACACAAATATTTAAAGATTTGCGCTTATTTTAGATTAAATATGTTAATTTTATTTCTAATATTTTGATAGACTAATCGTCCATTTTAGATTAAATCATTATTTTATTTCTCATATATTGGGAATACCTGGACGCCCATCGACACGCTTCGTGGATCAATTAAAGGAACTCACTGGTTTAACGGTCACCGAGATGGTACATCGAGCTTAAGACAGAGATGGCTGGCGTCGTGTTTGGGATGTAATACATACAGTGGGCTACAACGTTCGATCGCGAATAAAATGATGACCAATTAAAGGAACTCACTGGTTTAACGGTCACCGAGATGGTACATCGAGCTTAAGACAGAGATGGCTGGCGTCGTGTTTGGGATGTAATACGTACAGTAAAACGTTCGATCGCGAATAAAATGATGACCAATTAAAGGAACTCACTGGTTTAACGGTCACCTAGATGGTACATCGAGCTTAAGACAGAGATGGCTGGCGTCGTGTTTGGGATGTAATACGTACAGTAAAACGTAGATCGCGAATAAAATGATGACCAATTAAAGGAACTCACTGGTTTAACGGTCACCTAGATGGTACATCGAGTTCAAGACAGAGATGGCTGGAGTCGTGTTTGGGATGTAATACGTACAGTACAACGTTCGATCGCGAATATAACGGTATCACAGTATATTGGGCATAAACACTTTTTTTAAATCCAAAATAAGCGCCTTCATTAAATAAAGTATAAATTCACATATAAAAATAATATTTGAAAAATTATCTCGCATGTGTTTCTTTTGAACGAAAATTTGAAATTTATTTTAAGGAGAAATAACGATTATTTCTAACCTTAGGAATGAAGTATGAAAAGATGAATTGTGAAGAGTAATGATTGATTCCCATCCCTGGACATTTTATTTTTCCGTTTATCATTACTCTTCACAATTCATCCCTTCATACTTCATCCTTAAGGTTAGAAATAATCGTTATTTTGCCTTTGAAGATATTTCGATTATTTGTTCAAAAGAAACACATGCGGGATAATTTTCAAATGTTGTTTTACAATCATAAGCCGCATTATATTGTATTATATATGTGTTATAAATAAGAAGATATTCTGCCGATTTTGGATCATATTGAGGATTATGCTATTGTAATGCAGTCGTGGTTAAAATCTTGAAACTATAATAAAAATATTGAAGATTAGAGATTTCTTTATTTGAGCTAAGGAAAATATATGAAATTACATAATTTGATAAAAGTACTGCCTGGATTAAGGCGTAAGAATAAAAAAAATGAAAAACTTATTTACATAATGTACAAAAGATTTGAGCCGGCCATCAGGAAACAACAACAATGAGTTTTTTAGGGGAAGCGTGACCTCTGGCGGTCGATTTAACAGAGTATTTGAATTTATGAAATATAATATTAAATAAAATAATATTTTAATATAACATATATATATATATATATAATATGAAAGTTTTGTGAAATAGTTTGATGAAGATTCAAGCCAGGGTTTGATGGCAATTTGCAAGAGTATCTGTGTTATTGGATTACACCAAGAAATTCGAGGGAGAGGAAATCAAATATGGCGACCTCTGGCATCAAAAATTAATTAAGATCCTCTGCCGTTCAATCAACGTAATATTGGAACATTTCTCCGTCTCCTAGCTACACATTTATTCTTAAGTAGAAGGTATTAAAGGTCTAAATAGCGATAAATTACTTTTTGTATTTTTACTTTTCTTTTAAATCTCTGAAAGAGGTTTTATTTCTAAATCTATTTCTCATTATATACATAGGCGATAAGTGATATTGCTGCATCATGTTTGATTTGCATATTGCATGTTTGATTTGCATATTGAATTCGAATATTGTGTTTAATTATTATTTTTATTTTATTATATATATTATAAATAAAAAATAATAAAAATAAAACATAAATACAGTTAAACCTGTCTATAGCGCCCCCTCTTGGGAATCACCAAAATAGGGTGCTATAGAGAGGGAGTGCTATAGACAGGTCACTTTTAATGTAAATCGCATCGTACTACGTATTTAAAATCGGGCGCTATAGAGAGGAAGGCGCTATTTAGAATGGGCGCTATAGACAGGTTTAACTGTATTTTCAAAAATACATTTAAAAACTGAATTTTCTTTTTACTTTTAAAAGTTTGATAAAAGGTTAACATGATTCTGTCTTTTCTCTTTTTATTATCTTAATAACTTCAATTCTTCCTTCCTTCTTTATATGCACCGTTGATTTGTGTGACGTTGAAGTATATAATTGAATTAATTTTAAAATATTTGCAGAGTTTCTTTATTAAGATATTGGGAGGCAAGCTTTCACAAGGTCGCTCTTCATCAGGCCACTGGCTCCGCAAAGGCGTATTGAAGTATATTTAGGTCGAAAAAGCTTGATAATCATTGTTTCTTTCAGCAAGACAAAAATATTTCTGATATCTCGTTTGTTTCAGCTAAACAAAGAACTTGCTAATCATTCGTCTGCTTCATTAGACAAAGAGCTTGCTAATCACTCGTCTGCATCAATAATACAAAGAGCTTGCTAATCATTCGTCTGCTTCATTAGACAAAGAACTTGCTAATCACTCGTCTGCTTCATTAGACAAAGAACTTGCTAATCACTCGTCTGCTTCATTAGACAAAGAACTTGCTAATCACTCGTCTGCTTCATTAGACAAAGAACTTGCTAATCACTCGTCTGCTTCATTAGACAAAGAACTTGCTAATCACTCGTCTGCTTCATTAGACAAAGAACTTGCTAATAACTCGTCTGCTTCATTAAACAAAGAACTTGCTAATCACTCGTCTGCTTCACTAGATAAAGAACTTGCTAACTACTCGTCTGCTTCATTAAACAAAGAACTTGCTAATCACTCGTCTGCTTCATTAAACAAAGAACTTGCTAATCAGTCGTCTGCTTCATTAGATAAAGAACTTGCTAACTACTCGTCTGCTTCATTAAACAAAGAACTTGCTAATCACTCGTCTGCTTCACTAGACAAAGAACTTGCTAATCAGTCGTCTGCTTCATTAGATAAAGAACTTGCTAACTACTCGTCTGCTTCATTAGACAAAGAACTTGCTAATCAGTCGTCTGCTTCAATAATACAAATACCTTACTAATCACTCGTCTGCTTTAATAATACATAAAGCTTGCCCTATCAGTTATCTGATTCAAAAAGACAAAGAGATTGACCAACACAGAGATAGCCAAAATAAAACACAATATTCGAATTCAATATGCAAATCAAATCTGATGCAGAAATATCACTTGTCACCTTTGTGTATAATGAGAAATAGATTGAGAAATAAAACCTCTTTCAGATATTTAAAAGAAAAGTGAAAATACAAAAAGAAATTTATCGCTATTTAAACTAATAATACGTTATACTTAAGATGTGTAGCTAGGAGACGGAGAAATGTTCCAATATTGCGTTGGTTGAAAAGTAGAGGATCTTAATTTATTTCTGGTGCCAGAGGTCGCCATATTTCAGTTCATATTTATATCTTCAGAGAATTGGCTATTGTATTTATTAATGCAATTGGGTCGACTAGTGAAGCAATACTTTTTTTTCTGAAAGGTATAAGCAACACCAAGGCAAAATGAGATGTGACCTTTATATTCGACACGATTGCTGATTGAGCAAGCTTGCAACGTTGCTCGAGTGAACAACGAGGTTTCGCTGTTTTGGCGAATTTAGAAAAAGGCTAAAATTGCGTACAAGCACGTCCGTGCCTGGTAATTGAGCTTCTTGTAATCGATTACATCGGCAAGATTTTCCTGTTTCTTCTCAATCACAGAAACACATAGTTATAGATTGGCTGGTTATAGCTATTTGAGAGTTATATATTGCAATTGATATATTTATCTTATAGATGGGAATTTTGCCGGGAGGATATTGATCTAAAGAGACAAGGGGCGCCTCTCCATCTCTCTATTTTGACGAGAGAGGTGACCCTTGTCTCTTTCGATCAATATCCTCCCGGAAATATTTCCATCTATATTTCAGCCATAGATTTGGCCCAGCCACTTTGCCAGCTAAACACCTCTTTGGCAGATTGTCAAGATTCCATTAGATTCCGTGTGGATCTCATGGAATAAAGTCCGACCTAGACTGACAAGGGCCATTAGCCTGAAACCATGGTTTCTAGGTGGACGCTTTTCAGTTTGCCAAAGTTGGTGTTGTGGCTTTGTCACCGACCTAAGGCCGTTAGTTTGCGGCGACGGTCAATAGATGGCGTCTGGTTTTTGACGTCTATTTTGACGGGAGAGGCGACCCATGTCTCTTTAGATATTTATATTAGTTGATCAATCATAAAGCAATACAGCGCCATCTATTTATAAGAAAAGAAAACATTAAAATATGAAAGTTTCTTTTAAACATAAAACCAACTTCTACTGTCCTTACTGCGAAAAAGAAACATTGGGAGGGCTTGGCTCATCAGTGGTAAGTTAAATTACTCATATATATTGGATAGCATTTACATATGAGATTTTTTTCTAAGTTTGAATGCATTCCAGGAGAACCTGGGTTATAAATATCTATACTCATGAACAAAATTCAAGTAGATATTCTTTGATGTCGCCAGTTTATATTTTGGAGACAGGGACAATTCTGTTCATACTTGGTTATCTCGTGTCTTAATAAAAGTCACTGTAATATCTTTCAGAGTTATTGTCTGAATCCCGATATACATGCTAAAGAACATGTGTCGGACATGGAGATTGTTGTTGGGTTCTGTGCTACCTTGAGTATATGAGCTCCATCTATGCTTTCTTCCTGTGGTGAATCTGTATAAGAACGGTGGTCTTAATAAAGATGTGTGTGATTACATGCTAAAAGTTACAAAATCCTTAAGTTTTGTGTATGAGTGTATATTTAAGTTTAAGAATAATATTATTGTGTAAGATGAGAGATTCTAGTTATATGAGGTTTTTGGAACGATAATCTTATTCTGTATTTAATCTTGAGAATATTCTCTCATAAAAATCTGAATGTCACCTTCATGTCACCCCCTGGATAGCCAACCAACGACCGCAGCTCCCCATCATGGAGACCTAGGGACTATTTTTTGGCCTGGGAGCCAGCCTCAAGACAGGACCTATATTCCAACCCTACCAAGATTGTGAATTTGATCAATGAATATAGTCTCCATGACCTTGTATAATTATACAATGGAATAATAAAAATAATGATAAAGGAGTTTTTCCCCAGAGATTTCCCCAGACGAATGTAGAGCTGAGAGTGACGAAGGAAGTCGTCCAATAAAGGTTTGTATGCGCAGGTAATTCCGCTCGATTGGCGGTCAATAAGTCATCGAATCAATATCCGGGGTTAGATTGTCTACTTGGCTTTTTGTCCTTTCTGGACGACGAGCTGTAGGTCGTCTGTCTCTTCAAATCCTTGACTGTTCATTAAACTTGGATTATTTTCTTTTCTCGGATGACCTTAGTTAGCGTGGATTATGTTTACAGGGCATTGATTGTGTATTAAACTTGACTCATTGTCCTTTCTGGTTACCTAAATGAGCTTAATATTTGTTTCCAGAGCCTTGGCTTTGTTGAACATGGCTTATTGCCCTTTCTGGTGACCTTACGTTACCGTATATCTTGTTTACAGAGCCTTGACCGTACATTAAACTTGGCTTATTGTCCTTTCTGGTGACCTTAGTTAGCGTAGATCTTGTTTCCAGAGTCTTGACCGTACATTAAACTTGGCTTATTGTCCTTTCTGGTGACCTTACGTTACCGTATATCTAGTTTACAGAGCCTTGACCGTACATTACACTTGGCTTATTGTCCTTTCTGGTGACCTTAGTTAGCGTAGATCTTGTTTCCAGAGTCTTGACCGTACATTACACTTGGCTTATTGTCCTTTCTGGTGACCTTAGTTAGCGCAGATCTTGTTTACAGAGCCTTGACCGTACATTACACTTGGCTTATTGTCCTTTCTGGTGACCTTAGTTAGCGTAGATCTTGTTTATAGAGCCTTGACCGTACATTAAACTTGGCTTATTGTCCTTTCTGGTGACCTTAGTTATCGTGGATTATGTTTATAGAGCCTTGACCGTAGATTAAACTTGGCTTATTGTCCTTTCTGGTGACCTTAGTTATCGTGGATTATGTTTACAGAGCCTTGAGCGTACAGTAAACTTGGCTTATTGTCCTTTCAGGTGACCTTAGTTAGCGCAGATCTTGTTTACAGAGCCTTGACCGTGAATTAAACTTGGTTTATTGTCCTTTCTGGTGACCTTAGTTAGCGCAGATCTTATTTCCAGAGCTTTGACTGCAATGGAATTGGCTTATGATTTTTATGTTTATTTAATGATCTTTTCTTAATTGCGCATTTTCTTTCCGTTACCTACTCTACTACAATATGAAATATTGTAAATAGTTTCACGCGCAATATTCCAGATCGGATATAGCGTGACTTATTTGTAACTGGTAATATATAAATAAACAACTAAATGAAAAAAAAAAGAAAATGATATAAAATTAAAGTTTTTTTATTTGTAGTAAAAATATATTTATATAAAAAACTAATATTATATCTTCCTGTCACAGAGCGATAGTGTAAAATGTTGAACTTTGACCGTTGACACCTGAATAATCAGCTTTCTGTTGACTCAGTCGTTAATGGGAACCTCGGCGTCGTATGTCAACGTGATATCTTCCAGAGAGTCCAGGCTTCTACCATCACAGAGAACCATGCCAAGGTAGACCGCAGAATCTTTCATTAAATAAGCTTCTTCCTTGCTAACCCTCAAGACCTCTCTTAACCAAAAAGGAATTCTTTTATAAAAGGTTGTTCCAAAAGTTCGTAAACATATTATGATTTATATTATGTAAGTGTTTATGAACTTTTGGGACAATCTTGGTAATATTGGTAACCTTAGTAAAATTATAACAGAATTCTTATAGAAGAATGATCTCTAATGTTCAAGGGTGGTCAATCAGCAGGTGGGTCAAGTTTCAGAATTATAAAGTTGTCCCAAAAGTTCGTAAATACTTGAAAATATAAATTTGAATTCGTTCCAAACCATGGAAGATTTTCTGTTTTAAATAAGAGCTATAGACGATCCAGGGTGTGGAGAGAGAAGGCAGGGTCACCTGCTTATTGAGTGTCTTCCAGAACTACAGAAAGCGATAAAACATTGAATATAAAGATCTTTTTATGTTTATAAACAGTAAGGAGTCATTTTTATAATTTAGGAAATTCTGTAAATATATCTATGATTTTCTCTCTTGGTTAAAAAAAACCTTAATTGCTAACTATTTTGTTTCATTGGTCATTATTATTTTTTGTTTCAATTGTTTCTGTGAAATATTCTCTGATTTTGGTGTTGTTGCTTGATGTAAGCATCCTTTGTGGGAATATCGCGTCTGATTTGAGAGAGAGAGAGAGAGAGATAATAAATAATTTAAAAAAAAAACCTTTAGAACAATCTTATAATTTATATTAATATCAAAATATTATATGTATTACACAGGTGTATATCGTAATTATCTTTATATTTTGAAATACTTTTTACATCTATTTTTATTTTGAAAATAGAGCAATCCATAGATAAATATTTAAATAAAAAGACATATATCGGATCAAAATATCATTTATTTTACCAATATTTCAGTTGGCTGAACGCCAACCTTTATCAAGGTGTTATAACATTTTAAAGCGTTTAATATAACAAAATATTTTAAAAAACTTAATGCTGTTGAGGTTATGTGGCGCTGAGTTTGTTGTTGACACACTTTAAAATGTTATAACACCTTGATAAAGGTTGGCGTTCAGCCAACTGAAATATTGGTAAAATAAATGATATTTTGATCCAATATATGTCTTTTTAATTAAATATATTTTTATGTAAGTAGGGAAGAGAATAAACGAACAATTATTGAGGTAATTGTTTTCCTAGACACTTATTTAGTTTCATAAAATATAACGGTCAACTTGTACAGCGGTCAAAACCCGTTTAAGAAAGACAACCAGCATGAGTGAATAGAAAATCAAGGTTGATGAACTTGCAAAAACCAGGTGTGGCTCAGTCAACAATGTCATTTGTCCCCTAAACATGTGCTCGACTTCCTCTAATCAACAAATTGGAAATGACAGAAAGAACGTTTTGTCTCTTTATAGTTACTATGGTGATAAGATTGTTCCGTGGCGGGAGTGTCAGTATAATGGTTTTTCTCCAAATAAAGAAAGAGTCATTGCCAAGGTCTGTGATTGGACAGATCGAAGTCACATGATCAGCCCAATGTACATGTAAAATTCAATAACCCT
Organism: Cordylochernes scorpioides; assembly: GCA_030710605.1. Classification (NCBI taxonomy): domain Eukaryota; kingdom Metazoa; phylum Arthropoda; class Arachnida; order Pseudoscorpiones; family Chernetidae; genus Cordylochernes; species Cordylochernes scorpioides. The sequence continues at coordinate 14,739,296 of CP092869.1, forward strand.
TGTCAACCATAGCTAGATCCATGGAAACCTAGAGGATACCATATTCCATAGCAATAATTGAAATCATATTCCTTGATATCTTAAATAGATATTTTAAAATGGAAAATAGGGCGTCATCTATCGGAATAAATATCAACTAAAGATTGAATTAATTTTATTATTTTGCATATTCGCCAAATGCTCGATTGAATAGCTAGGGTATACCTTATTGATCATTTTAGATGTCTGATCTTCCATGTTTAAATCAATAAACGTTCCAATTACATTTATAAATTAAATTACTATCTATCGATACAATTTGTAACGAATATTCTATTTTGACAATGTGTTTCTTTTCATACATATTGCCACGTGGAAAATTAGGGAAGTTTACAGAGTAGTAAAATATAAACATTAAAAAATGATACTCTGTTAATACTAGTGTAAAATAATAAATACTTTGTTACATAGCTCCTTCCCTATGGGAGCTGTGACCCACAGCTTGCAATTATTCTAGTTGCTGACATGGATCTGACGTGCTTCTGCCAAGGATTCCATCGAAGTTTTGGAACTTTGTCCCTAGTACCTTTGCGTCCTTTTTCTTGCGGCGTAAAGAGCGGCTTTGTCGTCGTATCGTCTATAGGGAAATCGTCATCTTGGAGGAAAATATTGGCTTTGACACGTCGGTGGAATCCTGGAGCCAGTCTCCGAAAATGTAGATCACAGCACCCATGGCTTCAATTTCTTCTCGGCGATCTTCAGTTTGTCTTTCCTAACTTACCCAGCAACTCCACCAAAATGCCACGTGGAAAATTAGGGAAATTTACAGAGTATAAAAATATAAACATAAAAAATGATACTCTGTTAATACTAGTGTAAAATAATAAATACTTGGCTACACAATATTGAAGTGAAGTATTTATTATTTTATTCACAGAGTATCATTTTTTATATTTTGTTACTCTGTAAACTTCCCTCGTTGCTTATCTTTTGTTTATCATTCATAGTTTGTTCTTGTCTTAAATAAAATTGCTGTGTCATCTTGAAGTCTGTTTCCTCCTGCCTCCACCTCCTCCTGCCTCCTCAACTGGACTCCATCCCTGCATCAAGGCGCTGTTTCCCTGACTTCCCCAAGCTTCCTCCACCCCTGCGAAGACACCTCCACTGCCAGATCTTAGGATTACTTGCCACCTTTCGCGTTCTGCAGCCATGTTGGGGCTAGAAACGGCCAATTAGCCCGGAAATGAAGTACATTGAAGTATGTTAGCAGCCCCGTAAATAAAGATATTTCCGTTCAACCTGAGGTTTCCTAATTTTCTACGTGGCAATATCATCAATTATTACCTCATATACAGTAAACTCTCCTATAACGCGATTAATGTGTTCCGTGTTGTATGAAATCGCGTTGTACTAAATAAAACTTGTATAACGCGAATGTTGTTAGGGTAAATTGTTAGTGACAAATACCATGTAAAAATGTATTGTATAAAATGATGTATATAGGAAAAATAAATATATACAAAAACAAAACTAAATGTTATATTATTTTATATGCAAATGTATTGTACAGTTGTCAATAAAGAAATTTCCGCATTTTATTTTATAACGCGTTATACGAAAATTCGCGTTGTATAAATAAATTTGTCGCAATTTTTTTATCGCGTTGTAAAAACTCGCGTTATAGGAGAGTGTACTGTAATAACTAAACATATGTTTATTTACATAGTGGTTGTCTTTTCTTGAAATTTCACGATAAATTACAGAAATTCTTCTGCATGATTTTTCTTTATTATGTATGACAAAGACTCCTGTGAATACGTGCCTTCGCCAAATCATATTTCTATAATATTATAACTGGTGGTAAGCTTTTGATAATAAATATTGCAGAAGATATTTTGTTAATTATCACAAATAACTGTTTTAATTCATTTTCAATATTCAAATTTTAGCCATTATTACATGTATGACAGCGTAAGTGTCCCTAGGAGGACATAGCGCTTTAAATTAAAATAAAATAAAAAATATCCAAATTTCATATTAATTTGTGATTATATTATGTATGATATAATCATATTATTATAATTAAATTATATATAATCAATTAGAAAAATTATTATTCAGAGAGTTTTCAACATGTGGTCATTGTTAATAAAAAGAATTATATTCGTGGGAGCATCCAAGTCAACAAATTCAATCTAAATTACATAACTAAGGTTGTAAAATGGAATTAATATTTACATATTTACAC
>CP092869.1:14741622-14759271 GCA_030710605.1 Cordylochernes scorpioides
TTCTTGGGATTTTTTTTTTATTTGCCGTTTGACCTAAGTCTTGTTTATTTGTCTAGACACATTCCCCTTTCTATTATTGTCAATATCATTTACCTTCTGTGTTGAGGGTTGGTGGAAGGATGGTCTAAACTTTGGGTTTTAACCGCTACGACTTGGTATCGAATCCTGCATTGGGCACATTTTTTCTGATTAAAAAAATGTTTCAATGCCCCCCTTACGATTCTTGCTAAAGTCCAACCCCACCAGCGAGTGCAAGTAACCAAACTGGAAACTCCAGACAAGGACAAGTTCTCTCAGTTCAATGTTGAGATGATAGAGACATGTCTTGGTAGACGTCAGGATGTCGTCATCCAGGACTCTATTCAAGTATTGCAGCAGAAACTAAATAGCCTATACAACCTGTCTGTCATTCACTGTCACAGAAGATGTAACATCAGACCTTAGTCCTGAGAGATAGCGCTGTAGACAAAGACGAGACAAAAATCGCATGACCGGGTGACAGCTAAAAAACAGGGTTGTCGGCAATAATTCTTTACTCCTCCCCCGCAGTTGCCATCTCCAGAATAGAGTTTCTGTAAATTGCCTGGTAGGATGACGACCTCGGCTTTCTTGACAGATTCCTTTCAATTGTCAAAATGTCTCAATGTCGCGTGGAACTGTCTTTTTAGGTCTAATAATTCCTAGAGCTCTAAACTCCTGCTTAAATATTGAACGCTCGGAACCTTAAATCTAAAATTAATAAAGGTTTATGACATATATATTACAAATATGTCAAAAAATATGCAAATAAGCTTCATTTATAATCTTCTTCTTTCTTATCTCCACTCAATCATATTAGGGTGTCAAGATTGAGAATTTTGATGGTGTCTGTTGACAACCATCATGACTGGGTGAAGTAGAATGCGTCTGCCTTTGTCATTAAGACTGGGAGCACAACTCAGTGGCAGGCTGACTTAGCCTAAAAGAAATGGCCGCCTCTGACATGAGGAACTGACTCAATGTGCAGCCGCTCCTAACATGAAGATCTACTGAATGTAAGCCATCTTTTTCTCGTAGCTATTAGAGAAGTAGCTGTGATATTGGATGACAAATTGCGAAAGCTTCTACCAATATGTTATATAAAAACAGAAACTGTTTACCCTAATAATAAAACATTACTATGCAAATTTAAGTTTATTTTTTACTATTCAAAGGGAATGTTGAATCTGCATGCAATCTATTGAATACAATTAGTTTTATTTAATATATATATAATAAAATTTCACTAATTTTGCAGATATATTTTGAATACACCTATCCCCCGATTTACACGGTACTTGTTTTACACGTTTTCGCTTTTACACGGTTTTCCAAATAAGTTTTTTTGTTGTTTTTATCGCACTATACTAAATGCGATATTCTACTCTATACTACCTATGTTGAAAAGAATATTGGGAGGCTCTGATTCATGAGGGGGCGAACACCTATTCAGATTTGACAGTTTAATATACACCTATCCCTCGATTTACACGTTTTTCTCAGGAACGTATCTACCGTGTAAATCGGGGGATAGGTGTATTATAAAAAAACTGCTAAATTCCATTTGAACGCTTTTATTTGGACATTAACTCTGTCTAGTGTAGTTTTGTATTGTGAATAATTCTCTAATATCTTGTATATTTTCATTCAACAACAACAACAACGACTTTATTTAGGGCCTCTCGCCCTATACAGCATTCGCCAGTTCACAAGGGATGGGGAGAACACCGTGTGGCCTTTTTCCGGGATATAATCCTGTGGAATCCAAATATCGCCACCGCTATATACCTATTCTTTGATATTTCATTAATTAGTGCAGGAAATGAAGGACAAAGTTTCCCCGTTTTATCATTGAGTTTTCGTCTTTCCTCAGACAGAGCGTATATTTTCATTCTAAAATATTTCTTAAAACTTTCTTCAATCTGTAAATTATTTTCCTCGAATACACTACAATTGATTTCATTAAACTAAATTTGCATATCAAACTCTTTATACATATTTGTGTTGATATGTTTCCTCTTTGCATCTAACTAAATTGCATACTAATTCTTGTATTGAGTAAAATTTAATCATTCCTCCGGGAAGAAGTGTCTTTTCAAAACATTTTTACTCTAGGGAGTAAGTTTGGTATAATTTTTGTATATACAGTAAACTCTCCTATAACGCGATTAATGTGTTCCGTGTTGTATGAAATCGCGTTATAGGAATTCGCGTTGTACGAAATAAAACTTGTATAACGCGAATGTTGTTAGAGTAAATTGTTAGTGACAAATATCATGTAAAAATGTATTGTATAAACAATGTATTGACAAAGTATACAACACTACTTCGTTCAAAAACAAAAAAATTGAAAAACACGTGTGCATAAAAATTAAATGTATTGTACAGTTGTCAATAAGGAAATTTCCTCATTTTATTTTATAACGCGTTATATGAAAATTCGCGTTGTATAAATAAATTTGTCGCAATTTTTTATCGTGTTGTAAAAACTCGCGTTATAGGGGAGAGTCTACTATACAGTTAAACCTGTCTATAGCGCCCCCTCTAAATAGCGCCTTCCTCTCTATAGCGCTCGATTTTGAATACGTTCTACGATGCGGTTTACATTAAAAGTGACCTGTCTATAGCACCCCCTCTCTATATCACCCTATTTTGGTGAGTCCCAAGAAGGGAGCGCTATAGACAGGTTTAACTGTAATTCATTATATTAATTAAATAAGGCAGAATGGGTTTCTGGTGTCATATATAGGATATTCCCATCTATTTCATTCATTATATATCATTTATTCTTGTTTCTATTTAAGATTTATACTGTGTGTGATCTCTTTTGAGTGCTAGTGGTGTCTTGTCCATGGAGCAGATCAGATCGGTCCATGCACCCTGATCACAATACCGGCCAACTGAGGTGGTGGTGTCTTGTCCATGGAGCAGATCAGATCGGTCCATGCACCCTGATCACAATACGGGCCAACAAAGGTGTCTTGTCCGTATGGATGTCCTCTTCTGGATTGATGTCTACCATATAGAGGGCGATAGAGGGACAGGTTTAACTCTATTTCAAATGATATTTATTTCTTTTCTTTCTATGTTTGGTGTTTACCTTTAAAGTATAAGTGTTTCTAGTTGGATTTTGCGTGCAAAGAGTAGAAATAAATTTGTAAAAAAATAATTGGAATTATTTAAAGTCTGCAGAGGTAATTATTGGCGAAGAACTTGCCGATATTTGTCAACAGTCGTCTGGGTGGCAAAGGTCCAGATGGATCTACCCAGGTAGGCTCCATTTGGTTGGACTTATATCGGGGACCACGACAGGATGGACTGCCAAGTATGACGTCACGTCGGCCGACGTCAATGTAGGCGCTGCTGTCTCAGCTCGTGTAAATTTAGATCCTTCACTTCCCCTTATCAGTGAACTTCAGATGCTCTTGCTTCATCGATTACAATGTATTAATGAGAGAGTAGCTTATGGCATAGATTACTCGCGATATAAAGACATTAAGATGATATTTTTTTTCTTGGATCTTCTTAATCAACATCTTTTATGTTCTCTTGTGTAACTGTTGTTGTCGTGTCCAATGAACAGATGTTCAATGCATCTCTATCACAGCAGTCGTAATGTCCTCTATCTTGGGTGTGTAAAGCTGCTGTTCTGGGTCCATGTCAATTTTCTGTTGTTGTCGTGTCCAATGAAGAGCCTCAGATATCTCCATGCATCTCTATTACAGCAGTCGTAATGTCCTCTATCTTGGGTGTGTAAAGCTGCTGTTCTGGGTCCATGTCAATTTTCTGTTGTTGTCGTGTCCAATGAAGAGCCTCAGATGTCTCCATGCATCTCTATCACAGCAATGCCCACGATCTTGGGTTTCTAAAGCTGCTGCTCTGGGTCCATGTCAATTTTCTGTTGTCGTGTCCAATGAAGAGCCTCAGATGTCTTTATACATCTCTATTACAGCGGTTGCAATGTCCTCTATCTTGGGTGTGTAAAGCTACTGTTCTGGGTCCATGTCAATTTTCTGTGTTGTCGTGTCCAATGAATAGCCTCAAATGTCTCCATGCATCTCTATCACAACAGTAGCAAAGTCTACTATCTTGGGTGTGTAAAGCTGCTGCTCTGGGTCCATGTCAATTTTCTGTTGTTGTCGTGTCCAAAGAAGAGCCTCAGATGTCTCCATACATCTCTATCACAGCAGTCGCAATGCCCACTATCTAAGTGTAATTCTAAGTCTGCAGCCCGAAAACACATTATTGACTGTATTGATGAGCTCTACTCTTCCCCGGCAGACACCATCAAAAGTCTCAAGCTTGATACCTTAATATGATTGAGTGGAGATAAGAAAGAAGAAGATGTATTGTGGCGAGATATTACAAACAGATGCCATTAGTACTCCGAATGTACTACCTAGTCCTGTATGAAGACTAAAGATTCCAGCATATGGCAGCAGAATAGAAGCGGCCTCAATGAATTTGCCAAAACTGGTTGTGTTATACACTCTTCATTGCAATAGACGTGAATCCCCTGTGTATGAATTAAACAAGGCAAAAGGTTTCTGGAGATGTGTTTCTTTTTATTTTTATTAACGTGCAACTGAAAGTTTCTGATGGTTTGCACCATCTATCGGAATAAATATAAATTATTTGTCGATTCATAATTTATAAATCAAATATTTATAAATAAACGAATAGTTGACATTTATTTCGATAGATGGTGCAAGCCATCAGCAACTTTCAGTTAGATATAAATCTTTTTTTTTTTTATAAATAAACGAATAGTTAATATTTATTCCGATAGATGGTGCAAGCCATCAGTAACTTACAGTTTTCAGGATAAGGAGATGTCTTAATAAAAAAACCAATATTACATAATGATATTGAATCTTGTGGTTCGATAATGTTTTACATGTGCGATGGTGGAGGAGGCGTTAGCTAGACAGACGGCGTGTTAGAGAACTAATGTGACAGGGCACGACAGAACTTGGTGACAATATCGACCGTCGATTGATCGTCACAGAACGTCGTTCTATTTGACTATTGACTTCTCAACTCTTCCTAGCCTGGCGTCTCTGACGGTGTCTTCCAGACAGCTAGTTGATTGGCTGTGGTAGAGTGAGATTTACACTGTTTTATTGATATCCTTCTTCTTTCTTATCTCCACACTGTCACCCAGTAGAACTTCACCAGTAGAATGCAGATGCTTTTGTCATTAAGACTGGGAGCACTACTCAGTGGCAGGTCAACTTATCTCCACACTGGGTGAAGTAGAATGTCTTCGTCATCAAGACTGGGAGCATTACTCAGTGGCAGGCCGACTTTTTATTGATATGGTTTCTTTGTATTGAAAATATATCAAATTCTACTCATTTACTGTAATGATTTTATTTATTTATCTCTATTACATGTGGTACAAGCAATGATAATCATGGTGGGTAGTTAGCGACTGCTTTTAATGTAAATGCATCACATGTCTACATATGTGAGAAGCAGTTTAACGTTTGCATTTACAAATATACCATAGCTTTGTTTGGTTAATTGCACTCGCTGGTAGGGTTGGACTTTTGCAAGAATTGGAGGCCATTGGAACATTTTTTGCGGGATTCTATCCTGGGTCGTAGCGGTCGAAAACTGCAATGATAGAAATAATGAATGGGCCTGGCTCATCAGTAGTGAACCCTCACGTAATACCCGAAAGCTTGAGATTGCAATAATCACCTTATCCCAGTACAATTTCACAGTCAGCAACTTTCAGTTGCATGATAAGGAGATGCCTATTCTTAAATGTGTGACATTGGGTATCAGCGTGTAACATTGGGTCTCAGCGTGTAACATTGGGTATTAGCGTGTAACATTGGGTCTCAGCGTGTAACATTGGGTATTAGCGTGTAACATTGGGTCTCAGCATGTAACATTGGGTCTCAGCGTTTAACATTGGGTCTCAGCGTGTAACATTGGGTCTCAGCGTGTAATATTGGGTCTCAGCGTGTAACATTGTGTCTCAGCGTGTAACATTGGGTCTCAGCGTGTAACATTGGGTCTCAGCGTGTAACATTGGGTCTCAGCGTGTAACATTGGGTCTCAGCGTGTAACATTGGGTCTCAGCGTGTAACATTGGGTCTCAGCGTGTAACATTGTGTCTCAGCGTGTAACATTGGGTCTCAGCGTGTAACATTGGGTCTCAGCGTGTAACATTGTGTCTAAGCGTGTAACATTGGGTCTCAGCGTGTAACATTGTGTCTAAGCGTGTAACATTGGGTCTCAGCGTGTAACATTGGGTATCAGCGTGTAACATTGGGTCTCAGCGTGTAAGATTGGGTCTCAGCGTGTAACATTGGGTCTCAGCGTGTAAGATTGGGTCTCAGCGTGTAACATTGGGTCTCAGCGTGTAAGATTGGGTCTCAGCGTGTAACATTGGGTCTCAGCGTGTAAGATTGGATGATATTTGTAATTTATTTAGTCATTACATTTCTTTCCGTTTAACACGCTTAAATCCTTTTATTTTTAGCCAGAAGAAGAGATCAAGAGAAAACACCAAAGCTCGCTATTCACTAATCATAATAAAGAATTAAATTAACAAACGAAGACATTAAAACGCAAATACAGTCGAACTTGGATAATTCGAACCCCAAGGGACCATAAAAAAATTCGAATTATCCAAAAATTCGAATTAAAAACGAAAATTATAATTATAGGAAATTCTAGGGACCAAGATAAATATTCGAATTAAAGAGGTTTTCGAATTAAAGAAGTTCGAATTATCCAAGTTCTACTGTATTTCTTTTCACAAATAAATCAAACTTCTACTGTCCTTACTGCGATGAAAAAATATTGGGAGGGCTTGGCTTACCAGCGGTTTCGCCAATTTAATCTACCAGACTGCTTCTTTAGAGCTCTAATACTGTATTGGATCATTCTGCTTATATATGCTACACTGAAGGGTGGAATCTTTGAAATGTTATTTAGGTAAACTATGAACATAAGGAGATGCCTTTTTTATAATTTATACACCTTATCTCAGTACAATATCACATTTGTACTATTTTTTCACATTGTGTTGCGGTCTCACGCAATTCTGGTCTTAACTACCCGTTTCATGATTTTTCAGGATGCCTGAATGACCTGTTTTTTGGTCGTTGAGGTACAGCTTGCACCACGCTGATGATGGCCAACAGCCCGAAACACGTCCGTGGTTAGCTTTTCTTGATTAATCAAGAATGGGTATTTGGCCAATTCTGGAATAATTAAAAATCAACGAGAATAGTTGATATTTATTCCGATAGATTACGCAAGTCATCAGCAACTTTCAGTTGCACGATAAGATGTCCTTTTTCATAAAATATGGACATGAGCTTATAGGAAAGTAGAAATGCCTCAGTAAAGACAATGGAAGTTTGATTTATTTGTGAAAAGAAATATTCGTGTCTTAATATCTTGATTCGTTATATATAGATGACGCGTTATTGCTTTGTGTTAAAGAATTAAATTGTAGAAGAATGAGAGATTTTTTTCTTGTTATTTCCCATAAAAGACTATTGCGATATATTTAATGGACTTGTTATTCAGATGACTGTTCCTGTTCGAAATTCCCAGCCTTCTATTCCTCGAAGTCCTTGATTTAATGGAGGGTGTTGTTTCCTCGTAGCTTAGATTCTTAGAACTTCCGCTCAAATTTAGAGGTTTAGTCATACATGGAACAGTACCAAGTTTCTCTTGATCGTTTCTTTCTGAATCATTTGGACAAGAATACTCGTGGTTTATACAAACAGCAACACAATATTGCTTATATAATTACAGCTAAATCTGTATTTAGAATGTCTCTTTAACAAAAACATTCCAAAAATACACTCTGATTTTGCTATATCCACGATTGTTGACAATGGTCTTTCCGAAATATATGATTGGGATGAGTAGAGCTCATCAATGGATGAGTCCATACAGTCAATGATGTGTTTTGGGGTTGCAGGTTGACACTTAGTACATAGTGATATCAATTATATAATGGTATCAAGTCTGCAGAGCTTGTTGATGGTGTCTGCCGGGGATGAGTAGAGCTCATCAATGGATGAGTCAATACAGTCAATGATGTGTTTTGGGGTTGCAGGTTGACACTTAGTACATAGTGATATCAATTATATAATGGTATCAAGTCTGTAGAGCTTGTTGATGGTGTCTGCCGGGGAAGAGTAGAGCTCATCAATGGATGAGTCCATACAGTCAATGATGTGTTTTGGGGTTGCAGGTTGACACTTAGTACATAGTGATATCAATTATATAATGGTATCAAGTCTGTAGAGCTTGTTGATGGTGTCTGCCGGGGAAGAGTAGAGCTCATCAATGGATGAGTCAATACAGTCAATGATGTGTTTTGGGGTTGCAGGTTGACACTTAGTACATAGTGATATCAATTATATAATGGTATCAAGTCTGTAGAGCTTGTTGATGGTGTCTGCCGGGGAAGAGTAGAGCTCATCAATGGATGAGTCAATACAGTCAATGATGTGTTTTGGGGTTGCAGGTTGACACTTATTACATAGTGATATCAATTATATAATGGTATCAAGTCTGTAGAGCTTGTTGATGGTGTCTGCCGGGGAAGAGTAGAGCTCATCAATGGATGAGTCAATACAGTCAATGATGTGTTTTGGGGTTGCAGGTTGACACTTAGTACATAGTGATATCAATTATATAATGGTATTAAGTCTGTAGAGTTTGTTGATGGTGTCTGCTGGGGATGAGTAGAGCTCATCAATGGATGAGTCAATACAGTCAATGATGTGTTTTGGGGTTGCAGGTTGACACTTAGTACATAGTGATATCAATTATATAATGGTATCAAGTCTGTAGAGCTTGTTGATGGTGTCTGCCGGGGAAGAGTAGAGCTCATCAATGGATGAGTCAATACAGTCAATGATGTGTTTTGGGGTTGCAGGTTGACACTTAGTACATAGTGATATCAATTATATAATGGTATTAAGTCTGTAGAGTTTGTTGATGGTGTCTGCTGGGGATGAGTAGAGCTCATCAATGGATGAGTCAATACAGTCAATGATGTGTTTTGGGGTTGCAGGTTGACACTTAGTACATAGTGATATCAATTATATAATGGTATCAAGTCTGTAGAGCTTGTTGATGGTGTCTGCTGGGGATGAGTAGAGCTCATCAATGGATGAGTCAATACAGTCAATGATATTGATAAATCATGATGATGTAGCACTATAAAAGTATTTAGATTAAGTAAATTAAGAATACGTCGTCCTACACCAACCTTCAATAAGTATTAATATCAATTCTTCCACCCATATCTATGTTAGAAGTAATGGGAGGCCTTCAACTTCCTCTATCCGATAGTTCCTGTTTGGTCTCACCACATCCTGTTGATACCGTTCTTGTTAAGGGCAATTCCAGAAACTGTCTTTCTTTTGTTTATAGATAGTTCCCTGAACTGCGCACTATATTGATTTCTCTCTAATTGGCATTACCCTAGAGCACACATATCCTGAGGACATATGATCCTCACGCTTTGGAAGCCCATTCTACTATCGAAGGGAGTCGGTGAAAAGTGATTTTAACCCGTTGAATTTCGACCGCTACGACCCGGGATCGAATCCCGAAAAAAAAAATGTTCCAATGGCTACCGATTCTTGAAAAAGTTCAACTCCACCAGCGAATGCAAGTAACCAAATGGAGCTCTGAAAAACTTGTAGTTGAGAATTCGAACTGATTTTCATATGTGTAGTCATTCTTTTCATATAAAATAAAAGGATTTAAAAGCGCGAATGTTTCTTTTATACATAAAACGAACTTCTACTGTCCTTACTGCGATGAAAAAATATATTGGGAGGGCTTGGCTCATCAGTGGTGAACCTTCCAGCGGTTTCGCCAATTTAATCCACCAGACCGCTTCTCAGAGCTCTAAAACTGTATTGGATCATTCTGCTTTTATATGCTACACTGAAGGATGGAATCTTAGAAATGGTTTTCAAGTAAACTATGGACATAAGCTTATAGGACAGTAGAATTACATTCAAATATTTGCTTCGAGCAATGCTCTTCCGCAAACTATAAAGACAAGTTCACTATGGACATAAGCTCAAGTAAACTATGGACATAAGCTTGTCTTTATAGTTTGCTGAAGAGCATTGCTCGAAGCAAATATTTGAATGTAATTCTACTGTCCTATAAATTGGCGAAACCGCTGGGAGGGTTCACCACTGATGAGCCAAGCCCTCCCAATATATTTTTCATCGCAGTAAGGACAGTAGAAGTTCGTTTTATGTATAAAAGAAACATTCGCGCTTTTAAATCCTTTTATTTTATATGTATAGATGGCGCGTTATTGCTTTGTGTTAAGTCATTCTTTTGTTTATAGATAGTTCCCTGAACTGCGCATTAGATCAATTACTCTCTAATTGATAGATTGGTTTTATCATAGAACACACATATCCTGAGGACATATGATCCTCACGCTTTGGATGCCCATTCTACTACCGAAGGGAATCAGTGGACGAGTGGTTTAAACTCTTGGTTTTCGACTCTATGACCCAGGTTCGAATCCCGAAGTTGGCACTTTTTTTTTCTAATTAAAAAAATGTTCCAATGACCACCGATTCTTTAAAAAGTCCAACCCTACCAACGAGTGCAAGTAACCAAATAAGGCTCTAGAAAACTTGTAGGTGGAAAAGTCGAACTGATTTTCATCTGTGTAGACATGTGGTGCACTTACTGTAAAAATCGCTAACTTCTACTCAGCATGATTATCATGGTCTGCACCACGTATGAGAATTGCGAGTAATAGTCACTAATTAATCAAATTGGAAAATAATTGTCAATATTTATTAAGATCAACAAGCGACCCAGGGCTAGGTAAGTTAAAGAAACCCTGGATTGATTGTTGATGTTATTAAATTATAAAGTCATGGATGAACATGTATTTTTGTCTATATAGTCACCAAAAGTCGACTTGGATAACAACAATAATCTTCTTTCTTTTCTACACTCAATCATATTAGGGTATTAAGCTTGTAGAGCCTGTTGATGGTGTGAGTAAAGTAGAATGCGTCTGCCTTTGTCATTAAGAGTGGGAGCACTACTCAGTGGCAGGCCGACTTAGCTCCAAAAGAAATGGCCGCCTCTGACATGAGGAACAGACACCATTTGCAGCTGCTCCTAACATGGAGTACAAACGCTGCTCATCCTGTATTCCTGGAGCCCTTACAGGGTACTATCAGCCGGGCCATCTGAACCCAGGTTTTTTAGTGAGCTTGTTACTGCTCCCCCTCCTCCTTTTTCCTTCTGGCTTGGGACCGGCAAAGGCGGAATTACAACAATGAATAAATAATGTAAACATCATTTAATATTATAATGCATTAGCGCGCCATCTGTTATGAAAATTCGAAACTATTATAGACGTGTATGATTCTTTTTTAAAAAATAAAACAATTTCTACTGTCCTTACTGCAATGAAAAAAATTAATGGGAGGGTTCACCACTGATGAGCCAGGCAAAAAAAGAATCATACGCGTCTATAATATAGATGGAAATTTTGCCGGGAGGATATTGATCTAAAGAGACAAAGGTCGCCTCTCCCGTCAAAATAGACGTCAAAACCTGACGTCATCTATTGACCGTCGCCGCAAACTAGCGGCCTCGGGTCGGTGACAAAGCCACAACACCAGCTTTGGCAAACTGAAAAGCGTCCACCTAGAGACCATGGTTTCGGGCTAATGGCCCTCGTCAGTCTAGGGCGGACTTCAGTTTGCCAAAGCTGGTGTTGTGGCTTTGTCACCGACCCGAGGCCGCTAGTTTGCGGCGACGGTCAATAGATGGTGTCAGGTTTTGACGTCTATTTTGACGGGAGAGGCGACCTTTGTCTCTTTAGCGTCTATAATAGTTTCGAATTTTTATCATTGAATATTCATTACATTATATTTTTAAGTATAAGAGTTCAAAGCATGCGAGGATGCGTTTCTTAAGGATTTTAATATGGGCGAGCTTTCGGGTTATCAACCCTTCTACAGGACAACATATCTGAGTAAAAGTGCATCTTATATACATATCCATATTGAGAAATTAGCATATATACAAGAAAACTATAAACATATTAACATAATTGGTGAAAAAGTAAAAATAAGAGAAAGCTGCGTGTTCTGAGTATGCAAAGAAGTAAAATCAAAAATAGTTGTACAAAAGGATACGGTTGAATTTAAGACTGCAATAGTAAAACGATCCAAAATAAAATAAAATAAAATGAAACGCTCTAGCAATGGTCAGCTAAGGTACACTATGGCAATATTGCATTGTATATGTCGGGGATGTCTATATGTCTGTTAATACTGTTATGTCTTAAAGAGAGCAACGCCTCGACGACCAACCTTCTGTATTTGTTCGTGATTCCCGAGTAATATGCCTGTGGTTGAGAAGTATCGAAAGAGTGTCCTGTCTGTCTAATGTGTTGTACTATAAGGGATCTAGGTTCACTATTTCTGATGTTTCTATGGTGTTCATCTATCCTATCTTTAATTCTACGGCCTGTTTCTCCTATATACAAACTATTGCAATCTGAGCATTTTAAGGAATATACGGAGTTTGTAAAGTATGGCAGGGTAATGGGAAAACTATTTCTGGTGATGGGGTTTCTAACTATTGTTTCTAATTTAGGATTGTTGGTATAGAAGGTACGTATTCCGTGTTTGTTTTTTAAGTATCTGGCTATGTTGACACTATGGGCAGAGTAAGGGATGATGCACGTCGATCTATAAGTCTGACTGCTTAGCTGCTGTTGTGGATTGTAAAAGTGTCGGAGAATGAAGTTTCTGGGGTATCCTGAGTTCATTAGGTGATTAATCACGATCTGGGTTTCTGTATGTTTAAATTCAGATGTTGAACAGTGAGTAAAAATACGTTTTGAGAGGGTTTTGACCGTATTAATTTTATGACTAAGGGGGCAGTATGAGGTATAGTGTATATAGGAGGGATGGAAGGAGGGCTTATAGTATACGTTGGTAATATACCTATGATTTTGTCTTGTGATCATGATATCCAAGAATGCCAAGGAACCATTGTTTTCTTTTTCGAATGTAAATTGGATGTCCGGAAATAGTGAATTTAATTTAGTATAAATACTGTCCAAGGATTCTATATTGATTATACAGAAAATGTCGTCTATGTATCTGAACCAGGTATGAATATCTGCAGGGAAGTGACTTGTAATTAAACTGTCAATTTTTCGCATAACTATTTCGGAGAGTGGTGAGGACAAAGGGCTACCCATGGGAGTACCCTTTGTTTGCCTATAGTAACATTTATCAAAATTGAAAATGCCATTGCTAAGACAGATCGAAATTAAGGTGGAAAACTTAGATATCAAATCTGCTGTATACCCATGCGTCCGGAGGAATTCCCTGGTGCATTCTAAGATGAGGGAGTGGGGGAGACTGGGGTATAGGTTGATGACATCAAAAGAGATCATAAGACTGTTGGGGACTACCTGCAATTGCTGTATATGGTCTAAAAATTTTGGTGTGGAAGAGATGGACGTCGGGGCGGCGCCCTCTTTAAGTTTGGGTATGATAATCTTAGCTAAGTACTGAGCTAGCGGGGCTGTGGGGGAGAGGTGAAAAGCTACTATTGGTCTAAGGGGGATATTTAACTTATGTACCTTAGGGAGGCCGTAGATGTAGGCCTGACCATGCAGATTCGAAAGGAAACCCTGGAGTTCATCAGTTGTTATGATCCTGTTCCTACATAGTGTCCTAAGTTCTTTTTTGTACTTGGAATTCGAGGTAGTATGTTCTTCCACTGTGGCCGGGGTGAATACTTCTGAGTTGCTCAAGATTTGATTCATTCCTGAAATATAGTCCGAAGTGTTCATAATGACGGTTCTGGATCCCTTATCTGATCGTGTGATAACTATGTTATTATTCTTGGACAGAGTTCTTATAATTTGGTTGGTATGATGGCTGTTGGCTAAGTCGCTTGTAGGACTATTTAAAACAGATGTGACGTGGTTCCTAACGGAGTGTTTATCCTGCATGTTTAAGCCGGTGATGGATGTTTCTATACCTGCTATTAATGGAATTTTGTCCAGTTTTGATGGGTATCTGTGTTTGAGCCCTTTCGAAAGTATACTGACCTGATCATGGGATGGTACAAAGCTAGATAAATTCAAGATAGATTGTTGCTGATCCTGGGGAGCTAGAGGTACTTTGTATTTCTTTGACCAAAATGAGAGCTTATTGCGATGTCTAATGTCCAGCATGGAGTCCTGGGCTTTTATATCACTAGTGATACCTATTAGTAATTCTGCCATATTTCGTGCTGGGATGCGCTGTGATAGTATACAAATCAGATCTTTAACGGTTTTTGATAAAATACGGATTTTTGAGAAACATCCCTTAGTTCGGGCTCTTAGTAATTTGACATGGGTATCTTCTATGGCCACCCTTGAGTAAACGTTTCCGACGGGATCCTTGATTCTGAGGGAAGGAGGGATGAAGCTATGAAATTCACATGTTTTGTTGAACTGTAGATGTTTCCTCCATCTAGCCAGAGCCAGTGATGCTTTGAACTCTTATACTTACATTATTCAGAGGATTTCATCTCTTTTTACATTATATTTTTATTCATTATATTATTCTTTATCCATTGGGTACGGAAACAACAATATAAACAATTTTAAAGCCCAAAATGTTTTCGGATTAGTGCAGCTATAGTTGGGACGGGATTTAAACAAATTGGGAAACCCCCAGAAGTATTAGAGTTCCGTAGATTTAAACTTGATCCTTTCTAATCCCCTTATCCCTTTGGGAGAAAATTCTTATTGATGAGATAGGTGTTAGCCTGTTGTTTAATATTCAAATTGTAAATTACATTTTATACCAATATTTAATACAGTAGAACCTTCCTTTAGCGGACACCCCACTATCGGACACTTCTCTACAAAGGACAGTTTCCATTTGCAAAATTACCATTTTTACTATTTAGTAACTCTCCAGTAAGAGGGCACCTCTCCCTAAAGGACACTTTGGCTCTGCAATTAGGTGGCCTTTATGAACTTTTAGGATAACCTTATAAAATCATATAGATAAAACTCTCACTTAACAATGAACAAATCTTAATACCTCCTGGTCTAACAATGATCAACCTAAGCTGATATTGTGAACGTATGTTACACAGATCAACAAATGTTAAATAAATGTTCAACAGATCAATTATGCAATTCTATAAAATAATCAATATTGAGTAAAATTAATCATTCCTCCAGGGAAAAGTTTATTTTCAAAACATGTTTATTATTCTCTAGCTCTCGGGCACAGACGCCATTCTAAAAATGATTTGAAAAGACATTTTTCCCTTGAGTAATGATTAAATTTACTCAAGATTACACTGAAACATTCACGAATTCCTCACTTCCAACACCTCTACAGTATAGAATTGAATCATCCAACGTAGAGAGAGAGGACACGTCTACAGCCAGGATGTAGAAGCAGCAGGTGACCCAAGCACAGACTCTATTGATCTACCGCCACGGTAGACGTGGAAAATTCCCTAGAGAAGTGGTTGCTAGGATACCCGAGCATGCGCCTCAGTACTGCCTCATCTCCCTCCGATGACGTCATCTGCCAAGTGAAGGAATCAATCCAGCTCCTTTACTTGTCGACCTTGATACCTTTTAGAGGACTTCTAGAATTTTCTATCGACGAACAGTGGTATCGATCCTGGCTTCTTCCACACTTTCCTTCTCTCTTCCAGATGGCCGCCGCCATAGCTACGTGTTAGATCGAATCAACCAGAGCTGAACAACAAGGTGACTCCAATACCTTCTTGTTTACTAACTCTCCTTACCTAGCTTGTTCTCTATGTCTTCAACACGGGCTTTATTCAATAAAGAGAAAAAATGATAAATGATAAATATATGATATAGGTTAACGATTTCTAGCCTAAAAATATTTGCCAATATTAAGATCTCTGTCTATAAGAAAATAGGAATCCTATTTCGGCTTCATCTTTCCGACAATAGGAAGCCTGACTATTTCCTCCTCATCTTCCCGACAATAGGAAGCCTGACTATTTCCTCCTCATCCTCCCGACCATAAGAAGCCTGACTATTTCGGCCTCATCTTCCCGACAATAGGAAACCTGACTATTTCGGCCTCAACTCCCGACAATAGGAAGCCTAACTATTTCCTCCTCATCTTCCCGACAATAGGAAGCCTGACTATTTCCTCCTCATCTTCCCGACCATAAGAAGCCTGACTATTTCGGCCTCATCTTCCCGACAATAGTAAGCCTGACTATTTCGGCTTCATCTTCCCTACAATAGGAAGCCTGACTATTTCCTCCTCATCTTCCCGACAATAAGAAGCCTGATAATTTCGGCCTCATCTTCCCGACAATAGGAAGCCTGACTATTTCGGCCTCATCTTCCCAACAATAAGAAGCCTGACTATTTCGGCCTCATTTTCCCGATAATAGGAAGCCTGACTATTTCGGCCTCATTTTCCCGACAATAGGAAGCCTGACTATTTTGGCCTCATCTTCCCGACAATAGGAAGCCTGACTATTTCGGTCTCATCTTTCCGACAATAGGAAGCCTGAATATTTCGGCCTCATCTTGCCTACAATAGGAAGCCTGAATTTCGGCCGCATCTTCCCTACAATAGGAAGCCTGACTATTTCGGCCTCATCTTCCCGACAATAGGAAGCCTGGCTATTTCGGCCGCATCTTCCTGACAATAAGAAGCCTGACTATTTCGGCCTCATCTTCCCTACAATAGGAAGCCTGGCTATTTCGGCCGCATCTTCCTGACAATAAGAAGCCTGACTATTTCGGCCTCATCTTCCCGACAATAGGAAGCCTGGCTTTTTCGGCCGCATCTTCCTGACAATAAGAAGCCTGACTATTTCGGCCTCATCTTCCCTACAATAGGAAGCCTCATTATTTCGGCCGTCACTCTATCTGTTGAATCATAGTAAGCCCAAGTTTGTTAATAGCTGTCTCTCTCATTTATATATATTTAATGTAAAATAATTTATTTTTACACAAAATAAACAAACGTTTCTATAAAAAAGGGGGTTCTACCGATGTTTAGATAAACACTTAAGGAGAAAATAAATTGTGATATTAGAACAGTTAGATCATATTTCAAATAAAGAAAGGGTGATACTTTCTACTGTAATAAATGCCTTATGTTTATATATGCAAATATGTAGTATATACATATATCTGTATTCTGTTGACGTTATGTGGCGCTGAGTTTGTTGTTGACACACATTAAATATGTTATAATACCTTGATAAAAGTTGACGTTCAGCCAACTGAAATATTGGTAAAATAAATGATATTTTGATCCAATATATGACTTTTTAATTAAAAATTAAATATATCTGTATATATGTCCATTTTAATCGCGCTCTTATTGGTTGTTCGCTGTAACATGACTTTAATACGCCAATCACCATTTAGTTCCTAAGCTAATAAAGAATGCAATGTTTCTTTAACTAAAAAGTTGGATTGAAAAGCGAAATTCTCTTTATATTGAATAGAAAATTGTAGGTTCGATTCTAAGAAAATTCTCTTTTTTTAATTAAAATAATTGTATTTTGTCATTCTAATTGTACTCTCTTTGTGAAAACAACTTT
>CP092869.1:14759371-14780986 GCA_030710605.1 Cordylochernes scorpioides
CACAGCAGTCGCAATGTCCTCTATCTTGGATGTGTAAAGCTGCAGTTCTGAGTCCATGTCAATTTTCTGTTGTTGTGGTGTCCAATGAAGAGCCTCAGATGTCTCCATACATCTCTATCACAGCAGTCGCAATGTTCTCAATCTTGGGTGTGTAAAGCTGCTGTTCTGGGTCCATGTCAATTTTCTGTTGTCGTGTCCAATGAAGAGCCTCAGATGTCTCCATACATCTCTATTACAGCAGTCGCAATGTTCTCAATCTTGGGTGTGTAAAGCTGCTGTTCTGGGTCCATGTCAATTTTCTGTTGTTGTCGTGTCCAATGAAGAGCCTCAGATGTCTCCATACATCTCTATCACAACAGTAGCAATGTCCACTATCTTGAGTGTGTAAAGCTGCTGCTCTGGGTTCTTGTCAATTTTCTGTTGTTGTCGTGTCCAAAGAAGAGCCTCAGATGTCTCCATACATCTCTATCACAACAGTAGCAATGTCCACTATCTTGAGTGTGTAAAGCTGCTGCTCTGGGTTCATGTCAATTTTCTGTTGTTGTCGTGTCCAAAGAAGAGCCTCAGATGTCTCCATACATCTCTATCACAGCAGTCGCAATGCCCACTATCTAAGTGTAATTCTAAGCCTGCAGCCCGAAAACATATTATTGACTGTATTGACTCATCCATTGATGAGCTCTACTCTTCCCCGGCAGACACTATCAAAAGTCTCAAGCTTGATACCTTAATATGATTGAGTGGAGATAAGAAAGAAGAAGATGTACTGTGGCGAGATATTACAAACAGATGCCATTAGTACTACGAATGTACTACCTAGTCCTGTATGAAGACTAAAGATTTCAGCATATGGCAGCAGTATAGAAGCGGCCTCAATGAATTTGCCAAAACTGGTTGTGTTATACACTCTTCATTGCAATAGACTTGAATCCCCTGTGTATGAATTAAACAAGGCAAAAGGTTTCTGGAGATGTGAGTTTCTTTTTATTTTTATTAACGTGCAACTGAAAGTTTCTGATGGTTTGCACCATCTATCGGAATAAATATCAATTATTCGTCGATTTATAATTTATAAATCAAATATTTGTAAATAAACGAAAAGTTGATATTTATTCCGATAGATGGCGCAAGTCATCAGCAACTTTCAGTTAGATATAAAACATTTTTTTCAAATAAATAAACGAAAAGTTGATATTTATTCCGATAGATGGTGCAAGCCATCAGTAACTTACAGTTTTCGAGGATAAGGAGATGTCTTAATAAAATAACCAATATTACATAATGATATTGAATCTTGTGATTCGACAATGTTTTACATGTATGGCGGTGGTGGATGAGGCGTGATCTAGACAGACGGCGTGTTAGAGAAGTAATGTGACAGGGCACGACAGAACTTGGTGACAATATCGACCGTCGATTGATCGTCACAGAACGTCGTTCTATTTGACTATTGACTTCTCAACTCTTCCCAGCCTGGCGTCTCTGACGGTGTCTTCCAGACAGCTAGTTGGTGGGGTGTGGTAGGGTGAGATTTACACTGTTTTATTTATATCCTTCTTCTTTCTTATCTCCACACTGTCACCCAGTAGAACTTCACCAGTAGAATGCAGCTGCTTTTGTCATTAAGACTGGGAGCACTACTCAGTGGCAGGCCGACTTTTTATTGATATGGTTTCTTTGTATTGAAAATATATCAAATTGTACTCATTTACTGTAATGATTTTAATTATTTATCTCTATTACATGTGGTACAAGCAATGATAATCATGGTGGGTAGTTAGCGACTGCTTTTAATGTAAATGCATCACATGTCTACATATGTGAGAAGCAGTTTAACGTTTGCATTTACAAATGTACCATAGCTTTGTTTGGTTAATTGCACTCGCTGGTAGGGTTGGACTTTTGCAAGAATTGGAGGCCATTGGAGAATTTTTTTGCGGGATTCTATTCTGGGTCGTAGCGGTCGAAAACTGCAATGATAGAAATAATGAATGGGCCTGGCTCATCAGTAGTGAACCCTCACGTAACACCCGAAATCTTGAGATTGCAATAATCACCTTATCCCAGTACAATTTCACAGTCAGCAACTTTCAGTTGCATGATAAGGAGATGCCTTTTTCTTAATGTGTGACATTGGGTCTCAGCGTGTAACATTGGGTCTCAGCGTGTAACATTGGGTCTCAGCGTGTAACATCGGGTCTCAGCGTGTAAGATTGGGTCTCAGCGTGTAACATTGAGTCTCAGCGTGTAACATTGGGTCTCAGCGTGTAACATTGGGTCTCAGCGTGTAACATCGGGTCTCAGCGTGTAAGATTGGGTCTCAGCGTGTAAGATTGGGTCTCAGCGTGTAACATTGGGTCTCAGCGTGTAACATTGGGTCTCAGCGTGTAAGATTGGGTCTCAGCGTGTAACATTGGGTCTCAGCGTGTAACATTGGGTCTCAGCGTGTAACATTGGGTCTCAGCGTGTAACATTGGGTCTCAGCGTGTAACATTGGGTCTCAGCGTGTAACATTGGGTCTCAGCGTGTAACATTGGGTATCAGCGTGTAACATTGGGTCTCAGCGTGTAACATTGGGTCTCAGCGTGTAAGATTGGATGATATTTAATATATATTTAGTCATTACATTTCTCTCCGTTTAACACACTTAAGTCCTTTTATTTTTAGCCAGAAGAAGAGATCGAGAGAAAACACCAAATCTCGCGCTATTCAATAATCACAATAAAGAATTAAATTAACAAACGAAGACATTAAAACGCAAATATTTCTTTTCACAAATAAAACAAACTTCTACTGTCCTTACTGCGATGAAAAAATATTGGGAGGGCTTGGCTTATCAGTGGTGAACCCTCCCAGCGGTTTCGCTAATTCAATCTACCAGACTGCTTCTTTAGAGCTTTAATACTGTATTGGATCATTCTGCTTATATATGCTACACTGAAGGGTGGAATCTTTGAAATGGTATTTAAGTAAACTATGGACATAAGGAGATGCCTTTTTTATAATTTATGCACCTTATCCCAGTACAATATCACATTTGTACTATTTTTTCACATTGTGTCGCGGTCTCACGCAATTCTGGCCTTAACTACCTGTTCCATGATTTTTCAGGATGCCTGAATGACCTGTTTTTTGGTCTTTGAGGTACAGCTTGTACCAGGCTGATGAGGGCCAACAGCCCGAAACGCGTCCATGGTTAGCTTTTCTTGATTAATCAAGAATGGGTGTTTGGCCAATTCTGGAATAATTAAAAATCAACGATAATAGTTGATATTTATTCCGATAGATTACGCAAGCCATCAGCAACATTCAGTTGCACGATAAGGAGATGTCCTTTTTCATAAAATATGGACATGAGCTTATAGGAAAGTAGAATCATCGTAGTAAAGACGATAGAGGTTTGATTTATTTGTGAAAAGAAATATTCGTGTTTTAATATCTTGATTCGTTATATATAGATGACGCGTTATTGCTTTGTGTTAAAGAATTAAATTGCAGAAGAATGAGAGATTTTTTCTTGTTATTTCCCATAAAAGAATATTGCGATATATTTAATGGACTTGTTATTCAGACTACTGTTCCTGTTTGAAATTCCCGGCCTTCTATTCCTCGAAGTCCTTGATTTAATGGAGAGTGTTATTTCCTCGTAGCTTAGTTTCTTAGAACTTCCGCTCAAATTTAGAGGTTAAGTCATCGATGGAACAGTACCAAGTTTCTTTTGATCGTTTCTTTCTGAAACATCGTGCAAACCATTCAAATGCCCTCGATTGTGATAGGGCATCTTCTTTAAACGCCTGTTTCAAGATTTTAAATGATTCGGAAGCTGTTTTCCCTTTTTTAAAGCAAAACTCTATGCAGACTCGCTGTTTTTCAATACAGTCCATACTGAAATTCGAAAATGTTCTGATATACTCGAGGTTATAAATTCGATTAAACGTGAGCGCGTAGGTCTATGTGATCAATTTTTATTTCTACGTGTTAATAAATGTTTTATCTATAAGGTCCTTATAATATTATTTCATTATTTTGAATATTTTACGTGATCCAGTCTCATTCCTGGAAATTATTGATCACACGTTGTATTATAAATCAGGAAAGAACGTTTATATATACTCGTGGTATACAAACAGCAATACAATATAGCTTGTATAATTACTGCTAAATCTGTAATCATCTAAATCTGTAGTCATAGATGACTACTTGGAACACAACCAAGTTTCTTTTGATCGTTTCTTTCTGAAACATTTGGAGAAGAATACTCGTGGATTACAAACAGCAATACACACAAACAAGCCTTTATTAAGACATTCCGTCTTATACAGACTCCTGTTAGAAATGGATCTAAAAAGAAATTAGAAGCAGAGGAAGAAATTGAATCCTCGTTCAGAAAATAGAAAAAGAAGAAAAGGAAAGAATATCTATGTACAAAAGACTATATATATCGTGCATAGAACACAGTGAAGAAGTAGACTATTGAGTAAATGGTTGCATCTTGTGAAGAAAAAAATATTTCAATACAAAGAGAAATACACTATAGCTTATAATTACATTTATATCTGTATTATAAACTCTGTAATAATCGAAATCTGTAGTCATAGATGACTACTTGGAACCACAACCAAGATTCTCTTGATCGTTTCTTTCTGAAACATTTAGACAAGAATACTCGTGGTTTATACAAACAACAATACAATGTAGATTATATAATTACAGCTAAATCTGTATTTTAAACTCTGTAATAATCTAAATCTGTAGTCATAGATGACTACTCGTCACCTCGACATTCCACTCTAGAGAAACTTGCCAACATTGTTGTATTGTGCTGTAAAAAACAATATCATACGCAATATATATATATAGATGACTACTTGGAACCACAACCAAGTTTCTCTTGATCGTTTCTTTCTGAAACATTTAGACAAGAATACTCGTAGCTTACAAACAACAATACAATGTAGATTATATAATTACAGCTAAATCTGTATTTTAAACTCTGTAATAATCTAAATCTGTAGTCATAGATGACTACTTGGAACCACAACCAAGTTTCTCTTGATCGTTTCTTTCTGAAACATTTAGACAAGAATACTCGTAGCTTACAAACAGCAATACAATATAGCTCATAAATACATCTAAATCTGTATTTAACAATAGAATGTTTATTTAACAAAAACATTCCAAAAATACACTCTGATTTTGCTATATCCACGATTGTTGACATGAATCTTTCCGAAACATGCTGGGGATGAGTAGAGCTCATCAATGGATGAGTCAATACAGTCAATAATGTGTTTTGGGTTGCAGGTTAACACTTAGTACATAGTGATATCAATTATATAATGGTATCAAGTCTGTAGATCTTGTTGATTGTGTCTGCTGGGGATGAGTAGAGCTCATCAATGGATGAGTCAATACAGTCAATGATGTGGTTTGGGGTTGTAGGTTGACACTTAGTACATAGTGATATCAATCATATTAAGGTATCATGCTTGTATAGCTTGTTGATGGTGTCTGCTGGGGATGAGTAGAGCTCATCAATGGGTGAGTCAATACAGTCAATGATATTGATAAATCATGATGATGTAGCACTATAAAAGTATTTATATGAAGTAAATTAAGAATACGTTGTCCTATGCCAACCTTCAATAAGTATTAATATCAATTCTTCCACCCATATCTATGTTAGAAGTAATGGGAGGCCTTCAACTTCCTCTATCCGATAGTTCCTGTTTGGTCTCACCACATCCTGTTGATACCGTTCTTGTTAAGGGCAATTCCAGAAACTGTCTTTCTTTTGTTTATAGATAGTTCCCTGAACTGCGCACTATATTGATTTCTCTCTAATTGGCATTACCCTAGAGCACACATATCCTGAGGACATATGATCCTCACGCTTTGGAAGCCCATTCTACTATCGAAGGGGGTCGGTGAAGAGTGATTTAAACTCTTGGTTTTCGGCCGCTACGACACGGGATCGAATCCCGAAAAAAAAATGTTCCAATGGCTACCGATTCTTGCAAAAGTTCAACTCCACCAGCGAGTGCAAGTAACCAAATGGAGCTCTGAAAAACTTGTAGTTGAGAATTCGAACTGATTTTCATATGTGTAGTCATTCTTTTCATATAAAATAAAAGGATTTAAAAGCGCGAATGTTTCTTTTATACATAAAACGAACTTCTACTGTCCTTACTGCGATGAAAAAATATATTGGGAGGGCTTGGCTCATCAGTGGTGAACCTTCCAGCGGTTTCGCCAATTTAATCCACCAGACCGCTTCTCAGAGCTCTAAAACTGTATTGGATCATTCTGCTTTTATATGCTACACTGAAGGATGGAATCTTAGAAATGGTTTTCAAGTAAACTATGGACATAAGCTTATAGGACAGTAGAATTACATTCAAATATTTGCTTCGAGCAATGCTCTTCCGCAAACTATAAAGACAAGTTCACTATGGACATAAGCTCAAGTAAACTATGGACATAAGCTTGTCTTTATAGTTTGCTGAAGAGCATTGCTCGAAGCAAATATTTGAATGTAATTCTACTGTCCTATAAATTGGCGAAACCGCTGGGAGGGTTCACCACTGATGAGCCAAGCCCTCCCAATATATTTTTTCATCGCAGTAAGGACAGTAGAAGTTCGTTTTATGTATAAAAGAAACATTCGCGCTTTTAAATCCTTTTATTTTATATGTATAGATGGCGCGTTATTGCTTTGTGTTAAGTCATTCTTTTGTTTATAGATAGTTCCCTGAACTGCGCATTAGATCAATTTCTCTCTAATTGATAGATTGGCTTTGTCATAGAACACACATATCCTGAATGCATATGATCCTCACGCTTTGGATGCCCATTCTACTACCGAAGGGAATCAGTGGACGAGTGGTTTAAACTCTTGGTTTTCGACTCTATGACCCAGGTTCGAATCCCGAAGTTGGTACTTTTTTTTCTAATTAAAAAAAAATGTTTAAATGACCACCGATTCTTTAAAAAGTCCAAACCTACCAGCGAGTGCAAATAACCAAATAAGGCTCTAGAAAACTTGTAGGTGGAAAAGTCGAACTGATTTTCATATATGTAGACATATGGTGCACTTACTGTAAGAGCCGCTAACTTCTACTCAACATGATTATCATGGTCTGCACCACGTATGAGAATTGCGAGTAAATGGTCACTAATTAATCAAATTTTGGAGAATAATTGTCAATATTTATTAAGATCAACAAGCGACCAACAAGCTAGGTAAGTTAAAGAAACCGTGGATTGATTGTTGATTTTATTTAATTATAAGGTCAGGGATGAACATGTATTATTTGTCCATATAGCCACCAAAAGTCGACTTTGATAACAACAATAAATCTTCTTCTATCTTATCTCCACTCAATCATATTAGGGTATCAAGGTTGTAGAGCTTGTTGATGGTGTGAGTGAAGTAGAATGCGTCTGCCTTTGTCATTAAGACTGGGAGCACTACTCAGTGGCAGGCCGACTTAGCTCCAAAAGAAATGGCCGTCTCTGACATGAGGAACAGACACCATGCGCAGCTGCTCCTAACATGGAGTTCAAACGCTGCTCATCGTGTATCCCTGGAGCCCTAACAGGGTACTATCAGCCAGGCCAGCTGAACCCAAGTTTTTTAGTGAGCTTGTTACTGCTCCCCCTCCTCCTTTTTCCTTCTGGCTTGGGACCGGCAAAGGCGGAATTACAACAACGAATAAATAATGTAAACATCATTTAATATCATGATGCATTAGCGCGCCATCTGTTATGAAAATTCGAAACTATTATAGACGCGTATGATTCTTTTTTAAAAAATAAAACAATTTCTACTGCCCTTACTGCAATGAAAAAATTAATGGGAGGGTTCACCACTGATGAGCCAGGCAAAAAAAGAATCATACGCGTCTATAATATAGATGGAAATTTTGCCGGGAGGATATTGATCTAAAGAGTCAAAGGTCGCCTCTCCCGTCAAAATAGACGTCAAAACCTGACGCCATCTATTGACCGTCGCCGCAAACTAAGCGGCCTCGGGTCGGTGACAAAGCCACAACACCAGCTTTGGCAAACTGAAAAACGTCCACCTAGAGACCATGGTTTCGGGCTAATGGCCCTCGTCAGTCTAGGAGCGGACTTCAGTTGGCCAAAGCTGGTGTTGTGGCTTTGTCACCGACCCGAGGCCGCTAGTTTGCGGCGATGGTCAATAGATGGCGTCAGGTTTTGACGTCTATTTTGACGGGAGAGGTGACCTTTGTCTCTTTAGCGTCTATAATAGTTTCGAATTTTCATCATTGAATATTCATTAAATTTTATTTTATTCATTATATTATTATTTGTCCATTGGGTACGGAAACAACAATATAAACTATTTTAAAGCCCAAAATGTTTTCGGATTAGTGCAGCTATAGTTGGGGTGGGATTTAAGCAAATTGGGAAACGTCCAGAAGTATTATAGTTCCGTAGATTTAAACTTGATCCTTTCTAATCCCCTTATCCCTTTGGGAGAAAATTCTTATTGATGAGATAGGTGTTAGCCTGTTGTTTAACATTCCATTTGTAAATTACATTTTATACCAATATTTAATACAGTAGAACCTCCCTTTAGCGGACACCCCACTATCGAACACCTCTCTACAAAGGACAGTTTTCATTTGTAAAATTACCATTTTTACTATTTAGTAACTCTCCAGTAAGAGGACACCTCTCCCTAAAGAACACTTTGGCTCTGCAATTAGGTGTCCTTTACAGGGAGGTTCTACTGTATTTAGCAACTCTCCGGTAAGAGGACACCTTTCCCTAAAGAACACGTTGGCCCTGAAATTAAGGGTCCTTTACAGGGAGGTTCTACTGTATTTAGCAACTATACGGTAAGAGGACACCTTTCCCTAAAGAACACGTTGGCCCTGAAATTAAGGGTCCTTTACAGGGAGGTTCTACTGTATTTAGCAACTCTCCGGTAAGAGGACACCTTTCCCTAAAGAACACGTTGGCCCTGAAATTAAGGGTCCTTTACAGGGAGGTTCTACTGTATTTAGCAACTCTCCGGTAAGAGGACACCTTTCCTTAAAGAACACGTTGGCCCTGAAATTAAGGGTCCTTTACAGGGAGGTTCTACTGTATTTAGCAACTCTCCGGTAAGAGGACACCTTTCCCTAAAGAACACGTTGGCCCTGAAATTAAGGGTCCTTTACAGGGAGGTTCTACTGTAGTATAATAGAGATATATAAATCCGGAAATACGTTTCTCTATTTACCTTTATTTTTCAAAATATCTAAACATATCGAAACATGTAAATGCTGATATATCGCTTTCTTAAAAGTAATCTAAAACTTAAATTATATTCAATCAGACAAATAAATATCTGAGACATGTCTATTTTGATCTACCGCCAAGGTAGACGTGAAGCAGTCTTTAGAATTGGTTGCTAGGTACATGTCTACACTACAGTACATGCCAGAGCAGAAGGCTCAACCATATCTCTTGTTGAAGAATTTCACTGAAGAAGAAGCGCAGAAAATTCTATTAAAACAGAAATCATTAATTCTTTAAAGAAATGGATATAACATGAAAGAGGAACCATATTTAGCAGTTATACAGGCTATTTAAAAGAATAGGTTATCCCAAAAGTTCGTAAATATATTGTGATTTATATTTTGTAAGTGCTAACGAACATTTGGGACAACCTTGGTAATATTGGTAACATTGGTAAAATTATAACAGAAAATTATTATAGAGAAGAATGATTAAATCTTTGATATTCAAGGGTGGTCAATCAGCAGGTGGGTCAAGTTTCAGAATTAAAAGGTTGTTCCAAAAGTTCGTAAACATATTATGATAAATATTTTGTAAATGTTTACCGAACTTTTGGGACAACCTTGGTAATATTGGTAACCTTGCTAAAATTATAACAGAATTCTTATAGAAGAATGATTTAATCTCTGATGTTCTATATCAAAGGTGGTCAATTAGTAGGTGGATCAAGTTTCAGAATTACAAGGTTGTCCTAAAATTATCGTAAACACTTGCAAAATCATAAATCATAATATGTTTATGAAGTTTTAGGATAACCTTATAAATCATATAGATAAAACTCTCACTTAACAATGAACAAATCTTAATACATTCTGGTCTAACACTGATCAACCTAAGCTGATATTGTGAACGTATGTTACACAGATTCACAAATGTTCAACAGATTAATTCTACAATTCTATAAAATAATCAATATTGAGTAAAATTAGTCATTCCTTCAGGGAAAAGTGTCTTCTCAAAACATTTTTATTATTCTCTAGCTTTCGGGCACGGACGCCATTCTAAAAATGATTTGAAAAGACATTTTTCCCTTGAGTAATGATTAATTTTACTCAAGATTACACTGAAACATCTACGAATTCCTCACTACCAACATCTCTACAGTATAATATTGAATCATCCAACGTATAGAGAGGACACGTCTACAGCCAGGATGTAGAAGCAGCAGGTGACCCAAGCACAGACTCTATTGATCTACCGCCACGGTAGACGTGGAAAATTCCCTAGAGAAGTGGTTGCTAGGATACCCGAGCATGCGCCTCAGTACTGCCTCATCTCCCTCCGATGACGTCATCTGCCAAGTGAAGGAATCAATCCAGCTCCTTTACTTGTCGACCTTGATACCTTTTAGAGGACTTCTAGAATTTTCTATCGACGAACAGTGGTATCGATCCTGGCTTCTTCCACACTTTCCTCCTCTCTTCCAGATGGCCGCCGCCATAGCTATGTGTTAGATCGAATCAACCAGAGCTGAACAACAAGGTGACTCCAATACCTTCTTGTTTACTAGCTCTCCTTACCTAGCTTGTTCTCTATGTCTTCAACACGGGCTTTATTCAATAAAGAGAAAAAAAGACGATAATAATATCTCTATTATCTTATTTGATGAATAGATACAATATATGATAAATATATGATATATGTTAACGATTTCTAGCCTAAAAATATTTGCCAATATTAAGATCTCTGTCTATAAGAAAATAGGAATCCTATTTTGGCCTCATCTTCACTACAATAGGAAGCCTGATTATTTCGGCTCATCTTCCCGACAATAGGAAGCCTGACTATTTCCTCCTCATCTTCCCTACAATAGGAAGCCTGACTATTTCGGCTTCATCTTCCCGACAATAGGAAGCCTGAGTATCTCGGCCTCATCTTCCCGACAATAGGAAGCCTGGCTATTTCCTCCTCATCTTCCCGACAATAGGAAAGCCTGACTATTTCGGCCTCATCTTCCCAACAATAAGAAGCCTGACTATTTCGGCCTCATCTTCCCGACAATAGGAAGCCTGACTATTTAGCCTCATCTTCCCTACAATATGAAGCCTGACTATTTTGGCCTAATCTTCCCTACAATAGGAAGCCTGACTATTTGGCCTCATCTTCCCTACAATAGGAAGCCTGACTATTTGGCCTCATCTTCCCTACAATAGGAAGCCTGACTATTTTGGCCTCATCTTCCCGATAATGGGAAGCCTGACTATTTTGGCCTCATCTTCCCGATAATGGGAAGCCTGACTATTTTGGCCTCATCTTCCCGATAATGGGAAGCCTGACTATTTTGGCCTCATCTTCCCGATAATGGGAAGCCTGACTATTTCGGCCGTCACTCTATATGTCGAATCATAGTAAGCCCAAGTTTGTTAATAGCTGTCTTTCTCATTTATATATATTTAATGTAAACTAATTAATTTTTACTAAAATAAACAAATCTTTCTAAAAAAAAAAAGGGGGGGGGGTGGTTCAACCGATATTTAGATAAACATTTAAGGAGAAAATGAATTGTTTTTTTCTCTTATCCCAGGTCTGGACTTCAAGTCTAGACCAGATCCTGAAGGCCTCTTTATCGCCTCGATGACCACAGCTGGGTCGGTGTAGATGTCTGTTCGGTAATGCCCGATGCATTGCATGTGATGTGTAATATGACGCCAATCACCATTTAGTTTCTAAGCTAATAGAGCTTCTTTAACTAAATAGAGCTTCAATGTTTCTTTAACTAAGAAGTTTGATTGAAAAGCGAAATTCTCTCTATATTGAATAGAATACCGTAGATTCAATTCTAGGAAAATTCTCTTTTTTTTTTTAAATTAAAATAATTGTATTTTGTCATTGTAATTGTACTCTCTTTGTAAAACAACTTTATTTTTGGTTTATATTTAGAAATCATATATTTATATTTTAAGAAACTGATGCTTGATCTTTTTCTGTAATGATGAATATTATCCATGTAAGTATAGTTGGGTTTTATTAAAAAGACGCATTTTAAGCTTTCGCATCCCTGGACAAATTCTCCATCAATTAAGCCAGAATGACGAAAAGTGGAAAAAAAAGGGAAAACAAACCCACCTTGAATATCAAACAAGCCAGACAAAACCTTCTCAAGAACAATATCCCCAAGGACCTGAGGACCCAACGACATCAATATAAATTATAATTGTAAATGAACAAACCCTGTACATCCCCCTCAGTAAATATGATGATCTAGGTTGCTCTTTTTGAGCGGTGGCACCTAATAAAGTTATTTGGAACTGGAACTGGATTCCTGGACACTTTATTTTTCCGTTTATCATTACTCTTCACAATTCATCTTTTCATACCTCATCTCAAAGGTTAGAAATGGTCGTTATTTCTCCTTGAAATAAAATTTCGATTTTTCGTTCAAAAGAAACTCATGCGGGATAATTTTCAAATGTCGTTCTACAATCATAAGCCACATTATATTGTATTATAAATTACTTTATATAATATTAAAATGTCGAATTGCATATGTGTGACAAGATAATACGCTCTTGTATAAAATATGTAAAATATAGTAATGGTATTTTTCACTTCACACTCTACACTATCTCCCTACGTTGATTGAAGTGGATTACATAAAGAAATTAAGAAATAACCTAGAGAAAGCGAGTGTGTGGCTAATAGAAATCGACGAATTAGAAATCACATCTTTGCATTATAGAAATCTGATGCTTTATCTTTTTCTATTATAATGAATATTAGCCGTATAATAATAGAAGGATTTTATGAAAAAGACGCATTTTAAGCTTAGTTAATATTGTGGTGAAGAAATATTTTATTATTTAATTTAATATTATTCAATGAAAAAATATTCAACAGATTATAAAAATATATATTATTCTGTATTTGTAAAATCATCTTTAAAATATTTCTTTGCTTGCTTGCTAAAGATACCCTAGCTGTAGATAGTTTTGCTGACTTGTTAATAATTGTCGACTCGTCGCTGTGACGTCATCAATAAATAATTTTACATCTTAGGATATTTCTAGGCTTGATTTCTCTACGCTACAATATTAAAATGTCCAGTTTCACATGTGTGAGGAGCTCTAATACGCTCTTGTATAAAATATATAAAATCTAGTAAAGATATTGTTCACACACTTACATTCGATACTATCTCCCTACGTTGAATGACGGGAATTACATAAAGAAATTAAGAAATAACCCAGAGAGAGAGCGAGTGTGTGTGTCACGGCAAGCAAACCTCTGTTTACTCCTTCCAAGATATTTTGGTGACTTGTAAAAATACTGCGTGCAGGTCAAAGATGTTCTAATTTGGGGATAAGCGGTGGCTCTTCATTTCATCCGGCGTGTGCGTACACATTGCCTCTTAAACTTCCTTTATTCACATCTTTGTTGTTTATATTACTACAGACACGTGTGAGGTACATCCCCATTGTGACTTACAATTTCTAACTTCACTTATCCTATTTTATACTATTGTTATCATGTTTCAATATGTCCACGTGTGCGTACACATTGCCTTTTAAACTTCCTTTATTCACATCTTTGTTTTATTGTTGTATATGTCCTACAGACACGTGTGAGGTACATCCCCATTGTGACTTACACTTTCTAACTTCACTTATCCTATTTTATACTATTGTTATCATGTTTCAATATGTCCACGTGTGCGTGCACATTACCATTAACTTCCAAACTCTCTTTATTCACATCTTTGTTTTATGGTTGTATATGTCCTACAGACACGTGTGAGGTACATCCCCATTGTGTCTTACATTATAACAGAACTTATCCAAATTTTATACTATTGTTATCGTGTTTCAACATGTACACGTGTGCGTACACATGGCATTCGTGCATCACACCTTGCAAAGTTCCTTTATTATTAGTTTTTATTGTTGTTTATTTCTTAGAGGCACGTGTGTGAGTTACATTCCCATTCTGTTCCACATTTTCTAACCTTACTTATTCTATTTTATAGTATTGTTATCGTGTTTCAACATGTACACGTGTGCGTACACATTGTCCTTATCTCTCAAACTTCCTTTATTCACATCTTTGTTTTTATTGTTGTTTATTTCCTACAGACACGTGTGGTGTACATCCCCATTGTGTCTCACACTTTATAACTTTACCTTTCCTATTTTCTACCATTGTGATCATGTTTTAATATCTCCACGTGTGCATAGACATCGCACACGTGCCTCACACCTTCCAAACTTCCTTTTTATTCTCTTCTTAATTTTAACTACTGTTATATTCAGTTCAAACGTCACACATGTACTTTTCCATTGTATCCTACACTTCCTTACTTTACCTTTCCTATTTTCCACCATTGTGATCATGTTTTAATATCTCCACTTGTGCATAGACATCGCCCACGTGCCTCACACGTTGTAAACTTCCTTTTTATTCTCTTCTTAGTTTTAATAGTGCTATATTCAGTTCAAACGTCACACATGTACTTTTCCATTGTATCTCACACTTCCTAACTTTACCTTTCCTATTTTCTATCATTGTGATCATGTTTTAATATCTCCACGTGTGCATAGACATCGCACACGTGCCTCACACTTTGTAAACTTCCTTTTTATTCTCTTCTTAGTTTTAATAGTGCTATATTCAGTTCAAACGTCACACATGTACTTTTCCATTGTATCCTACACTTCCTAACTTTACCTATCCTATTTTCCATCATTGTGATCATGTTTTAATATCTCCACGTGTGCATAGACATCGCACACGTGCCTCACACTTTGTAAACTTCCTTTTTATTCTCTTCTTAGTTTTAATAGTGCTATATTCAATTCAAACGTCACACATGTACTTTTCCATTGTATCCTACACTTCCTAACTTTACCTCTCCTATTTTTCATCATTGTGATCATGTTTTAATATCTCCACGTGTGCATAGACATCGCACACGTGCCTCACACTTTGTAAACTTCCTTTTTATTCTCATCTTAATTTTAATTACTGTTATATTCAGTTCAAACGTCACACATGTACTTTTCCATTGTATCCTACGCTTCCTAACTTTACCTTTCCTATTTTCCACCATTGTGATCTTGTTTTAATATCTCCACTTGTGCATAGACATCGCACACGTGCCTCACACTTTGTAAACTTCCTTTTTATTCTCTTCTTAGTTTTAATAGTGCTATATTCAGTTCAAACGTCACACATGTACTTTTCCATTGTATCCTACACTTCCTAACTTTATCTATCCTATTTTCCATCATTTTTATCATGTTTCAACACATACAGGTGTGCATACACATCGCCCACGTGCCTCACACCTTCCAAACTTCCTTTATTCTCATCTTGGATTTTCATTAGCATTATCTTCGATTCCAACAGACATACGTATACAAAATCGCCTTTATATCTCAAAGCTTCCAACTTTTCTTCTTTTGACATCCTGTTTTCTACGAATGTTATCGTTTTTTTTTTATTATCCCGAACATATATGTATATACATTTCCCCTGATTCTCACACATCTTTCTTTATTATCTCTCTATTTTTTCTATAATACAGTCGAACTTTGTTTTTGTAAATATTTCTGGTGGGATAAAGTCGATATTATAGTAAGCCCGTTGAAGAGCGATTAACGCTTGAAAGCTAGCGTTTTTTTTAAATAAAAAAGATAATCATTGTGAGAATATATTTGTAATTTTAATACTTTTTTTTCACAATTTTATCATGAACAGTTGAACTTGGATAATTCAAAGCCCAAAGGATTAAAACGAATTTCAAATTATCCAAAAATATGAATTAAAAACGAAAATTATATTCATAGGAAATTCTAGGGACCAAGATAAATACTCGAATTTAATACGTTTTTGAATTAAAGACGTTAGAATTATACAAATTCTACTGTGTTCTAATGATTACCATTCCGTGCCACATACGTGTATCTGCCATTTCCCTCGTACGTTCTGGTATAGTAAAGGCAGAGCCAAAGTGTTCTTTAGGGAGAGGTGTCCTCTAGCGGGAGTGTCCTCTCATGAAGGTTCTACTGTACTTAGCGTGTGGGCTGAAGTCCTGGGGTTTTCATGGTAGAAATTATATATGAACTTGTATATGAAAATTATCTCTGTGCCTGTAGGAATCCAGATACATTTTATTTATTTAACAGTTGGGAGAGACACGCCATATCCACAATAAGGATAATTGCGTGTATATCTGAAATTATATACAAATAACACAATTGAACGTTTTGCATATAGTAATTAAAAATAGTAGCTTGAAATATGTACAGTCAACACTTTCGCCTTAAAACATACAGCCTGCAGAATCTATTAAACTTGATGTATTGGTCTTTATTGTAAGCAACTTGTTTTGTATTAGTCAGGTAATACATGCTGCTACAATAGAATGATAAAGAGACGTGCTTTTGTTATCAAATTCCAAGCCTTCTTCTACCCCTATTAGATTTCAACATTGTGAGTCACAGCTCAGGTGTAAATGCCAGTTCGTGATTCCTGGCTGACTTGGAAGAATGTTGAGGTTCAGGTATCAACAGTGGAATCCATGATATTGTTCATTGCTATACACTCATTGTGATTCACGTTTTGTTTTTGATCAAGGTAAATTCGTTTTTGATCATGAAACAACGGATAAGACGCACAATTTTACCATCGCCAAATATGTAATGTACAAATTCTGGATAAGCATGGATTTTAACTATGACTACAACATGGAGTTTGACTCACTTTTAGAGGCTCATGTCTAATGTATGGAGTAAATATCTCAATATCTCTATATTCATCATTACTTGCTAAACTCTGAAACTTTGACTCATGTAAAACTGACTTTACTATGTAAATATAGCCATTGTTATTTTCATATGTAAATACTACTATGTAAATAATGCTATGTTGTTAATGTCTGAATAAAGAGTCTTAAAACGTATACTCGTAGACAATACTTATATAGGTGATCAAGATAAAGGCTACCTCTGGCCGGCATTGGTATTTCTTAAATTGAAAGATATTTCGGCCAGTAAATCTTTTTATTATCTCGACGTTCTGACAAAAATATTTTGTCCTCGTCAGGAGCAAATTGGCAAGGCGTTAAAAATTATTCAATATGTTTTTAATGCCTTGCCGAATACTTTAAATTTTATTTGCTCCTGACGAAAACAAAATATTTTTGTTGAAATGACGAGATAATAAAAAGATTTACTGGCAGAAGTATCTTTAATTTTAAAAACTAAGGAAGTGATGTTGTCGGTTGTCTATTTTTTTTTTAAGGATAGAGAAGTAATTTTGTTCACACTTGGTTATCTCGTGTGTATTCAATAAAGTTCACTGTGATATCTTTGAGAGTTATTGTCTGAATCCCCATATACATTCTAAAAGGTACAACTTCCTTAAGTTTTGTTTCCATGAGTGTAAATGGCATTTCTATAGTGAAATAATCCAATACTAAAACATTTAAGTACCAAATTTTCCTGTCTGAATTATTTTTGGAAGAACATTTCTCTCGATGAAAATATGTACATACTAATTCTACAATCCTAGAAACGTATGTCTATAGTTTGTTTAAATACCCTTAGCATATTCTACAGTGCCGTATATATAAACAGAATATATACAATATAATATAATGCGGCCTGTGATTGTAAAACAACATTTGAAAACTATCCCGCATGAGTTTCTTTCCAACGAAAAATCAAAATTTATTTCAAGGAGAAATAACGATTATTTCTAACCATAGGGATGAGATATGAAAAGATGAATTGTGAAGAGTAATGATAAACGGAAAAATAAGCCTAGTGGACATGGCATCTGCCCGGTATGCGGAACACTGTGGGTTCGATTCCCATCCCTGGACATTTTTATTTTTCCGTTTATCATCACTCTTCACAATTCATCCTTTCATATCTCATCCCTAAGGTTAGAAATAATCGTTATTTCTCCTTGAAATAAATTTTGATTTTTCGTTGGAAAGAAACTCATGCGGGATAGTTTTCAAATGTCGTTTTACATAAACAGAATTGTCCATTACAGTATTAGAGCTCTGAAAAAGGGTATTATGGATTAAATTGGAGAAACCACTGTGAGGTTTCACCATTGATGAGACAAGCCCTCTTATTTCGTGCATATAATAGTTTTTTTCTCCTATATATAGATTGCGCGTTATTGCCTTGCAACTAAACTGTCTTTCTCTTTTGAAAGAAGAATAACTTTATCAGAAATTTCGCTCTAGATATTGTAATGACGGTTCATTATAAACATTTCTATTTGAAATGTTAAGTTTCAACCCAAGCGCTAAGTATCAGAAATCGAAGCCTCTAGAATCAACCATTTTGGTAGTACCTCGTATATATGCAAATATATATATATATAAAATACATATCCTGATCGCTCATATAAACATTTTAGCACAGAACGCCATCTAGTTGAACAAAAACCAACTAAACGTTGATTTAACCTGTTCCCCTTTCCTCATGTTTTCATTTACAAATATATAGACAATACCATGATACACAATCGTACCTATACATATATATGGATAAACAAGAAATAGTGCAAATTAGAAAGAATACAGTTAATCCACGTGGTATATAGCAAGAGAGAGAGACACATCTTTGGCCTTGAGCTGTTCCTATCACAACGTCAAAGCCAATCTAAACAAAGTGGCCATTACTTAGATTATTTCAAGTCTTATTTCCTTTTTATCGCTGTGTGTTGATCTATTTTTCTGGTTGTCTGATGCAATTACTACCATCCGCTGTTGAAAACAAAGATTGGTCAATAACATTGTTAAACCTCTTTTGTTTTGCACTAGATTTGTTGATATAGAAGTATATGCCCGTTAACGAACAGAAATTTTACTCGACAGCTTGCGAAAATCAAAATTAAAAGAAACCTTTTATCTTAATATTATTTATTCTTTCTTTTTCAAATATTATTATTGCCTTCTTCTGATTTTTCGAGAAGAAGACGAAAATAAATCTTGGCATAAACGTTACCATAACATCTTTCTTTTCGCTGTATATTAATTTCTTTAACACATTACAGCTACAATTATTATCATCTTCTGAATTCAAAGAAGAAAAAAATGATTTTCAGGATGGATAATTGTTGACTTAGAATTTTTAATGAAACTGATTCCAAAAATTATTAATCAAACATTATATTTATTGATTTACAAGAGAGAGAACAAAATATAAAAGGGAAACTAATATTAAACAAAGGAACTTTTTTTTTCTTTCGGTTAGCGCCTATTTACCTGTGAGCTTACACACAACAATCTGTTGTAACAATTAATTAATATATGTACAACAATAACGCTATTTCTTTTTTGCAGAAGGCTTCATTATACCATCTTCATTCTTTATTAATGGTAACCACAATATAGTGATAAATACCATTGATAATTGTTAAGGATAGAGAATTAATTATCATTATCCCCAGTGTTCCAAGAAATTAAGACGTTTGGTCTCTTCTCTTTCTATTTGTTGCAAATAGAAATTATTTTTAATGATCCATATAGATAAAACATAAGAGATAGAAAAAATAACTGACAAACAGAGAGAGAGAGAAAAAATCTGGCTTCACGGGCTAATAACCAAAGTGTATGAATTTCTAGCCAAAAAAAAAATGTTTCTGCCAGGGCTCGAACCTGGGACCCCTTCCGCGTGTTAGGCGGATGTGATAACCACTACACCACAGAAACATATAAAACTAACGAACAATCTTTATTATGAAAAGAAAAATAGTACAAATGTGATATTGTACTGGGATACGGTTCATAAATTATGAAAATGGCATCTCCTTATCGTGCAACTGAAAGTTGCTGATGGCTTACGCCATCTATCGGAATAAATATCAACTATTCTCGTTGATTTCTAATTATTCCAGAGTTGGCAAATTACCTATTCTTGATTAATCATATATACTCGGTTTAGAGAGGGCAGCACCCGGGAAAGACTATGGGGAAGTCCTGTGACTCTCTGGTCAATCTGGTAGCATGGCGATCTAACTGCAACTCTCCTGTACAGACGCTGCTTCTGTGAGCTCAGAAACAACCCAGCTTATATGGTGACGTCAGAGGAAGACCTGTAATGAGCTGAATAGAAGGGAACAAGAAAGCTACCGAAAGGTCACTAGACCTCTGTCTAGTATGTGTAAAACGTGTGGGATATAGTTCGATCAGAGTCTTACGTGAAGATATTGCGAAGTAGGGAAGCAAGTTTACCTTTCAAACGGGCGAAAGGCCAAAAGACTTTGGCAAAAATGCAAGAAGATCATGTTGGAAGCGTCTGCTGAAACCTCAGCCTTACGTCAGGCAACGACTTGACAAGATCCATACAGTTGCCGGGACATTGGCAACA
Organism: Cordylochernes scorpioides; assembly: GCA_030710605.1. Lineage (NCBI taxonomy): Eukaryota > Metazoa > Arthropoda > Arachnida > Pseudoscorpiones > Chernetidae > Cordylochernes > Cordylochernes scorpioides. The sequence continues at coordinate 14,780,011 of CP092869.1, forward strand.
TCGGATCTGTCGCTAAATGGAGACCTGAGTAATACATATTGATGACGAACTTAAGTAGTATGTTCTTGGGAAACATGAGATAGTAATTGTAGTGGTAGATATCTTCTTTTTGCTGAGTTGAGAGAATAAGTGGGTAAAGTTTTCAATTAGCAATAATCGCGCCTCGGAAGTTCTTCACTGGCTACGATGAGAGAATAAGTGTGTCCAGTGATTCTACCCTCTACATATACTCCATATACTCTATATACTCGATATATTAAAAAAGCAGGAGAATACCCCTATATTATATGTATATAAGTCGTATTTTATATGTAGCATATATACAAGATTGTATGTAGGAATGTTTTATATAGAAACACCAACCCAAATGTAACTTTAAAATGGCGTTCAATAAAGTAACACCGGAAAGGAAGGGTGCGACACCAAGAAATGTCGAATAACAGGTCGTTGACATTGTCCAAGCAACTCAGGGAGGATGTTGACATATCGGTTATGCCAGTTCTTAATTTGACACAATTTTGTTCACACTTGGTTATCTGGTGTGTGTTCAATAAAGGTCACTTCAATATCTTTCAGAGTTATTGTCTGAATCCCGATATACATGCTAAAAGGTACAACTTTCTTAAGTTTTGTCTATGAGTGTAGATAAAATTTCTTAAGTTGTGTCCATGAGTGTATATAAAAACAGCTGAATTGCCACTTAAATGAGACTATTTAATGGATTTAGTATTTTAGCAGGGGGTCGGTAAAATGTTTTTACAAAGAAAAATCCAAAAACTAATAGAAGACTTTAGCGCTGTAATTATGTTATAATGTTTATGTTGTTATGTATTATGCTTATAATTCAGTAGTTTGTGAAATGGGATTGGCATACAAATTCGCTATTTCTGGAGTTTTCTGGAAATGTTGAGAAGCTTACTGTCCTGTTTGTACGTAACTCTCGCCTATTAACGCCCCGGTAACATCATTAGTGTTA
>CP092869.1:14781086-14795933 GCA_030710605.1 Cordylochernes scorpioides
TCTTTCCTCTTTTCGCTCTCCACTTCTCCTATCCATATTTCCAAAAAATATTTTTTTTCTTATTTACAACAACAACAACAAACAACAAAAAGCCTTTATTTAGGGTCACTGACCCTATACAGGATTCACCAGAGGTATGCATAAGAACAAAGCAGTGAGACAAAGGAAACAAACGATATAGACAGAAGAAAAAGAAAAAAAAAGAGAGAGAGAAAAAAAAACAAGAAAGAGAAAGAGGGAAGCAAGAAAAACAACACAAAATATTTTTCTTATTTTCCATAGGATTATTCAAATAATAATCTGTATATATTTACCATGTGTATATAATCTTTCTCCAGTTTTACCCCTTTGTATATTTCCCACTTTCATAGGTTTCTCCGTCTTGTAACCCCAAGGAGAATCTTCTGTAAGACCTGTGTGTCTTAATAAAGGTTTTTGTGTGTGTGTGTGTGATATCTAGTCAACAGCAAAATGAGAGTTTACAATTAGAGTAAAAAATAAAGAAAAATATTTACAACAGAAGAAGCCTTTTCCGAAGAGACGTATAGATCCTATCAGGAGCTTAAAGCCGCCTTGAGTTCAGACAGGTTGAAAAGAGACTGGAAATTCGCGAAATTTTGGGGCTAACTCACTACAATGAACAACATGCATATAAAATCTTCACTACTCTCCTGCTGGATAAAACATTTGTTTATAAATATTTTAAATATTACAAGGCGATTGATAAAATGAGAGAAGAAGTGCTCAACTCCACAGACTGATTGCTCCCCCTCTCCCCTCTAAATGACTTTTTCTCCTCACTCATGTACATATATAACCTTTTAGGGGAATCCCCCTTTTAAGACAATAGTGTCTTAATAAAGGTTTTTGTTGTCGTTGTTGAGTTCAGACAGGCCCTTGTCAATTCTGGATTTCTTGTCACCAACATACTCTATGACAATGTTGAGGAATTTAGAGAGAAGAATCTTATTTTCAGACGAGAATCGCTCAAGGAGATACTCCCTATAATCGCGGTATAGAACCGCGAATGTGATATTTATAAGCTATGTTCTCTCATAGAGAGAATTAAAATAGATGAAAATCTAAAATAAAAAACAAACTTTCAAATAATTTTTGTTTGTTTCTGATAAAAGATGTTTATCGAAACGTCGAGATAATAGAAAGATTTATTGGCCGAAATATCTTTAATTTTGATAACTAAGAAGCTGGGTGCTGCGCTGCTTGGAGTATAGGAGCTCCATCTATTATTTCTTCCTGTGGTGAATCTGACCGGTGGTCTTAATAAAACTTTGTGTTGAAAATAGATCAATCCATAAATAAATCTTTAATTAAAAAGGCATCAAAATATCATTTATTTTACCAATATTTCAGTTGGCTTAACGCCAACATTTATCAAGGTGTTATAACATATTTAATGTGTGTCAACAACAAACTCAGCGTCACATAACGTCAACAGAATTAAGTTTCAAAAATATTTTGATATATTCAAGGGGAGAAAAAATTGGTAAAATAAATGATATTTTGATCCAATATATGCCTTTTTAATTAAAGCTTTGTATGTGTGGTAACTAAGAAGAAAGAAATGTAGATTCAAGGTTTGAGGTTAGAAAAGAAACGGATGGAAAGGTGAAAAGGTCAGTGCATTGAGAAGGACACGTCTATTCATAAGTGAGAATGGAAAGTTACTGGGGCCGATATCTCGGAGTTTCCTGTAAGTCAATATCGTCTGCATTGATAACAAGACTGCCGGAATAGAAACATTCGGTGACCCTGGATTATTAACCTCTCACAGAGTGGGTACATCATTGAAGGACAACGCATATTCAGATAAAATATAAACTTGGTTTAATATTACAAAATGTCATTACATCTTTTACTATTATAGACAATTAAAATATTTTATTGACATCTTGTCAATACATGCAAAGTACACAGTTCGCACTATTTAAAAAAAGATAATATGCATTATATACACTATGTACAAAGAACATGGTGCCTCTGCCAGCGCTGCAGAATTTGGTTGAGAATCGCCAGCGGGTCTCCAGCGCGACACCACGTATTTTTATTCTTATAGAAGAGGAAAAGCCCGAAAGTTTGAAATATTAAAAGATTTATTCAAGAAAAAACACATATAGCTATTATATTAACCTTATAAAATCTATAATTATCTAATAAATAGTTAGATACTTTGTTGTTGTTGTCGTGTCCAATGAAGAGCCTCGGATGTCTCCATGCATCTCTATCATAGCAGTCGTAATGTCCTCTATCTTGGGTGTGTAAAGCTGCTGCTCTGGGTCCATGTCAATTTTCTGTTGTTGTCGTGTCCAATGAAGAGCCTCAGATGTCTCCATACATCTCTATCACAGCAGTCACAATGTCCACTATCTTGGGTGTGTAAAGCTGCTGTTCTGGGTCCATATCAATTTTCTGTTGTTGTTGTTGTCTTGTCCAATGAAGAGCCTCAGATGTCTCCATACATCTCTATCACAGCAATGTCCACTATTTTGGGTGTGTAAAGCTGCTGCTCTGGGTCCATGTCAATTTTCTGTTGTTGTCGTGTCCAATGAAGAGCCTCAGATGTCTCCATACATCTCTATCACAGCAATGTCCACTATCTTGGGTGTGTAAAGCTGCTGCTCTGGGTCCATGCCAATTTTCTGTTGTTGTCGTGTCCAATGAAGAGCCTCAGATGTCTCCATGCATCTATATCACAGCAGTCGCAATGTCCTCTATCTTGGGTGTGTAAAGCTGCTGCTCTGGGTCCATGTCAATTTTCTGTGACCATTGCTGGGCAAGAGAATATATGTGGGTAGGTGTTAGTTACACACCAGGACAGGCTAGATATCTTTATTGATTAATTATAGCAATCTTGCACAAACATATTTTATTGAAGTAAAACTTTGAAAATACATCAAATCGCTTACCATACTTTTACAAAGCAATAACCAGGAAAAAAACTTAGATTCATCGTTGTCTCCTCCACTACATGATGGTGATTGATCATCGTGAGGATATCGTTGTAAGCTGGCAATGAGAAAGAGGAGAATCTGTATAAGATTGGTGTCTTAATAAATGGTTTGTGTATGTGCATAATTTGATAAAGTAAGTAGGAAAAAGAACTTAGATTCATCGTTGTCTCCTCCACTACATGATGGTGATTGATCATCGTGAGGATATCGTTGTAAGCTGGCAATGAGAAAGAGGAGAATCTGTATAAGACTGGTGTCTTAATAAATGGTTTGTGTATGTGCATAATTTGATAAAGTAAGTAGGAAAAAGAACTTAGATTTATCGTTTTCTCCTCCACTACATGATGGTGATTGATCATTGTGAGGATATCGTTTTAAGTCAGCAATGAGAGAGAAGAATCTGTATAAGACTGGCGTCTTAATAAATGCTTTGTGTAGAACGACATTTGAAAATTATCCCGCATGTGTTTCTTTTGAACGAAAAATAGAAATTGATTTTAAAGAGAAATAACGATTATTTCTATCCTTAGAGAAGAAGTATGAAAGAATGAATTGTGAAGAATAATGATAAACGGTAAAATAAAGTGTCAAGGGATGGGAATCCCCTCGATTTTTCGTTCAAAAGAAACACATGCGGGATAATTTTCAAATGTCGTTCTATAATCATAAGCCGCATTATATTGTATTATAAATGCTGTGTTTGTACATATCGCTTACATACAAATGGATCCTTCAAGATGGATACAAAGAGCTCGGAAGATATAAGGGACAGGACCAATAATGATTGAATAAGAGATAATTGCTAGCACATCATTACTGCGAGATATACATGGAGTATTGGAAGATCCTGGAATATTAGATAATCACCTATTGATTGACGCTAATGATGTTACCGGGGCGTTAATAGGGAGAGAGAGTTACGTACAAACAGGATAGCAAGCTTCTCAACCTTTCCAGAAAACTCCAGAAATAGCGAATTTGTATGCCAATCCTATCTCACAAACTACTAAAATATAACTTAAATACAGCGCTAAAGCCTTTTATTAACTCTGGGAATTTTATTTATTAAAACATTTGAACATACTAAATCCATTAAATAGTCTCATTTAAAAAATGAAATTCAGATGTTTTTATCTACACTCATGGACACAACTTAAGGAAGTTGTACCTTTTACCATGTATATCGGGATTCAGACAAAATATCTGAAAGATATTACAGTGACTTTTATTGAAGACACACAAGTTAACCAAGTGTGTATACAAGCATGGACAAAACTTAAGGAAGTGTACTTTTCAGCATGTATATCGGGATTCAGACAATAACTCTGAAAGATATTGAAGTGACTTTTATTGAATACACATCAGATAATCAAGTTTGAACAAAATTGTGTCAAATTAAGAACTGGCATAACCGATATGTCAACACCCTCCCTGAGTTGCTTGGACAATGTCAAAGACCTGGTATTCGATCTTTCTTGGTGCCGCTCCCTTACTTTTCGGTGCTACTTTATTGAACGCCATTTTTAAGTTACATTAGGGATGGTGTTTTTCTTTGTAAAACATTTCTATGTACAACCTTGTATTTATTGTTGCATCAATTTTAATGCACCCTACATTTATTCAAAATATTCTATGAAATTTAATATTTATTTAAAACAGATTATTTAGATTATCATCATTCCTTTTTATAGTTTCATTCCTTTTGTAATAATTTATTGTACATATATCTTGATTGGTTATTGGAGCGAGAGAGGACCTAGAGGGAGACTATGGATCACGACCTATGAGGAAGACAACGAATAAATAAACACAATAACTTTAAAAGGTAATTTATTTTTATTTACTTTTCTTTGAGTATGGAAACCTGCTCGGTGTATAACACCAAGAAGGAGGAAACCAAGGTCGACGACCCTGCAAAGCTACAACTTGGTGCAACAATATACATAGAATATAGGGGTATTCTTCTGCTATTTTTTTCATATACCGATTCCCATAAGTATATGGAAAGGGTAGAATCACTGGACACATTTATTCTCTCAACTAAGCAAAAAGAAAATATCTACCACTACAGATACTATCTCATTGTTTCCCAAACACATACTACTGAAGTTTATCATCGATATGTTAGACTCAGGTCTCCATTTAGCGACAGAGCCGATGTTGCCAATGTCCCGGCAACTGTATGGATCTTGTCAAGTCGTTGCCTGACGTAAGGCTGAGGTTTCAGCAGACGCTTCCAACATGATCTTCTTGCATTTTTGCCAAAGTCTTTTGGCCTTTCGCCCGTTTGAAAGGTAAACTTGCTTCCCTACTTCGCAATATCTTCACGTAAGACTATGATCGAACTTCATCCCACACGTTTTACACATACTAGACAAGGGTCTAGTGATCTTTCGGTAGCTTTCTTGTTCCCTTCTATTTAGCTCATTGCAGGTCTTCCTATGACGTCACCATCAGCATATAAGCTGGGTTGTTTCTGAGTTCACAGAAGCAGCGTCTGTACAGGAGAGTTGCAGTCAGATCGCCATGCTGCCAGATTCACCAGAGAGTTACAGGACTTCCCCATAGTCTTTCCCGGGTACTTCCCCTCTAAACCGAGTATACATATGATTAATCAAGAATGGGTAATTGGCCAATTCTTGAATAATTATAAATCAATGAGAATAGTTTATATTTATTCCGATAGATGGCGTAAGCCATCAGCAACTTTTAGTTGCACGATAAGGATATGCCTTTTTCATAATTTATGAACCTTATCCCAGTACAATATTACATTTGTACTATGTTTTTCATAATAAAGATTGTTCGTTAGTTTTATATGTTTCTGTGGTGTAGTGGTTATCACATCCGCCTAACACGCGGAAGGTCCCAGGTTCGAGCCCTGGCAGAAACATTTTTTTTTTTTTTTGGCTAGAAATTCATACACTTTGGTTATTAGCCCGTAAAGATATTTTTTTTCTCTCTCTCTCTCTCTCTGTTTGACAGTTATTTTTTCTATCTCTTATGTTTTAGCTATATGGATGATCATTAAAAATAATTTCTAATTGTAACAAATAGAAACAAAAGAGAAGAGACCAAACGTCTTAATTTCTTGGAACACTGGGGATAATAATAATTGTCTCTCTATCCTTAACTATTAACAGTAATATTCATCACTATATTGTGGTTACCATCAATAAATAGGAAGATGGTATAATGCAGCCTTCTGTAAAAAAGAAATAGCGTTATTGTTGTACATGTATTAATTAATTGTTACAACAGAGTGTTGTGTGTAAGCTCACAGGTAAATAGGCGCTAACCGAAAAAAAAGTTATTTTGTTTAATATTAGTTTCTCTTTTATAGTTTGGTCTCTGTCTTGTAAATCAATAAATATAATGTTTAATTAATAATTATTGTAATCCGTTTCATTAAAAATTCTAAGCAAAGTCAACAGTTATCCATCCTGAAAAATCTTTTTTCTTCTTCTTTGAATTCAGAAGATGATAATAATTGTAGCTGTAATGTGTTAAAGAAATTAATATACAGCGTAAAGAAAGATGTTATGGTAACGTTTATGCCAAGATTTATTTTCGTCTTCTTCTCGAAAAATCAGAAAAAGGCAATAATAATATTCGAAAAATAAAGAATAAATAATATTAAGTTAAAGGGTTTCTTTTAATTTTGATTTTCGCAAGTTTTCGAGTAAAATTTCTGCTCTTCAACGGGCGTATACTTCGACATCAACAAATCTACTGTGAAACAAAAGAGGTTTAACAATGTTATTGACCAATCTTTGTTTTCAACAGCGGATGGTAGTAATTGCATCAGACAACCAGAAAAATAGATCAACACACAGCGATAAAAAGGAAATAAGACTTGAAATAATCTAAGTAATGGCCACTTTGTTTAGAGATTGGCTTTGACGTTGTGATAGGAACAGCTCAAGGCCAAAGATGCGTCTCTCTCTCTTGCTATAGACCACGTGGATTAACTGCATTCTTTCTAATTTGCACAATCTCTTGTTTATCTAAATATATATGTATAGATACGGTTTGATATCATGATATTGTCTATATATTTGTATATGAAAACATATTTATATATATACGCATAAAAGACTGATCCTTGAAGCCATGTTGTTCAAAAAATCACAATAGTATCAATAGACATATTGACATCCCAGAAATCTATAGTGGATTTGTACAACGTGTAATCAATAATTTCCAGGAATGAGACTGGATCACGTAAAATATTCAAAATAATGAAATAATTTTATAAGGACCTTATAGATAAAACATTTATCAACACGTAGAAAAAAATTGATCACACAGACACACGCGCTCACGTTTTTTTCGAATTTATAAGGTCGAGTATATCAGGACATTTTCTAACTTCAGTATGGACTGTATTGAAAAACAGCGAGTCTGCATAGAGTTTTGTTTTAAATTAAGGAAAACAGCCTCCGAATCATTTCAAATGTTGAAGCAGGCTTTCAGAGAAGATGCCCTATCACAATCGAGGACATTTGAATGGTTTGCACGATTTGAAGCTGGTCGCACAAGCGTCAAGGATGATCTACACACTGGCAGACCTTTATCGATAAGAAACCCCGAAATTCACTCAAATTCAAGTCATCGATCAAAGAAACCCCAAGAATAACTATCAGAACACTTGGATATCTCTTTTGGAACATGCCAAACCATCATAAAGAATGTTCTGCATCTTAAACGATCCCCGGATAAATTTGTCCCACATCTCTTAACGAATGAGCAGAAAGAGCATCGCAGAGAAACGTGCAAAAACATGGTCGAAACGTTCAATTCTGATCCCCATTGGCTCAAAAATGTTATCACGGGAGATGAAACATGGGTGTACGGATATGATCCCGAGACTAAGATTCAGTTCAGCAAGTAATGTTGAATATTGTTGCACCAGGTTGCGGCTTGGCAGACTCTTCAGCCTGGATTCTCTCCTGTGCTGGGTCTTGCATCTTACCAGAGCGTGTTTCAACCATCCTACAAATTTATAAAAGGGAATAACGAGATAAGTCTTCTTTAAGTAGCCACCAGAATCCTCTATTTATTTTCTCACATCAAAGAGAGCAGTGAAGTCACAGTGTACCTAAATACAAATGATGATAAATTAATAATCTGTTTTAAATAAATATCATAGAATATTTTATATAAAAATAAATAAATATATAATTTAAATTTCAAATATATTAAAACTAATATAAGAAATACGCCATTAATCATGATGTAACACTTCCCCCTCTCCAGAGGTCGTCACGTCCTCGTGATTGACCTCATCAATTCTTTCAAAATAGGGTTTGATTCTTGAGACATGGACAATCAATGGGTCTTGGCCAGGATTATCTTTTGGTTCAATTAAGTAATTTACGTTGGACAGCTTCTTTAATATTCTATATGGGCCAAAATATTTTCTCAGTAGTTTCTCACACTTTCCTATTTTCCTAATTGGTGTCCAAACTGCTACTAATTCTCCTGGTTCGTAGCTTCTTTCCATGTGTTTCTTGTCATAGTTCTTTTTCATTCTTTCTTGAGTCTTTATTGTGTTGTTAATAACTAATTTTCTTGTTCTGTTTATTTTGTCTAAGTGATGTTTTATGTATTCATCATAATCATCTTTGTCAATGTCCACCGAGATATTCCTGTCGTCCAAAAGAGACGTGGGTTCTCTTCCAAACATCAGGAAAAAGGGAGAATATCCTGTGGTTTCCTGAATTGTAGTATTGTAAGCGTGAGTGATGAATGGGAGTATTTCGTCCCAATTTTTCTGATCAGTGTTCACATACATACTGAGCATATTGATCAATGTTCTATTTAACCGCTCTGTCAATCCATTAGTCTGGGGATGATAGCTCGTTGTGAAGCAATGTTTAATCTTGCACGTTTTCATCACCTCTTTCATTAAATTACTGGTAAATTGAGAGCCTCTGTCACTAATAAGATATTGTGGGGCCCCGTGCCGAAGAAAAATATCCTCTACTAGAAATTTAGAAACTTCTTTCACTGTTGCTTCCGAGACTGCTCTTGTTTCTGCATATCTAGTGTAGTAGTCCGTCAGCACGATTATCCATTTTTTCCTGTTTTTCGTAGATGGTAGTGGACCAACAAAGTCAATTCCAATTCTTTCGAAAGGAAAGTTGGCTGGGGGGATGGGCTGTAGTAGTCCAGAAGGTAATTGGTTTGAGCCTTTCCTACTTTGGCAAAGGTGACACGTCTTAACGAATTCTGAGACATCCTTTAGCATGGATGGCCAAAAGTATTTACTCTTTATTCGGTACATGGTTCTGGCGACGCCCAGATGGCCATTCGACATATGATTGTGATATTCTTTCATAATTTCTCTCTTTTTATTCTCTGGAACCACAAGCAACCACGCCCTGCCTTCAGGGTTCGGGTTTTTCTTAAAGAGGCATCCATCTTCTTCTTTAAAGTTTTGCGCAATTGATCGCCTGCTTTCATTAAGGTTTTTCTTAACACTTTCGATAAATTTATCCTCTTCGTCTGTTATTTGATTTAAAAATAGCCTTTCAAAATCCTCATCCCAATCAGTTTCTGGTAAGGGCCCCCTAGATAAGCCATCAGCGTCCAGATGCTTCTTTCCCGATTTATGTATTATATCGAAGTCATATTCTTGAATTTTCAATGCCCATCTTGCCAATCGACCTGTTGGATCCTTCAAGTTTTTGAGCCAGCATAAGGCGTGATGGTCTGTTACTATTTTAAAGTGTCTTCCATAAAGGTAGGGTCGTAATTTTGACATTGACCAGACAACGGCCAGACATTCTTTTTCAGTGGTTGAATAATTTTGCTCCGCTTTACTTAGGGTACGACTCAAATATGAGATCACCTTCTCTTCACCACCGATGTCTTGGACAAGTGTTGCACCTATGCCGATGTTGGACGCATCAGTATGAACATAAGTAGGTGCATTTGGATTGAAGTGACCTAAAATTGGTGGACTTAATAGTGCTGTTTTTAGGGTTTGAAACGCTTCCTCTTGTCTTTCTGTCCAGGTAAATGATACACTTTTTTTTATAAGGTTGGTCAAAGGGTCAGCAATTTTTGAAAAGTCTTTGATAAATTTTCTATAATATGAACACATTCCCAAAAAGGATTGTACTTCTTTGACCTTTTTGGGCCGAGGAAAATTTCTGACAGCTTTGATGTTATGTTCCGCGGGTTTTATACCATGTTTGCTCGTTATATAGCCGAGAATCTCCAATTCTTCAAAAGCAAATCGGCATTTTTTGTCGTTTAACCTTAAATTAGATTCACGAAAACATCTAAAAACAGCTTCAAGTCTTTTGAGGTGCGTTGGAAAATCCGGGCTATATATGATAACATCATCCAGATAACACAAACAAATTTGCCATCTCAGATTTCCAAGCATATTCTCCATATTTCTCTCAAAGGTAGCAGGCGCGTTACAAAGTCCAAAAGGCATCACGTTGAATTCATATAATCCATGCGCTGTAGTGAAAGCTGTTTTCTCTTTGTCTCTTTCTTCGACTTCAACTTGCCAATATCCAGATCTGAGGTCTATTGCTGAGAAGTGTGTAGATCCTTGGAGAGTATCCATAACTTCGTCTATTCTAGGGATCGGATAGACATCTTTTACTGTCACATTATTCAGTTTTCTGTAGTCCACACAAAATCTGTATTTACCATCTCGCTTCTTGACCAATATTACTGGAAAAGACCAGGGGCTAGAAGATGGCCTAATTATGCCTTCTGTAAGCATCTCGTCAATTTGCTCTTTTATAATATCTCGTTCTTTAGCACTTACCCGGTAAGGCTTGTGTTTAATTGGCTTCGCGTCTTCTGTGTCTATCCGATGTTTTGCCAAATTGGTTCTCCCTAATCTCGATGAAAAAAGATCTCCATACCTTTCTAAAACTTGTTTTAACTCCTTCTGTTCCTTTGGTGAAAGATTTTCGTTTATTTGGAATCTAGGTTCTTCATTCTTTTCTACCTCTCTTTCTCGACTCACATTTATTTTCGCTGGACTACTTCCAAAAGCCAATGTTTGGTTTTTCATTATTTTTAACGGTCGAGGATACGGATTAGTTATCCAGATGTGTGTTTCCCTATTTATAACATTGATCAAGCTTCTTGCTAGACGAAGTCCATTTGTTTGAAACATTTTGCTGTTCTCCTCGATAATATATTCTCCATCCTCTGTTTCTACCAATGCCTTGATCAATTTCATGGAACATTCCGGTACAATGGAATCCTTGGCACTCTTTATTTTCAACATTTCAAAATTGATTTCGTCATGATTATTCGTCAAATCATATTTTATAGTTTCTTGCTTACAATCTATTTTTGCGTTCATTTTCTTAAGGAAATCTCTCCCAAGAATTAATGTCCGTAAATGCGTTTTCAATATCACAAAGTTGTGTGATAATGTTTCGTTATCAATTTTTATATTTAAAAATATGCTTCCTACCATGTCCAATTTTTTTCCATCGGGTCCTGCACAAATTTTTGCGAGTTTACTTATACCATGGCCTGTATCGAGGGCCGTTCTGAGGTCGACCACTGAGAGGTCAGCACCTGTATCAACCAAAGCTTCAAAAGTCCCTATCTTGTCCACATTAATTTTTAATTTGTATTTAGGGTCCAACTTCTTGATTCCGTTTATGGTCGACTTGCTTTGATTGACAGATTCAGGCGCGACGCTTAGTTTAAATCTTCCAACACGGAATATCTATTCCGGGTAGGAATATTTGTCTGTGTGCTATGACATACATCAGCATAAAGCCGAGGTCCTGATTTCTCTGATATTTCATTCATTTGGCATTTCTCTTCGACCTTCTCTTGGGTATCTGCTGGATCCTCTTCTAGGATTCTTATAAACTTAACCCTACAATAACGGGCCACGTGCCCTGGCTTGTTACATTTAAAGCAGATTGGTCTTCCATCTTCCGTCCTATTTTTGCTCACTTCTTGGCTTTTATTGTAGGTGTTTCTCTGAAGGTTTGGTTTCGGCACAAAGTTAGGATTATAAGGACGTCTAGGGGTAGAGGGCTGGGGAAAGTTGTTTCGATACTGTCTGGGGGTAGGAGGGGAGTCGTTCTTGTAATTATTGGAAACAGGGGCTTGGGGCCTGGAAGTGGTCTGGTAGTTTCGTGCGGCAGTCGGCGGCACGTACCTCGATTGTTGTTGGGGTCTAGAATAGCGTGGACCGTTATATAGGTTTCTGGATTTCTCCACACGTTCCCGATACTTCTTTTCAAAATAATCCATTTTCTTGCACACGACAAGAAGGTCATCGGTCGTTTTAGGAGGGTTCAGGTAGAGCGCGAATGAGTACTCTTTTTTCAGTCCTCCAATAACATGTTCAATTTTTGTTTCTTCTTCCATTGCGGGGTCAACCTTGTTGCACAACAGTAGAATGTCTTCCGCGAACCTGATTGCTGGTTCATTCCAGTGTTGCATTCTGTTGAGCTTCATTCTAAGTTCTTCTTTATTCGCGTCCAAAGAAAAATCCTGAATGAGGCGGATTTTAATATTTTCCCAGCTCGTGAAACTAGCTTTGTGTAAATTCAACCAGGTTTTAGCGCTTCCCGTCATGTTCATGGCGGCATAACGAGAGATAATGTAGTCTGCCCAATGGTACAAGAAGCCAATTTCTTCAAGAGATTCAATCCATGGGCGAGGGTCTTCCGTTCCATCATACTTGGGGATGTCGATGTTGGGATTCAGGACAACTGGGTCGGAACTAGCATCTCTACCAATTGTTGCACCAGGTTGCGGCTTGGCAGACTCTTCAGCCTGGATTCTCTCCTGTGCTGGGTCTTGCATCTTACCAGAGCGTGTTTCAACCATCCTACAAATTTATAAAAGGGAATAACGAGATAAGTCTTCTTTAAGTAGCCACCAGAATCCTCTATTTATTTTCTCACATCAAAGAGAGCAGTGAAGTCACAGTGTACCTAAATACAAATGATGATAAATTAATAATCTGTTTTAAATAAATATCATAGAATATTTTATATAAAAATAAATAAATATATAATTTAAATTTCAAATATATTAAAACTAATATAAGAAATACGCCATTAATCATGATGTAACAATATAGAGATATTGAGAGAGTATATATTTACACCATTTCTATACATTAGACATGAGCCTCTAAAAGTGAGTCAAACTCCATGTTGTAGTCATAGTTAAAATCGATGCTTATCCAGAATTTGTACATTAAATACTTGGCGATGGTAAAAATGTGCGTCTTATCCGTTGTTTCATTATCAAAAACGAATTTCCTTCGATCAAAAACAAAACGTGAATCACAATGAGTGTATAGCAATGAACAATATCATGGATTCCACTGTTGATACCTGAACCTCAACATTCCTCCAAGCCAGCCAGGAATCACGAACTGGCATCCACACCTGGGCTGTGACTCACAATGATTGAAATCTAATAGGGGTAGAAGAAGGCTTGGAATTTAATATCAAAAGCACGTCTCTTTATCATTCTATTGTAGCAGCATGTATTACCTGACTAATACAAAACAAGTTGCTTACAATAAAGACCAATACATCAAGTTTAATAGATTCTGCAGGCTGTATGTTTTAAGGCGAAAGTGTTGACTGTACATATTTCAAGCTACTATTTCTAATTACTATATGCAAAACGTTCAATTGTGTTATTTGTATATAATTTCAGATATACACGCAATTATCCTTATTGTGGATATGGCGTGTCTCTCCCAACTGTTAAATAAATAAAATGTATCTGGATTCCTACATGTACAGAGTGGATTTCCATATACAAGTTCATATATAATTTCTACCATGAAAACCCCAGGACTTCAGCCCAAACGCTATCTAAGTACAGTAGAACCTTCATGAGAGGACACTCCCGCTAGAGGACACCTCTCCCTAAAGGGCTCTTTAGCTCTGCAATTACGTGTCCTTTACTGTACCAGAACGTACGAGGGTAATGGCAGATACACGTCTGTGGCACGGAATGGTATTCATAATAATACAGTAGAATTTGTAGAATTCTAACGTCTTTAATTCAAAAATGTATTGAATTCGAATATTTATCTTGGTCTCTAGAATTTCCTATGGATATAGAAAAGCTGAGACAATGGAACCTAATGGAGATCGTTTAAACGACTTGAGAAATAAGCAACAACAACTATGAAATAACCTGGCTTTGTTTTGGACCGACCTAAATTCAAATACGTTAACATAGGATCCTTGAACTTCGAAAATGCAAATTTGAACTGCTTTCTAGATCGGCTTCGTGACTTTTATCTATCTACAGTACACACTTATATCTATTTTTAAGCTATACATTCATTTGGATGAGGAAAACGAAGACTAGAACGCGGCTGATTCCACACTCAGTTCAGTGATACGCTAACCTTGACGTATGCACGCTGGAATCTGTGGCCATTGGACATGCGTCGTACCTGGAGGCTGTTGTAGAGTTCTATGCTGCATGGAGTATAGAAGATCAATCTATAATACAATATAATTGTATATCATTACTCTTCACAATTCATCCTTTCATACCTCATCCCTAAGGGTAGAAATAATCGGTATTTCTCCTTAAAATAAATTTTGATTTTTCGTTGAAAAGAAACACATGCGGGATAAATTTTAAAATGTCGTTTTACAGATCAATCTATGCTTCCTTTCTTCCTGTGGTAAATCTATATATGACCGATGGTCTTAATAAAGCTGTATGTGTGTGTGTGGTGTGTGTTTGAACTGCACTGGACTCAAGTTGATTAAAATGGACTAAAGTTGACTAAACCGGACACTGAACTAGAATGGTATCTGAAGAGATAATACTTGACACTATGGACTTTGCCAGCCGTTCCTCTTTCTTATTATAACAACTAGAA
>CP092869.1:14802492-14828648 GCA_030710605.1 Cordylochernes scorpioides
AATTACCTTCATAGAGGGAAGTGGTACAGGATAGAAGTGCTAGCTGATGAAAACGACAATATTTTCACTAGAGACAGTTACACTTTAATATTCATAAGGAAGGAACTTGTGTTATTTGGCCATTGTGGTTTGACTCATTAATTGCCTTCATAGAGGGAAGTCTTCTTCTTCTTTCTTATCTCCACTCAAATCATATCAGGGTATCAAGCTTGTTGATGGTGTCTGTTGACAACCATCATGACTGGGTGAAGTAGAATGTGTCTGCCTTTGTCATTAAGACTGGGAGCACTACTCAGTGGCAGGCCGACTTAGCTCTAAAATAAATGGCCGCCTCTGACATGAGGAACAGACGGCATGTGCAGCAGCTCCTAACATGGAGTACTTTTGTCTGATGATGGTAACAAACTCTGTTAGTGAAACATCACACACCATTTATTTGTTTGATGTTATTAACTTGTGTTTCTAATCCAAATTGTACCTAATCAATGATTATTTTTTCCAATAGCTTCAATAAGAGAGCCAATAATGTGTGACTAAAGGTGGAGATCCCACTCAACATCAGGGTATCAATGAGTCTGTAGATGGTGTCTGTGGATGAGTAGATTGCAAGTAATGTCCCCATTGTGATCACATAGAGGGAAGTGGATAACTTGAGGCAGGATAGAGGTGCTAGCTGGTGACAACGATGATATTTTCACTAGAGAGAGTTACACTTTTATTTATCAGTCCGAAAAACATAGTCGAATTACAAACAACAACAACAACAAAAGCCCTTATTGAGGACCCCTCGTCCTATAAAGGATTCGCCAGTTTACAGAGTAATTGAAGAGAAGAGAACTAAGAATACAGAGATATATGTAGTAGGTATAGTATAGTATTTTCTACACTGTGACTATATACAACAGCAGTAACAAGCCTTTTAGTGGAATCAAAGTCCCATACAGGATTCGTCATTCTAATCCTGACAAAGATTATTTACATATGATTATTTACATCAATTAGATTATGTATATAGCTTTCTTTTCTCTTCAGACATAGTCGAATTACAGATAGTTCTCCTCTGACTCTAGAATAGATCAGACCCTCCTCGACAGGTGCTGGCTGCTATCTCTGATGTAACATCCAACATGCCTGATCCTTTTGTGCTATCCCATTCACGCCTGAAACCACTCTGACCATTGTGGCTACCAAGACTTGCATCTAACCAACCACACTACAGTCATCTTACATTATAACAAACTACATTACTACATATATGTAGTAATATATGTTAATATACATAACATTTTCATATGTACAATAATTCAAAATAGTGTAAAACCCAAATGTATATTGATTAGAAACACAAGGTAATAAGACCAAATCAATAAATAGTGTGCGACGTTTTGGTAACAACTGTTATCAAAAGGTCACATACTATTTATTTAGATTTGGTCTTATTACATTGTGTGTTTCATATGTGCATATAAATATTTCCAAGTTTACATTGTAAACATTTTCACTAAAAGAAAAAAGTATGGTTCAAAAATGGATATATATTTTGTTCTTTTAAACAGTCTTGTTAAAATAATTTTTAAAATGTCATTCTATTACGAATTTTGAATTTAAATCCCAAATGTCAAGCATTGAAAAAAGTAGTCTGTGTGATTAGGTTAATCACAGTTAAATGTGAGTATCATGCATATTGCCACTTATAATTGTTATAATAAATAATTTTAAAAAACAAAACAAAAACTAATATATTCCCAATAATTGATCAAAAGGATTCGAAATATTTAACTCTCAAAACATTTTGCTGTAATTAAGTGTTAACGTAGTTACTAAAAATAAACAAATTACGTTTCGTGTTCACTTTTGAGACAACATCAATAATAATTCATACAAAAATAAAATTTTATCTCGAAAACGAAAACTTAGAGATGATGCACACGACTTACCTCTCAAAAATAAACAAACATTTGAAACTTTTGGTCAAAATCTCAAGCTCGGTTCAAAAAATAAGTTTTTAGTTATGTAATAAACAATTATTTTGACCAATAATTTTTTTTATTTTAGAATTTTATAATATGATTTGTTTTATCATTTTTAATATATTATAATATATAGAAAATATTATTTTTGGCAATTCAAAATTTGATAAAGATATTTTCTTTAAAAAATACGCTATTATTTGTTAAAATACCAAAAGTAATAAATAATTAACATTAATTGTTAAACATTCTATTTATTTGATTTTAGATATTTAGATAGAATATTATTATGAAGTTAAAAATATTATCTTTCAAAATTAAATATCTTCAAACGCCCCACGATTTTGTCCCCCCCCCCCCCCCCCCCCTCCGTCATAAAAATTCCAATGTTTACAGGTTTCAGGATAAAAATTCAATATTCTCCTTTGTCCTTATGGTTTCCGTAATGTAGCAACTATTGTTGAGTAGTTATGAAGTAATATTTTTGAAGAATATCAAAATTAAAGCGTATTTTTGAAGAAAAATTCAAGATCCTCTCAAGATTTCTACACTTATCCTCCCCACAAGAATCTTCGTTTGAGGAACATGAACTCATGAAATTTGTGAAATATTTGCACAAAGAGATAAGAAACAACAACAAGATCTTCCAACTCGAGCAGCATAGGCTAATGGGATTTGTGTGATCTTTGCACAAGGGGATAAGAAAAAACAACAAGATCCCTCGTTTGAGGAACATGGACTCGTGAAATTTGTGTAATCTTTGCACAAAGGGATAAGAAACAACAACAAGATCCCTCGCTTAAGGAACATGGACTCATGGAATTTGTGTAATCTTTGCACAAAGGGATAAGAAACAACAACAAGATCCCTCGCTTAAGGAACATGGACTCATGGAATTTATGTAATCTTTGCACAAGGGAATAAGAAACAACAAGACAAGATCCCTCTCTTGAGCAGCATGTACTCATGGAATTTGTGAAGTCTTTGCACAAGGAGATAAGAAACAACAGCACAACAAGATCACCCAGCAGTCTCGCCCAGCACGTGTAGCCTGCAACAGCACGCAGCTCCCAACCTTTGCGGTGGAATTCTCCCGGTTCTTCGCCCAAGATTCCAAGTCGAAGAGGTCACCTTTCCAAGCATCCCCTGTCCATCAAGTCCAATCCTATCTAACGTCTCGAAGATGGGGTGAGTCATGTCTAACATCGTATTTGATTGTCTTCATATATTCTCCTGAAAAGAAATTAATATTTAATAAATTTCAAAATTATAGAAAAAGGAGTAAATTTGCTAAAATTATCATCTCAAATATACTGCCACTTTTGCCAAAAGTGCCAATATACTGCCAAATAAATAAAAACATTCAAAAAGAATTTCCCAGCTTTGGTAGAGTTTTATTGGTAAATTACATTCTGTTGTGTATATTTTCTCATTGATTGATTTAATTATAATCAAATTATAAAGAGTTATCAAATTATTTCTCCATCACAATCGTCAAATGTCGTTTTACAATATATTATCTTCTAAGTTTATTTTAGTCATTATTGATGTGATACAGCCAACAGAATGACAGAGTATGGAATGGAGGGAGCCTTTATTAACTGAAAATAAGAAAAATAAAGAGAGAGAAAGACAATTTTTTTTAATTGAAACGATTTTATTGAGAGGCAACTGGTCAATATTACCATTAAAAAATAACAAAATGATGGAAATATACAATGATTTAGAGCTAGGGAGCCTCCGCCATCTTGATAGGGTCCTCCTCCAGACCAGGAGAGGTCTTCTTGGACCCTCCGAATCTCCAGGCCCAGGAAGTGCTTATAGATGCTTGTCTGGGAAGACGCCAGGATGGCCAGGGCGTCGTCTTCCAGGTCTTGCCCGAAGATCCAGCTCTTGCAGGTCAGGGGGCCGCTGGATGATGGTGAAGGCCTCCACGATGACAGGCCTGACCCTACAGGACCAGTAGCGGTGGGCCAGTGACAGGTCTCCGGACCCACAGGCGATGCAGGACTCCCGGGCTGAAGCCGGATGTGCTGGATGAGGAAGGGCGTGCAGGGCCAGTCGTACGGCAACGCAACGTCAGCATTGTGCCCCGATCGCCGGAGAGAAGACCAGCTGATGGAGATGGGAATGCTGACGTGAGAGAGAGAGAGAGAGAAGTTTTAGGTCTCTTTTTTTCACCATGACTGCAATGTTTCCAGACAAAAGACTTGAAAATAGTATATCTTTTTAATGCCAAGAAACAAACAAAGTTAACACAATTACATATTAGAAAAATAACTAACTACTAAAAACACAAACACTATATATATCCATATATATACACAATTATCATCATCAACTCTGTGACAACAAATAAATAAAAACAAATATTAAACTAATCCGCCAATACATCACAATGACACAAGGAATTATTACCAAATTTATCTAAGAGAGATTAGATAATTGCTTATTCTCCAGAACTTTTTATTTAAAAATTTGCCTGGGAATTTTAGTTTTAGGATATAAGCATGTGCAACTTCCGAATTACCAATATATAATACACGTTTGATATTTCAACTTCTGAAAATGAATTTTCCTGTGTTCATCGCAATTCATTTTTGTATTTAAACGAAAAAGGAAAAGTTTGAGAATATTGATGGTATTGAGAGAATAAATGTGGAAAACGAAATCTATACAATTTCTAAAGAAAGGGAAATTAATAATTGCCTTTATAAGCGTTCGAAGTGGACAGATAATGTGCTAATGATTTTTTTGGGCATAATAATATATTGTCTTCATTGTATAAGTGCGTAATATGGATTGAAAGTAGTATGCGCTAGTTTTATAACATATTATATCTTCACAGAGTTCACTGATAATTCATTTTGGCTTGGCGGTCAACTTACTCCCACTGTTTAAGAACATCTGCGCTCTTCTCCGGGAGCTAAAGCATCTCGGTGTCTGGTAGTAGAAGCAAGCACGACTCCCGCAGTACATGTCAAGAAGTGGAGGTTTGGTAAAGAGCACGGATGTCAGTACTATTGTGATAAAAGAAAGAACAATAGAAACAGGCCGAGAGAAGGGTGGTCAAACCTATCGAGAAAGCTGTCATGGTAAGTATGAAGTTGAAGAGGTGATGTTTCAGTAGAACTAAAGTCCAAGAAACAGTTCATCACAGAAAATCCAGCCGAATAAGGTTGGATGCAAGGGGGCGACGGCCAGTAAGTGTAGACAGAGCGGGAGAAAGTCTAGGGTTGGAGAAAGCCAGAAATGGGGGGTTGAGAACAGAAGCTAAAGTTTTTTAAATTAAAGATACTTTGATCAGTAAATCTTTTTATTACCTCTCTGTTTTACTTATTTCAGTTAATAAAAACTCCCTCCATTCCATACTCTGTCATTCTGTTGACTGTATCACACAAATAATGGATAAAATAAACTTAGGAAATAATATATTGTGGCGGAGAAATAATTTAACAACTTTTTAAAATAATATTTTTATTATATATATATATATATATAAATATTTACTGGCCGAAGTATTTTTAATTTTAAGAACTATGAATGCCAGCCAAGCAGCTTCTATCTTGAGGAGAAGCTAAAGTGTAATGATCATTGTGTGGAAGACTACGCGGATGGCTAGCAAAGTTGTGGGTGACTACAGAGGTCATTGCAGTAGAAGGTATGTCAGGGAAGCACAGGCCTTCAATACAACGTGTAGATACGCCCTGTAATAAGGAGGTAGACGAGGTGCCGTCGAACCACGGGGTAAGCAGACGGCTGGTTGACGTGGTAGATAGGATCCCCAGGGTGGGGGTAACCCGCGGGGATATCTTGGGATCAATTGACCACTTATGCTTAGAAGGCCCATAGGTCGACATCCTTCTTCAACAATACCTAAACCTACAGTCTTCTGGTGTGGATATCAGGACACTATTTTCTTGTATAATCTTGTAGACATACCAGGGGGAATGGGTGATGGACCTCCCACTCTCCTCACCCCCACCCGAAACTCGCTGCGGGCAGTAAGAAAAATTTTGAAATAATCACTTATAAGATCTACACAAGTACACACTTTCATTCCTTACACAGACGCCCAAAAAGTCGAGTCCTCTCTAACAATGAGAGAGCCTGAAGGTTTCGCCAAAACAAAAGAGTACTGAATTCACTTGCCATGTCTACGGGAAGCTACGGGGAAATTGCCACCTATATATCCTTGTTTCCCCACTCACCATTTCAGCCATTGTTATTTTTTCCAACTTGGCAGTTCCTCAGACTGCTAGTCTCACCAGAGTGACGTTTCTCCTAGCCAAGAAGCCAGATACCATCACCATCCCTCTTCCGTTATTCACACTTACTGGCAGTTGAGGTATACCTCAGCCACAGCTCTCTCTCTCTCTAATAACTTGCTGTGGAATAGCTTGATAGTTCCCTTCACTATCCTGCCATCTTCAGCATCACGAGGCATCCTCGGACAATCCGCTATAAAGTGGTTTGAATTAGCCCCCGAGCTTCAACATTCGCCATCCCCATGTTCCTTGATTTTAAATCTAGCTCACTCAAAATGGGCCACGTCCTCTTACAACTCGAATGAGTTTAGCAGATAAAATCTTGCCATTCCTCTTAGAGAAGACCTTACGTCTCCTCTCCGCCTCTTCCCAACGCTTCACTCAGGATGTATCAACATGCTTCTTTATGCGCTTATAAACCTCTTCCATGAGTGGAGTCCTCATGACTTCTTGACCAGAATATTTCCTTCGCCAATCCATCATCGAAATCAGTGCCCTCTGAGACAATATAACGAAGAAGTCTCTATATTCCACTCAGCAGCTCCACAATTTCATGCGATATCTGCTCTATGTCCAGGTCAATCCATGCAGAGCTGCAGAAATCCGAGTAGAGGTTTGGGAAACAAACAACCATTCATGCACCAGAGCTTATATTTATGCTGAAAGAATCAGCGCGTCTCATCCCTCAATTTCTGGCAGTCCTTCCCGACCACCAATCCGTCTCTAAACATAGTACTACCAGTTTCTTCTACCTATTCCCATCTCTGTCTGTGAGGATCTCCGCCCGCTTAGCCCCACCTAGCACCCCGACTTCCTCATCGGGATCCCTCATCCAACCAAGATCACAAGCTAAATTGATCTCCTATAAAACCAGATAATTTGCCTTAGCCTCTCTACGGAGGACTTTAGAGAAACAGACCCGCGGGGTCAGCGCGAGAGAGCAAACAACGAAACCAATTATGAACTCTGAATAAAAAGCCACAAACCTCCAAGTAAAGAGAGTTCAGGTCTATATGTCTGAAATTATCAGCCACCTATTTACATACCATCCCACTCCAATACCTGCAGCTATATGAGCTGGTCAAGAGTCAACACAGCAGCACTGGAGATTACTGACTGAACTGGCAGTGCTACACACCACTCCCTATATTTTAAACTTCTATAAGTATTGTTTGTGAACCTATTCGTTACAATAATATATCATAGAAGTCTTCTTCTTCTTTCTTATCTCCACACTGGGGGAAGTAAATGCGTCTACCTTTGTCATCAAGACTGGGAGTACTACTCATGGCAGACCGACTTAGCTCTAAAAGAAATAACCGCCTCTGACATGAGGAACAGACGCCATGTGCAGCTGCTCCTAACATGGAGTACAAACACTGCTCATTTTGTATCCCTGGATTAGGAGCCCTTACAGGGTACTATCAGCCGGGCCATCTGAGCCCAGGTTTTTTAGTGAGCTTGTTACTGCTCCCCCTTCTCATTTTTCATCTGGGTTTGGGACCGGCAAAAGGAGTTATATCATAGAAGTTTGGGAAGCAGGTGACATAAGATAGGACAGGGAGTCGCAAAGATGGACAGGAAGACAGCTGGTTGTGGCTAGGGTGGGAGGTATGTAGGTAGGTGGTGAGGCCAGCGAGCGGCCAGACCGCGCTGTCTACTATTGTATTGGCTCTTTCGGTTTATAGAGCGAGTATCCAAATATTAGTCTTGGTGAAGGTAGTTAGCGATTCCATGAACACAGAACTCCCCCATTACCTGCTTAATTGTACAGCCCTTGATACAGAGAGGAAGTCCCTATATCAACAAATTAAATGTACTAACACTTCACCCTACGTATTGCTTTCAAAAATATCAGCAAACAAATCTAAGGCAATAGCTTACTATAATTTTTTTAGATCATCATTATGTAAAGACCAGTCAACAAGTGAATGACTTTGAGACGAAGAGTAAAGCCAGTTCAATTTCTATGTAAATAACACAAGATGATTATTACCTTACCTAATTGGGAGAATCTGTATGGGGCAAGTCCCTAATAAAGGCTTTTGTGTGTTTGTGTGATTCTATGAACACAAATGAATCTGAGATATAATAGAAGCATACATATTTCATAGACATTTAAAGCATCAAAAATTTCCTTAACTTACACAACAATACACAATAAATGAAAGTATTCTATGCTATATTATTGTAATTAATTGTGTCACAAATAATACTTATAGAAGCTTAAAATATAGGGAGTGGTGAGCCAATATAGTCAGTAATAATAAATTTAAACTATTTTTGACGTGTATGATTCTTCTTCTTTTCTTTTTTTTTTTTTTTGAATAAAGCAATTTTCTCCTGCCCTTACTGCAATGATAAAATAATGGGAGGGCCTGGCTCATCAAAAATAGTTCAATTTTTTTTATAACAGATAGCGCTAATACATCGTACAGTCAGTAATCTCCAATTCTGCTGTATTGACTCTTGACCAGCTCATATAGCTGCAGGTATTGGAGTGGGATGGTATGTAAATAGGTGGCTAAGAAAATTTCAGACATATAGATCTGAACTCTCTTTACTTGGAGGTTTGTGGCTTTTTATTCAGAGTTCATAACTAGCGTTCTCATAACTGGGTGTTTTTCTATCTATAAAATTTAAGATTGCCTTTCCCGTTAAAATAAACGCCAAATAAGAGCCCTCTATTGACCGTTTGATTTCAGAAGATGACCAACTTCTGCGACGTGTACAACGAAATTGTTTGAGATTCTTCGGTCATATCGCGCGACAAGGGGAATGGAGTACACCATACTGACTGGAAAGACATCTGGGCGACACATACCTGGACGCCCGCCGACACGCTTCGTGGACCAATTAAAGGAACTCACTGGTTTAACAGTCGCCGAGATGGTATATCGAGCTTAAGACAGAGATGGCTGGCGTCGCATTGTGTTTGGGATGTAATGCATGCAATGGGCCACAACGTTCGATCGCGAATAAAATGATATTACTTATTGACCGTCACTGCATACTAGCAGACTCGGTTCGGAGGTAAACCAACAAACCAGCCTTGGCAAATTGGCCTCTATTTTGATGGGATAGAATACCTCTATTTTATAGATCAATATCCTCTGGCAACATAGTTTGTTATATGTATTCTTTAAAAATTAATGTAAAGGGTGTTAGGTGTCTCAGTTCTTCAATGGTGGAGTCCAGACTACCGAGTAAGTATGTATAGCTAGAGAAGAAAGAGGCTGTGTGTTGGGTGTTTCAGTTCTTCAATGGTGGAGCCCAGACTACCGAGTAAGTATGTATAGCTAGAGAGGGAGGAGGCTGTGTGTTGGGTGTTTCAGTTCTTCAATGGTGGAGCCCAGACTACCGAGTAAGTATGTATAGCTAGAGAGGGAGGAGGCTGTGTGTTGGGTGTTTCAGTTCTTCAATGGTGGAGCCCAGACTACCGAGTAAGTATGTATAGCTAGAGAGGGAGGAGGCTGTGTGTTGGGTGTTTCAGTTCTTCAATGGTGGAGCCCAGACTACCGAGTAAGTATGTATAGCTAGAGAGGGAGGAGGCTGTGTGTTGGGTGTTTCAGTTCTTCAATGGTGGAGCCCAGACTACCGAGTAAGTGGGTATAGCTAGAGAGGGAGGAGGCTGTGTGTTGGGTGTTTCAGTTCTTTAATGGTGGAGCCCAAACTACCGAGTAAGTGGGTATAGCTAGAGAGGGAGGAGGCTGTGTGTTGGGTGTTTCAGTTCTTCAATGGTGGAGCCCAGACTACCGAGTAAGTGGGTATAGCTAGAGAGGGAGGAGGCTGTGTGTTGGGTGTTTCAGTTCTTTAATGGTGGAGCCCAAACTACCGAGTAAGTGGGTATAGCTAGAGAGGGAGGAGGCTGTGTGTTGGGTGTTTCAGTTCTTCAATGGTGGAGCCCAGACTACCGAGTAAGTGGGTATAGCTAGAGAGGGAGGAGGCTGTGTGTTGGGTGTTTCAGTTCTTTAATGGTGGAGCCCAAACTACCGAGTAAGTGGGTATAGCTAGAGAGGGAGGAGGCTGTGTGTTGGGTGTTTCAGTTCTTTAATGGTAGAGCCCAAACTACCGAGTAAGTGGGTATAGCTAGAGAGGGAGGAGGCTGTGTGTTGGGTGTTTCAGTTCTTCAATGGTGGAGCCCAGACTACCGAGTAAGTATATATAGCTAGAGAGGGAGGAGGCTGTGTGTTGGGTGTTTCAGTTCTTCAATGGTGGAGCCCAGACTACCGAGTAAGTATGTATAGCTAGAGAGGGAGGAGGCTGTGTGTTGGGTGTTTCAGTTCTTCAATGGTGGAGCCCAGACTACCGAGAAAGTATGTATAGCTAGAGAGGGAGGAGGCTGTGTGTTGGGTGTTTCAGTTCTTCAATGGTGGAGCCCAGACTACCGAGTAAGTATGTATAGCTAGAGAGGGAGGAGGCTATGTGTTGGGTGTTTTAGTTCTTCAATGGTGGAGCCCAGACTACCGAGAAAGTATGTATAGCTAGAGAGGGAGGAGGCTGTGTGTTGGGTGTTTCAGTTCTTCAATGGTGGAGCCCAGACTACCGAGTAAGTATGTATAGCTAGAGAGGGAGGAGGCTGTGTGTTGGGTGTTTCAGTTCTTCAATGGTGGAGCCCAGACTACCGAGTAAGTGGGTATAGCTAGAGAGGGAGGAGGCTGTGTGTTGGGTGTTTCAGTTCTTTAATGGTGGAGCCCAAACTACCGAGTAAGTGGGTATAGCTAGAGAGGGAGGAGGCTGTGTGTTGGGTGTTTCAGTTCTTCAATGGTGGAGCCCAGACTACCGAGTAAGTGGGTATAGCTAGAGAGGGAGGAGGCTGTGTGTTGGGTGTTTCAGTTCTTTAATGGTGGAGCCCAAACTACCGAGTAAGTGGGTATAGCTAGAGAGGGAGGAGGCTATGTGTTGGGTGTTTTAGTTCTTCAATGGTGGAGCCCAGACTACCGAGAAAGTATGTATAGCTAGAGAGGGAGGAGGCTGTGTGTTGGGTGTTTCAGTTCTTCAATGGTGGAGCCCAGACTACCGAGTAAGTATGTATAGCTAGAGAGGGAGGAGGCTGTGTGTTGGGTGTTTCAGTTCTTCAATGGTGGAGCCCAGACTACCGAGTAAGTATGTATAGCTAGAGAGGGAGGAGGCTATGTGTTGGGTGTTTTAGTTCTTCAATGGTGGAGCCCAGACTACCGAGTAAGTATGTATAGCTAGAGAGGGAGGAGGCTGTGTGTTGGGTGTTTCAGTTCTTCAATGGTGGAGCCCAGACTACAGAGTAAGTATGTATAGCTAGAGAGGGAGGAGGATTTGTGTTGGGTGTTTCAGTTCTTCAATGGTGGAGCCCAGACTACCGAGTAACTATGTATAGCTGGAGAGGAAAGAGGCTGTGTGTTGGGTGTTTTAGTTCTTCAATGGTGGAGCCCAGACTACTGAGTAAGTATGTATAGCTATAGAGGGAGGAGGCTCTGTGTTGGGTGTTCTAGTTCTTCAAAGATGGCGATTCTACAAGGATGAAGAGGGACATTTTATGAAGTTTCCTGCCCAGGTTAGCAAAGACGGATGTTGTTATCAAACTGTGATTTAATATCTCTTGTTTCACCTCTAGGTCAGGCGAATTGCCGAAGGTAGATGACCGGTGATTACCCTTTTATAATACCCAATTGTTGCAGCTAAAAATCCTGGACCTGCTGAAACTTTAAACCTCTGCCACCAAGACATTTTTGCATTTCCAGGTTGAGGTCAGCTTTTTTTGGAACTAACGGCAACTTACGTTTGCAAATCAGCTGCTGAAACCGGTGGTATCTTCTCTCTAACCCGTGTTTGGCGTTTGTTCAGGTTGGAGCCTTTTCTGACTTCCTGCGTGCAGATACCCTACCCCTTCTTATAGGTTAGGGAGATACTTCCTGAGACCAACCATTAGTAGAATGACCCCTCAGCCCTGAGGAACGAGGTCTAGCTTTACCATGTACACAAGACTGTGGTGTCGAGATTCTCTTCGGTTGAATCTGGCCACAGTCGATTACGAGCGGGCATATGGGCCTCAAGTACGATAAGGGAGATCAGAGCGGGTGACAAACATTCGAAACTGGTTCGAGCTCAATGAGGGAAGTCTCCGCGTGTCTCATCCCTGTGTGTTTCAGGCGGTCCCATGTTCTCTACCTTCTCGTGGTGTGACTGTTAAGGGGGCTGCTGCTCGCCATGTATCTCTATAGTACCCATCTTGTGTACCTGTCTATAGTACACGTCTTGTGTACGCACAGTACGCTATATAAAAGAGCAGCGGCCTCCGATTAAAGAGAACGAAAACTGACAAGTTTAAAATCACTAACCCACTGTGTTGAGCAGGTAGCTCCAATATCTGCCAAAATAGTAACGTAGCAATTTTCCTGAAACTTAAGATATCAACGTGAAAAAATACTACAAATGTGATATTTTACTGAGATAAGGTGCATAAATTATGAAAAAAAAAGGCATCTCCTTATCGTGCAACTAAAAGTTGCTAATGGCTTGCGCCATCTATCGGAATAAATATCAACTATTCTCGTTGATATTTAATTATTCCAGAATTGGCCAATTACCCATTCTTGATTAATTATCAGAGTCTTTAGTTATACGATAAGGAGATGCCTTTAATTATAATTAAGATTTCATGTTAAACACCAATCTTTGTATTATGCTTGAAGATTTAAATTTGAGCATTAAAAATCTACCTGAATTATTTAATGTAAGTATTCTCCCATTCCAGACTACAAACTGCCCGATCTTCACTTCTCTCGAGAGGAAGCGCAGACGGCCTTCACATGTTATAGGCATGTGAGAGCAGAGGGATAAAGCGAGGTGTGGTGTTACAGTAGCAACTCCCCAACCAAGAAACATACGTCATCTTGCTGATCCTATTTAAGTGTTCTGTATTTCAGGATGAAGCGATAGCTCTAATTAGAACAATTTATACAAGTTTACTCGTTCTTTATCCAATATATACTCGGGTAAACTCGAGCCAATTGGTTAATATATAACATATGTTATCTTTGTAAAACATTATCGCAATCCTCATATAGCGGAATTCGGTATCCTTTTGAGTTGGAAGAGTCAAAAATTACAATTTACAAAATTTCAAAGAGCCAAAAAATATTTTTCTTGCCAACAATAAATAGCATAAATAGAGTTTTTATTTATATGTGTACTTCACGCAGCCTCATATCCAAAGAGCCGCATGTGGCTAGCGAGTCGCAGGTTTCCGACCTCTGACATACAGGCGCACACAGCGTTCCTCGTGACCTCCTATTTGACCCGAATTGGAGTTGAAGTTCTGCCACAGCCACCATACAATTCTGACATGAGTCCTCCTGATTTCTTCCTATTTCCGAAGTTAAAAAGATGCCTGAAGGGTCATCGTTTCGACGATATCCCGAACATCCAACGTGCTGTCACGAAGGCACTAACTGGGATAACTCCAACGGACTACAGTGGGGTCTATAAAGCTTAGAAAACGCGCTGGCAACATTGTGTCGACGCCCAAGGCGAGTTCTTTGAAGAATATTAACGTTTTGTACAAATCGGATCAATAAATTTGTTTTTCTAGACTGAGTCTCACTACTTATCTACCACACCCTGTAGAGTATACTTTCAATAAAGATAGGTATTATCTTGGATCGTTATACGACTTATTTCAATATTTCATTCAGAAGTACTCTCGTCCAAATCAAGAAAAACGATTCTACTGTAGCAAGTCTGTTGGAGATAATTCTATACATTTGTTTTGTGTTTAGCCGTGAGTCGAGAGGAGAGAAGAAAGCAAATAGAATAATTTTCTCAAATCAAAAGATTGAGAATATTTACATAAAAAAGAATAATATGTTCAACTTATTTTTTAAAAAATATTTTCCTTAATAATCATTGCATAAAAACGAATTGTAAATAAAAATCCCTTCACATTTAAGATTGAATAAAACTTGAATTTAGAAATATCTGGTGTCTCAGGCTATGTTGAAATTGAGATTCGACATTCTTGTTTGTATTTTAATCCATCCATCCAACAAGAGGTAGGTTTAGAAGAGCTAAACACACACAACACC
Source organism: Cordylochernes scorpioides (assembly GCA_030710605.1). Taxonomy (NCBI): domain Eukaryota; kingdom Metazoa; phylum Arthropoda; class Arachnida; order Pseudoscorpiones; family Chernetidae; genus Cordylochernes; species Cordylochernes scorpioides. The sequence continues at coordinate 14,816,791 of CP092869.1, forward strand.
ATGATTTCCACATTCATGCGCCAGTTAGATGGTAGTTACTGTCAAATTATTTGACAAACATAAGCAGTTTTATAATACAATATAATGCGGCTTATGATTGTAGAACGAAAATTGCAATTATACCGCAAATGTTTCTTTTGAACGAAATATCAAAATTTATTTTAAGGAGAAATAACGATTATTTCTAACCTTAGGGATGAAGTATGATAGGATGAATTGTGAAGAGTAATGATAAACGGAAAAATAAAGTGTCCAGGGATCCGTTTATCATTACTCTTCACAATTCATCCTTTCATACCTCATCCCCAAGGTTAGAAATTGTTGTGTTTCAACTTTAAAAGCACACAAAAATATAATAAACTTGAATTTGTTTATTCAAGTATCAAAAAACAAAGCTTTACATATAGAACAAATAATAATTAAGAAGAAGAAAGAAACATTTTAGGAAAAGGCAAAAACAAACAAAAGTACTGGTCAAAAAGAAACATTTAAAATCACAGATTAATATCTTCATCACTTCCCCTTAATCAGATTTCAAATGTTCCTCATACCCAGTAGATATTTGCAGATTCGTTTAACTGCTTCCCAGTCATATATTGTTGGTGCTGCAAGTTTTCGAGAAACTTTATTCAGTGCAAAAGTGATATCGGGTCTTGTTAAGCAGCTCAGATGCATCAGACTACCAATCGCTTCACGAAAGGGAACATTTTCTAGAATCTCTGCTTCCCCAGGAACAGTAGAATTATCAGTTGGTGTTCCCACTTTATTCGCTTGAGACATATTGAATTTCTCAAGAATTCTTTTTATATATGCCTTTTGATTTATAAAGATTGACCCATCCGGTTGCCGCTCTATCTCAATACCCAAAAAGTAATTTAATGGTTCACTTGTGATCTTAAATGAAAACATTAGTTCATCAAGAAATTCTTTGATTTCCTGTTCATTTGTACCAGCAATGATTCCATCATCAACATATATGGCAATAATGAGTAGATGATCATTTGTTTTTCTGAAGAATAAACAGGGGTCAGCTGTACTTTCCTTCAGACATCTTTCTTTCATGAAGTTGACTATTTTCTGATTCCAGCATCTTGGTGACTGTTTAAGTCCATAGAGACTTTTCTTCAATTTCCATACAAGATCTGTTCCATTGTTGAATCCTTCAGGTTGTTTGATATAAATTTGATCTTGTAAGTCTCCATAGAGAAAGGCTGTCTTTATGTCAAACTGTACCAATTTTAAGTCTTCATTAGCAGCAATTGCTAAAAGAGTTCTTATGGTGTCATGTCTTGCCACAGGACTAAATGTTTCTTCATAATCTATACCCTTCTTTTGTGCAAACCCTTTTGCCACCAGTCTTGCCTTATATCTTGTAATCTCTCCTTTAGAATTCAATTTGGTCTTTAATACCCATTTACAATCAATTGGTTTTTGGCCAGGTGGTAATGTTGTGCATTCGTATACATCATTTTCGGTTAAAGAATTCATTTCTTCATTCATTGCTTCTTTCCAAAATTGTGCATTTGGAGAATCCATTGCTTCTTTGTATGTCTTGGGTTCAAGACCTTCTGCAATATTTATTTCAGCATCAATATACCTTTGAGGTTTTGATATATTTGATCGATCTCTTAGATTGTATACGTCTGATGTTTGAACATTGCTTTCAATTTTCTCAATATCTTGAGTATCAATTTGTTCATCAATCTGGTTACTTGAAAGTTCCTTATTTCTCTTTTCAATATCAAGGCTAAATGTTGGTATAGTTTCCTTGAATATTACATCCCTACTTGTGACAACTTTGTTTGAGTTCGGCATCCAGATTCGATACCCATCCTTGTTACTGCAATAACCAACTAAAATACCTTTTTCGCTTTTGGCATCTAACTTTCTTCTCTTTTCATCAGGCACATGAACAAAACATTCAGTTCCAAATATTCGAAGATGATCAACTGCTGGTTTTTTATCAAACCATAGTTCATAAGGTGTCTTTCCCTCAATTTGTGTTGGTCCTGTTCTATTCAAAACATATGTAGCAGTATTAACTGCCTCTGCCCAAAGCTTTAGGCTAATATTTTTGGCATATATCATTGAACGAGCTGCTTCTATTAAAGTCCTGTTTTCTCTTTCCGCTGAACCATTCTGTTGTGGAGTATATGGCATTGTGATCCTATGATTAATACCATACTTGTTTGTAATTTTTGAGGTTTCTTTATTTACAAACTCCTTTCCTCCATCTGTGAGAATTTCTTTCACTATATGTCCAGTAGTCTTTGTTTCCAAGAGAAATTGTTCTAGCTTTTCAATGACTTGTGACTTTTCTTTTAGGAAATACACTGATCGGTATTTTGTAAAATCATCTTTGAAACACACAAAGTATCTCATCCCTCCTTTCGAAACCTCCTGCATAGGGCCACATACATCTACATGAATTAAGTTTCCAGGTTGAGTAGAAGCATATTGTTCTCTTGATCCAAAACTCAGTCTATGTTGTTTGCCATAAATGCATGCCTCGCAAGGTTCATTGTCCATGACTGCATCTATTCCTTGCTCTTTAAGCCATTTTTGAACATGCCTTTTATTTTGATGTCCAAATCTTTCATGCCATAGTTGTAGCATATTGACATTTTGGGTTTTGGCTAAATTGACTTCTGCAGCATTTTCAGGTTTGATACTTGTTATTAACATACCATACAAGCCTCCTGGTAGTCTTTTCCCTTCTACAATAACTTCTCCAGTTGTGTCTTAAAAAGTTTACAACCTTTTTATCCATTTTCATTTCAAACCCTTTATCCAATGTGGACTGTAATGACATCACATTACGACTGAATTTGGGAACATACCATACATCAGTTAGGTAGTGAGTTTGCCATTTACCTTTTACACAAGTTTCAATTGTTATAGTTCCACTTCCATAAGCTATCAATTTTTCATTACTTCCAACTTTAACAGTCTGTTGGGTAGGAAAATCCTTATAAGAAGTATAAAAACTTGCATTTCTTGTAATGTGGTTAGTAGCTCCTGAGTCACCAATCCAAATGTCTTCATCTTGTTCATTGAATCTTTCACTGATTAAACTTTCACTTAATTTTGAATTAAGTTTTAATTTAGTTTCATCCTTTTCTTTTTCCTTTAGTTTCTTCTGTTTTGCATACCTACAATTTTTGGCCAAGTGTCCTTTTCTATGACAAAAGTAACATTCTCTTGTTTCTCTTGTTTTCTGAAAATTTTCATTACTTTTGGTAACTTTTCCTTTCATATTTTGCTTATTTTCATATGCATTTGCCATTAGTGCTGTCGAACTTGATGCGCTGCATTCATCTCGCTGTTGAATTCTTATTTCGAGTAACCGAAGCCTTTGTGTGAGATTGTCTACAGAACGTTCTTCTTTAGACACTGATTCCCAAACACTTTTAAAATCAAAATATTCATCAGGCAAGGTGTTTATGATTCTGCACATCAGCATGGATTCTGGCAATTTCAAATTTTCTTGTTTAGTAAGTTCATTTTGCATATCATTCCATAAACTTTCTAATTTTGAAATGTGCTTTGAAATATCATCTGTAGGATCCTTCTTAAAATTAAAGAATTGATTATAGAGCATGTCTAATCTTTGACCAGAGCTTTGCTCATAGACACTTAACAATTTGTCCCACATATCTTTAGCACTTGAGCAGGGAATGATTAGTTGACTTACATCAGGCATCACACTTGTTGTAAATAACAATTGGGATATTGCATCTTCACTTTCCCATTTTACATATGCCTCTTTTTCTTCATTTGTTTCTTGTTTTATTGGCTTTCTATATGTTCCATCAACAACGCCTATTACTTTGTTTATTGTTAAAAGCAATTTTATATTTTTCTTATATTCTGGCCAGTTTATTAATCCTTCCAATTTGGGAATATTCATACCCATTTTAATATTATCCATTCCAGCCATTACTAATATAAATTTTAACGTGATAAACAAAATAGAATTCTTTTTAGGCTTACCGTTGCTTCGTTTTTGTTATATTTCGCAGTGAATGCGTGGTTGGGTCCATAACCTGTTGTGTTTTAACTTTAAAAGCACACAAAAATATAATAAACTTGAATTGTTTATTCAAGTATCAAAAAACAAAGCTTTACATATAGAACAAATAATAATTAAGAAGAAGAAAGAAACATTTTAGGAAAAGGCAAAAACAAACAAAAGTACTGGTCAAAAAGAAACATTTAAAATCACAGATTAATATCTTCAACAGAAATAATCGTTATTTCTCCTTGATATAAATTTCAATTTTTAGTTCAAAAGAAACATTTGCGGTATAATTGCAATTTTCGTTCTATAAGCAGTTTTATACTTCTCAGCTATGCGAGAAGAATGTTGTTTATTTATTAAGTAAACTGTGATCTCCCACGTCTTTTCATTGGACGAATGTGGCCATGTTTTTATATAAAAGAGGGTTAAAACGGGATGCGAGGAGTGGTGATTGTGTGGAGATGCTTTAAAACGTTCTCTGTGTGCTTGTCTGGTGATCTCCTCACATACCTGTGTAACCCCGGTCCGCTCCTTATCAACCCTGCAATAAAAGCTAAGTATTGGTTTTGTTAAAACTAATCTAGAGGTTTTATTTATGTCCTTTCTTTTTATTTTGTTGTATTTCTGAGTGTTTTCTCTGTGTGTTAAGTTACTTTTAATTCAGGCCTTAGTAAATTGTACTTTGTGTATTAACCTGTAAAAGTAAACTTTGTCATTACAACTGATTCACAAACCTCTTTAACCAGGATTCCAATGTCCCAACGTATCCAAGTATAATGCCATAGTATAATGAGCGTTCCATGAAAGGCCACCACAAAAACATATCTACTCTTGGTCTCTCCTTGGAGGTGGCCTTTCATCAGAGGTTGTATTAATTAAGTCACATTTTATGTTTGGTGTTCATATTTTTAATAATTAAGAATGAGATTTGTATAAATTGTTAATTAAACTTTATACTGATCTTTTTACATCACCACGTTGTTTACATTCTACATCTTATTCTTGTTGTTAATAATGATGATATATTTATTCACAGATTAATAGGATATATATATTTAGTCCCAAACATTTTATTTCACAAAGGTGTGTGGTCGTTCAGGTAGGTTGATCAGATGGGTCTCTCATGAGAGGTTGGCTGTTGCAGAAATCCTTCCGTCAAGATTCAAAACATATCTCAAGTCTACTTTGTCAACATAACTATATAGTCCCATGTTTGAATCTGTGAATTTATACTTTATATAATGAAAGTTTAATGTCCGATAGAAGATACGTTTTTTTTTTAATGTATTAAAATACATTATATCGATGTTCTATGCACAAAGCGGGAAATTTCAGATATGATTATATAAGATTATACCAGAAAACAAAAGGTTATTACAGCAAACCAAAGGTTATTTCAGCAAACCAAGGATTATACCATCAAACTGAAAGCCATTCGTGCAAAACAAATGTAATTCCGTCAAATCTTATTCTAGAAAATTAAAGATTAATCTATCAAACAAAAGGTTTTTCCAGCAAACCAGAAGTTATACCAGCAAACCAGAAGTTATTCAAGCAAATCAAAGGTTATATCAGCAAATCAAAGGTTATACCAGCAATTCAAAGGTTATTCCAGAAAACCAAATGTTAAAATTCAGCAAACCAAAGGTTATTTCAGAAAACCAAAGGTTATTCCAGAAGACCAAAGGTTATTTCAGAAAAACCAAAAAGGTTATACCAACAAATCAAATGTTATTCCAGAAAATCAAAGGTTATCGCAGCAAACAAAAGGTTATCCGAGAAAACCAAAGGTTATATCAGAAAAGCAAAGGTTCTACCAGCAAACCAAAGGTTATTTCAGCAAACCAAAGTTTGTTTCAGCAAACCAAAGGTTATTCCAGAAAACCAAATGTTATTCCAGCAAACCAAAGGTTATACCAGCAAACCAGAAGTTATACCAGCAAACCAAAGTTTGTTTCAGCAAATCAAAGATGGTACTAATGTTTCCAGATATAGTTTAATAAGATCAGTGTTATTACAATGAGCCTAGATCAGGGGTCGGCAAACTGCGGCCACATGCGGCTCTTTGGATGTGAAGCTGCGGCTCTTTATATAGTTCCATATGTAAATATTATTTATGCGAGTACTATTTATATTTTGGCAAGGAAAAAATATTGTGGCTCTTTAAAAACTTAAAAATTTTGTAAATTGTAATTTTTGACTCTTCTGGCATAGATTATACTCAATCTTCCATAGATATTCAAATACACTTTCCTACCAGTCAGTCCATGGTCATGCTAGTGAGTTCAGGGTTATGTTAGTCCATCTAGGGTTATGCAAAAAATAATTTAGTTGTTGAGTATGTGTAGAGTGAAATGATAAAAAAAATCAGAAGACTTGGTTCAGCTTATTTTTATTGGTTGAATGGAGAACCGTCTCCACTCCCTACAATGACATACAAAATAATAAAAAATATAATAATAAAAAAAAGAGATCTATATCGAACTGAAACGAAAAAGAATCCTGTTTTTTTTTTTAATTAGAGAATATCCTTATTATATATAATACTCTTTAAAAAAAAAATAATTAATCAATACTTAAAACTAATTGTGAATATAAATTTAATTTAAATAAATTAGAGAATTATTTTTTTTAACTACTAAAATCTACGACAAGGTAAAATAAAAAATGCATTCCAACAAAACTGCAAAAAAAAAAGAAAGAATTTAAAGGGGAAAAAATATAAATGAGGAATATATAAATAGATTTAAAATAGAGTTTTGAAAAAAAAACATAAATAAATAAACAAAAACAAAGATAAACACTCTACAGCGTCCTCTATATATATATTCGACAGATGTCTTTGATATTACCGTATATGGAGCGGTGTATAGGGGGATACATATATATATAGAGAGAAGGGAGAAATGAATACAGTAAACTAATTTAAAATGCAAAAGAAAAGGGGTTATAGTGATCCTTTATAAGATATATATGGTTAAGTTACAATCTATTTATATACAATATATAACCCTACATTACTTTTTTTTTAGTACTAAAACATCTATCCAATCTTTAATAATGATCACAAATTTATTTATTTTTTATCAAACAACACTTTTTTTTATCAACAATTTAACAAATAACAAATTAAAAAATAACAAAACGATCTAATTTTGTAGAATTTTATAATTAAAATTGTTTATTTTTTATTTTAATATATCTATTATCAATAATAAAAATAAAGAAATACAAGAGTGGTTAACATTTATAATGGTTAAAAAAAAAAGATATGGGAGTATAAAAAAAATGAATAATATTAATAAAAAGATTTCCCAGATTTTCTGTTTAACGTTTTGATATTTATAAAATTTATATTAATATCCAATATAAAGATTTTAAAATAATTGTTTATATATACAAATTATAACAAAAATGTAATTTTAAAAATAATTTTGAAAAAAATTGAGCTTCTAATTAAAATATAAACTAGAAAATATGGGAAATCTTTAATTATAAAGAAAACAAAACAAAACAAAAAAAAACAAGCTATATACATAAAAGATAACCTAGAAAAACTAAAGTTTGTGCCTATATTTGGAATTCGAAAAAAACAATAAAAAAACCAACAACTTTGGTTAGGAGTGACTGAGACCATGCCTTTATAAAAGGCAAATTCTAAAAGAAATGAAAAGGGAACAGGAGTGGATGAAAAAACAAGAAAGAAACTTTAAAAGGGGGAGGGAAGTCGAATTTTTAAAAAATAAATATATATTCATAGAGAGAGAATTAAGAAGGTATTATAAAAATAGATGTATATAGAGAATAATTATATTTTGACTATATATCTCGAGAAATTTGCGTTGACGCATCTTGGCACGTGCGACTGTCCGGGTGAAAGACACTGAAGTCAGGCACGAAGCATATTTAAAAAAAAAACATTATTATCAAATAGAGGAATATATCTTTTTTTAAAATTTGAAACTTAAATATAAAAACGAGAAATTTTCATCATGCATATACTATTCCCAAACACACAGATAATCTCCAGTGTCTTTCTTTTGGTTAAAAGAAAGAAGGAAGATAGAAAGAGAGAGAAACAGTGAGAGCAAGATACTAATGCCAACCTAAAGGGTAAAAACTAAAGACGCCAAAATATTCTGAGAAAACTACGATGGTAGCTGCAGGAAGAAGAAGAAGAAGAAGAGAAGAAGCTATGTACAGCAGGGGCAAAGGGCGTTGGATTTATTTTACCTTGCAGCCTGGGACTAGACTCGTGTTGACGCATCCCCCTCAGCCTCCATGGAAGCCACTCCATTCTCCTCCACTTTTATAGGATCCCTGGGGCCTAGCGCAGGTGTAGTCAAACACTTCCAACGCTGGAAAACAGCCAGTACTTTAGTATTGTCAAATCGGATCAAGCTGCCGAAGATCAAAATATTAACGATACAATACACCGAATAATAATGAAAGATTTTATAAAGTTATCCCAAAATATCGTGTTTTTCCTAAAACGTTTTTTTCTTATTACTTGGCGAATAATATTATTAAGGCGAATACATAATAATACATAATACAATTACTTTATACATGATGCAAAGACATTATACATAATGGCGAATAATATTCTTTTATTTCAACACCCAAAACGCGATATCCCGGCCAATACTATTGGTATTTCAATTTTTTTGCAAGTGTTTACCAACTTTTGGATCAACCTTATATATATATTGAATCTATCTATAAAATTGTCCAAGTGTCTTTCAACAGACCGTATAATAACGAAGATTTTATATTTATCGAATCTATATTGTAGCAAATTATTTATTATTTTATTAACAGAGTATCATTTTTATGTTTATATTTTGTTACTGTATACACTTCCCTCATTACTTATCTTTTGTTTATCATTCATAGTTTGTTCTTGCCTTAAATAAAATGCTGTGTCATCTTGAAGTTTGTCTTTCCTAATTTTCCACGTGGCAATATAGAATCGTCCAAGTTTCCTTCAACTGACCGAATAAGAATGAAAGATTCTCAACCTATCGAAAATCTATGTATAGAATCATTGGTTATTAAACGGCAGGTACTGTCGACGGACAGGGACTTGCCCAGAACGCTATCCAGGCATATAAATAAATAAAGAAATTTATCGCTTTGAAAGGTATTGAATCGTTGATATTTTGATATCTTCGACCGTTTGATTGTACTCCAGTATCGTAAACATCGTTAGGTGTGAATCGCATACCTGTTTGAACGTCCCTGGGGTTTGGGCAAACTGGTAGACCATGTAGAGAGGAATGCACACCATGGACATGAGAGCCATAATCCAGCCAACTCCGATCGCCCAACCAGGGTACACATATGTGTTGTTATACTTGAGTGGCTTGTACGTTACCAGGCTGAAGATAAAGATCCCCTAGACAAAAATTCGTCAGTTTTCCGTAGATAGATTGTTAAGATGGCAAGACCTCGTAGGGTCCTACGACATAATTCAGTACATAGGGTCGAGACTAGGAAACGAACCGCAGTGAGAATGGGAGTTAGGTAGCGCCAGCATAGGCGGAACCATCCGCCGATAGAGAATCCCAGCATTTCACGCATGTTGTCGTAGAAACGATCCACACCTGAGAACATCAATGTTACCATCTAGAAAAGAAAGATGAATATTTCAAAATTAGTTACCATATATCCAGGAGATGACGATACTTTCGAAAAAGCAAAACCAGAGAAGAGTCATGCCGCTAGCGGAGTAGTAGTCGAAAAGCTGGAAGACATAGATTCCACCTCGGGTGACCATAGGTAAGCCAATGAGGAATGACACGAAACTGGTGATGGCAATGAAGTACTCGCGTCGGTAGCCCTGCCTCAGGTAATGCGGGAACTTGTCCACCACAGCCGTGATGAAGCCTTCAATCCCCACAAACTGACTGTCAATGCCCAGGATAAGGATCATGAAGAAGAACAGAACAGCCCACACCGGTGCTAATGGCATCTGCGTCACTGCCTTGGGATAGGCAATGAAAGCTAAACCAGGACCTACGCACATAATGAGAAAATCAGAACTAATGAGAGGAACCTTAGTGACTTCACTTACCCGATTCTGCCACATCCTTTACAGGAACTCCCAATTCATTTGCCATAAACCCAAGAACAGAGAATATGGCAAAACCGGCATACAGACTTGTAGCACTGTTGGCACATGCGATGATGATACATTGCCTGTAAATAAAACACGCATTCAGACACTTGATTAAAATTCTTCAAAACATTTGGAATTATTTATTGAGGTGAAAGTAGATAAATAAACATGTTTTTACACACAAAAACGGCTTTCACAATTTGATTTGAGAATTGAGCTAAATGAAAAACAATATTATTGATAATTTCAGAAACTTTTTCATTTACTCTTTCATTATCGATTTTGAGAAATTTCTATTTCTTGTAAACCTCAAAGGAGGTTTCTTTTAAGAATAAAAACAGTATATACACTCTACTCTCGTTATAACGCCACTCGATATAACGCAACTCTCGGTGTTAAAACATCGGTGGATGAGAGGGTAACACGCTCGATTCCCGATATAAGTCGGTGGATGAGAGGATAACACGCTCGATTCCCGATATAAGTCGGTGGATGAGAGGGTAACACGCTCGACTCCCGACAGTCATGAACCGGGATTGAATCCCGCGTTAAACATTGTTTAATATGTGAATAACCTTCACATATTATTCATTGTTTCAATTATCATGAACTAGGTTGCTCTTGCTGAGCGGTACCTATTAATGTGATTTTGAACCAGGGGTCGACAAACTGAAGAGAAATCCCTTGTTTATAGATTCAGATCGCGGTGTTTTGCCATCGTATCATCAGTTTGCACGCTATGGAACATATTAATCCATCAATAATCTCCTATCTCAGTGGAGGCACAAGAGGAATAAACGGCCTAGACCAGAGGTCAGCAAACTGTGGCTAGCAAGCCACATGCGGCTCTTTGGATGTGAAGCTACGGCTTTTTATATAGTTCCATACGTAAATATTATTTATGAGAGTACTATTTATTGTTGGCATACTATCAAACCTCCCTTTGAAAATTAAACGATTTATAGCCCGTCAAAGAATTCTATGGCTATTTTTCCCCGAGGATATCACGGGATTTTGGAACAGCGACCCTTTAAATTGTTACTTCTGCAATGCTGTCATCCAAGACAATTTGGTCCATTATCTATTCCATTGCTCATTCCTACAGGAAAAGAGACTGGAAATTCGCGAAATTTCGGGGCTAACCTACTACAATGAACAACATGTATATAAAACTTTCACTACTCTCCTGCTGGGTAAAACATTTGTTTATAAATATTTAAAAATTTTTGAGGCGATTGATAAAATGAGGGAAGAAGTGCTCAACTCCACAGACAACGGCTGATTGCTCCCCCTTCCCTCTAAATTGCTTTCTCCTCACTCATGTACATATATAACCTTTTAGGGGAATCCCCTTGTAAGACAATAGTGTCTTAATAAAGGTTTTGTTGTATTTATTGTTGGCAAGAAAAAATGTTGTGGCTCTTTAAAAACTTTGAAAGTTTGTAAATTGTAATTTTTGACTCTTCCGACTCAAAAGTTTGCCTACTCTTGTGCTAGACACATTTTAGCCTTGTGTCATATACACAGAAACATTAAAATTTTTCAAAATTTCTGTAAAATATTATATAGCATAGATCAAGTAGAAATTAGGTTGTACAAATATTGATTCCGGACATAGGTCATTAACATATGCATATTTATATTCTATTCAAATAGATATTTTCCTGATAAAGATTTATCCTTCTATATATTATATTATAAAAATATAAGAGGCAT
>CP092869.1:14828748-14861267 GCA_030710605.1 Cordylochernes scorpioides
ATCCTGATAGTGCTCACATGAGCATCTGATTTATCAAGCAATTGGGTTGGTCAAATATCACGGAACAAGTTAAATAAACGTTTAGTTTATTTTTGTTCCACTAGATGGCGCTCTGCCATCTGACCTGACCTTTTTTAAATATATATTTTATTGTTTTTTCCACATATTATATTATAAATTGTCTCTTTTTAATGATCGAGAGAAAGGCATTGTGCTTGTAAATGTAAAAAGCAAGCCAAAAACAGAGCGTCTATATTCTGATACCAGTAAAGATTGCTATCAGTATAGATGCCTAAGTAAAAGACATAGGAAATGTCAATTGAAAGCGAGGGAGTTGAAAAAAAAAGCCTCTCACTTGTAGAAGTTGTTGTGAAAGTCGTTGTAACTCCCCAGCGCAGTCATGCAGCCCAAGGCGATGGCATAGGAGAAGAAGATCTGGGTCCCCGCATCAATCCATACCTGAACACCAAATTGATTTTTTAGCATGCATCTATCTAAAAAGAACATGCAGAACAAACACAAAAATATATAGAATATTTAGGAATCTTTATAAGTGACTATGTGAATACCAAATATGATAAGTAAAAGGACCATTTCCAATGAACATGGAATGGTGAGAAAAATGAAATAATACCGCGCATGCGTCGTCAATGGTTTCGAAGGTAGCTAATCATCAACGGCGCATGCGCGAGGCCATTTCATTTTCGCCTTTGTAATAAATTTTCTCCATACTAATGAATACTTTGTATATATATATATTTATATATATCAATTATTTTTATATATTTACATACATTTATTCATATATTTATCATTATTTAGTCCTTTTTATTCAAATTTGAATATTTAATCTCATACAATCTTATAGGAACGATTAATAAAACAGTTTCAATCTCTCTCTATCAATATATATAATAAGTTCAGACCTGGCCGTCCGAAAGTCGCCCAAAGTCTGGCTTGAGGTAGAACACCAAGCCTTGCGATGCTCCCTCCAGGGTGAGGCCCCGGATTAGAAGGATGGTCAGCATGATGTAGGGAAACGTGGCGGTGAAATAGACCACCTGGACATTATCAGCAAAACCGTTAGCCTGCCCGATCGACAGGTGATTCAGTCACAAGAGCAAAATAAGTAAAGGGCAGTGCGCGACGGACGTCCTTCTTGTCAAAAACCAAATAAAACAAAGGAAGAAGGGTAGGAAGAATTGAAACAAAGCTCTATGCGTTTGAAATAATATTTTGCAGATAAGAAGATTGCGAAATGCCATTTCAAACTAAAAAGAAAGAAACTAAAGAAAAACTAAGAGGAGATTAAAAAATCGAAATCGATCTTGATCTCTCAATTGTTGAAAATATGTAGGAAAGGGATGGGAAAAGGGATATTATAGGGAATTAAACCAAACATAAGGGATACTTGTTATTTGATAAAGATTTTTTTAAACGCTGCCTCCGAGTTACCTGAAAAGAATTCAACCATTGTTTTGGTGCGAGGGCCAAGCGGGGATGTGTTAATATCTTCTCTCCATCTTAAAAAAAAAAAAAAAGGAAATAGCTAAAGGTCGCTGCAACACGAGGTCAATAATGCATCCTCCACCTCAGCTTTCTGGGGGTCTTCAGCAAACAGCATCTGTCGGGAAAGCTGAAATACATTCCCAAACTCAGGATTTCTCAATTCCACAAACTCCATCATCAAAAAAAAACTTTTTTCTCACTTCCGAATATTTACGTGAAATTTCGATTTGCCCTTTAAAATGCCTGATGATTCTAAGGGATGTCCAATCAAAATCTTTGGCGATGGGAAATCTGAAGGAAAATATTTAGAGACATACATCATTCTTGAAAATACATGGCTATGAGCAAAGGCACAGATAGCCAAAAAGCTTCAACATTTTATTTTTTACTAAAATAAACTAACAAAAATTATCTTATGTATTTTATTTCTTCTTTATATTACCCTTTTTACCAGTTTCGTTGTTTGCTTTTTGGCTATCTTACATTAAAAAAAAAATTCGTTTAATTTCATAATACCATTATAATATTAATGATATATTACTCTGCTTAAAATTGCTTCAAAACTAATTTCGTACACAACAATTTGCATTGTAGAAATATAACAAATACTTATATGTAACAATGGTATTATAAAATTATACTTTTCTTTCTTTTTTATTATAACGTTATAAAGAAATTAAAAAAGCGACATTTGAAAATTTTGTAAATATTTTCAATTATAAATGCTTTTAAATGAAATAAAAGATAGTTAATACCTTTTTTTTTAAATAAATGATTTCTAAAAAAAATTTGAGAGAATTGGTAAAATAATAAAAAAAAGAAAAATTAAATATAAAAAATAGAAGGATGACTCTTACCTTTAGTTCTTTTCAAAACCATGCTGATAAACCATTATGTATTTTCATGATCAACATCCCAAACTCTTTCGAACAATGAGTTTCGATGCATAGGGATGTATCTATATATTGCAAAAATCTCACTTAAATTTTTTTTAATGCCTTTTTTTTTCTTGTAGATCTTCTTTTCAGTTGAAGTGCTGTAAAACATTCCTTGCAATCTGCAATCTCTTACAGTTATAACATTACTGGATCCACAGACATTCATGGGGGTTCAGAGAAGAAGATTATTTGTAAAAAATAATAACAATAATAATAAAGAAATAAAAAACCATAAATAATGATAAAGAAGAAGAAGTCACAAATAAACATTAGTTAGAATAAGAATAATCCAATCACATCCCCATTTGCCAATCTCTTTTTATTCAAATGGCCAGAACTAATCAAAGATTTTTTCCTATTAAAAAAAAAAAAAACTTGTTAATCAAACTTTTTTTTTGCAAATTTTTATCCGATTTGCGTTTATATTCCATTTTCCTATATAAATAATACAACGTTTTAATAACAAATTAAAACGCTTTTTTGTTCAATATATTCAATAATAGGTGTATAAAAAGATAAAATTAAAAATAAGTGTATAGGTGATTTTTGAGAAATGAACGTTTATTGTTCGTATATTTCGAATTTCGTTGTAAATTCTATTTATGATAGGTCTGGCCATTTTGAGCCCCCTTTTTTTATATTTTAGTACACCAAAGATGCAGCGATGAAAAAAGAGATCATAAAAAAGAGGAGTATTGTCAACTAAACAGGCCCATGCATGACATTTCACGGAAGGAAAGAAAATAAAACATAAAAAAAAAGAAAGGACATCGACATAGAAGGAAGCTGCAGGAAAGGCTCGGCACGCAGGTCTGGAACAAGGTTAACCAAACAGGACGATGTCATCCACCCATTTCTTACCTTACCGGTCCACCGAACACCCTTCCAGATGCAGAAGTAACAGATCACCCAGGCAAGGAAGAGACAGAGAGCCAATTCTCCCCGAATACCCCCAGGGTTATCCACACCGTCTGAAATATCCAGCACTTTCCTCCTGAACACACAAAAACTTGAGAATTAGAAGAACTAAACATTTTCAAACACCTTGAATTTCTATAGATTTTTACAGAGATATACTATTGGATAAAGAAAGATACGCATACTCTCTAAGTAGCTGTTAAAATTAAAGATACTTCGGCCAGTAAATCTTTTTATTATCTCGACGTTTCCACAAAAATCTTTTGTCCTCGTCAGAACAAAAGATTTTGTTGAAACGTCGAGATAATAAAAAGATTTACTGGCCGAAGTATCTTTAATTTTAAGAACTATGAATGTCGGCCAGGCAACCTCTATCTTTATGACTCTCTAAGTAGTTGACATTCTCAATAACAGATGGCGCGCTAATTCATCATATATATATAGTGTTGTCTCTAAGAAGGAATAAAATCTAACAGCGATGAGATTCTTTATTAAAGAGAAATAAACTTAACAAGCTTTCAGACAATAGCGTTCTTCAACAGGCTGTAATACAAATACAAGAAACAAAGGGAGAAATTATATATATGTCATAATATATGCTCTTCCAGGATTAATAAAACAAACCAACAGCCAACGAGAGAGAGATGAGCAGCTAAAGCGAGACACTTTAGACAACTATCTCACGACCATTTTGACCACATTCCTGAGGGGGGGGGGGGCGTCACCACCTGGCGACTATCCTGGTTAGCCCCCCCCCCCCCCCGGTTGTGTACACAGGGAAAACAGTCGTTCAGCTGATAACGTCTCGCTCGCTACCTTTTTCACTCTCGTCTGGCTGCCTGGATGATTGCTATAACAACTCGTCTTGTGATTATTTCTCACCTCACCACATCATTACCACTATAATATCTCATATATATATATTTTATTTTTAATATCAACACCTAACCCACTTATCTTTTATTTTTTCTATTGTTTTTTTCATATATATATGTCATAATATACACTCTTCCTGGAATAATAAAGAAAACCTACAGTCAACCCAGAGAGAGACGGGCAGCTAAAGTAAAGTCATTTAAGACACTAGCGACATTCCAAGGGGCGACCAGAGGCCCGTGAGTTCTCGGGACTATTAAGACAGGATGTAAAGTCCGGTCACTTGAGATATCAGCGACATTCCAAGGGGCCCGTTACTTGGAACCTCAGGACTATTAGGGCAGTTGGTGATTGTGTGCGACACGAACGGCCGCTCAGCGGTGGCAGGCCCGTCTCTCTCTCGGGTTGCCTGGGGTTCCTCTTCCAAACTTGTGGTGTCCTTATTTCTCTTTCCCCACCTTATTATTATTATATTGCCACATATATATATGTATATACCTTGAATAAGTATACATTAATTGGCCAATCTATCAAAAGAAGAAATTAATTTATTTTTTTTCAGACCACATTCCCCAACTATAATTCACAATTTCATAGAATCAAGAATGGCTGTAGCGAACACTAATGAAACATTCCGGAAAATTTTCCCATTTGAAATTCTTTTTTTATTTTCGTCCAAATTTTTATAACTCACAGTTCATCACAAATCATGGTAATTTTGGAGAATTTCTGTCGAAAATCGGGGCAATAGATGATCCTAGCTGCTTCTGTGGAAAATAAAACCAAAACTCAATATATTTATTGATAGAATGTCCGATCTTTCACACAGCTACAAAAGTTATCATTTTTATCCCATCAAAGCAATGTGCGAATTTGTATATAAAAATACACTTATGTAAAATTCAATAATTTTTGTAAATTCATTTTAGCTTTTCTTTTCTGTTTGAGAAAACCAACCTTTCAGTTTTATTTTTGTTTTTAGTCTTGTTTATTGAATTGTATATAAAACGAATTGTATATAAGTTACTAAAATGTATTTAGGCGCAAGTATCCCAAGCTGGGATATAGCGTCCGATATGTCAAATAAAATTCTATATACAGTTACGAGCGTCATGCGTTCTTCATCTCTGTCACCGTTTGCTTTTTTTTTGGAATGGCGCTCTCCTATTGGTTCGCTACGATGGCGCCGCCACTGCGCGAGACACTTTGTTTTTGACTTTGCCCCCCCCACTCGTTCTTTGGTTTTTGCAATTATTGTGTTGGAGCGGGTCGCTCCTTAAATAAATGCATATATTAGTTAATAACTAAATGGAATCCTCTCTTTCTCTTTCCCAGTAAGAGACGCCTACGAAAGCCAACAGTACATAGACAGATAAAGCACATAGGCTATAGTTATTAACTAATATATGCATTTATTTAAGGCGCCAATTTATAATTGTAACAAATAGTATTTGAATAAAAACATTCAATCGGGTAAAACACGGGCGTTAATGATCCAACAGGTCCACGTGTCTAAATTAAAACACGGGCGTTGCCCAGGTCATTCGGTTAGTAAATTATATGTTAATCAATACATATATATCATTTCTACTTTAGTTTCTTGTATTACATACAGCCTGTTGAAGGAGGTTATTGTCTGAAGGCTTGCTAATATCTCTTCAATAAAGAATCACGTCTCCGTTCACTTTTATTCCTTCTTAGAAATAATATCCAGCGATTCTTCCTATTATACGTGTATATATATATGTGTATATGTGTATACACACATATATATATATGTGTATAATGTTGTCTTACGAACAAGATTAGTTCAATTCTAGTATATATCTATAATTCAGGATAGTTAAAGACAGGGAAGTGTAATTTTGCGGTATTCGAATCATAGAGTCTCAAAAGGAAAAAGGACTTACAACTCCGCCTTTGCCGGTCCCAAGCCCAGATAAAAAAGGAGGAGGGAGAGCAATAACAAACTCACTAAAAAACCTGGGTTCAGCTGGCCCGGCTGATAATACCCTGTAAGGGCTCCAGAGATACAGGATGAGCAGCGTTTGTACTTCATGTTAGGAGCGGCTGCACAAGGCGTCTGTTCCTCATGTCAGAGGCGGCCATTTCTTTTGGAGCTAAGTCGGCCTGCCACTGTGTAGTGCTCCCAGTCTTAATGACAAAGGTAGACGCATTCTACTTCACCCAGTTATGATGGTTATCAAACAGACACCATCAAGGGTCACAATTTGATATCCTAATATGATTGAGTGGAGATAAGAAAGAAGAAGAAGAAGGACTTACTCCCAGAACTCGACGACGGCGTCCACTTTGTGCGTGGAGTTGGCGCCCCCAACAACGGCAGTACAGTGCTCCGTGTTCCAAGGATTGCCACAGCTGGCCCACGGCAGCACGTCCGAGAAGCTGTAGTAGAGATAGAGAAGGGCCCAGGCCAACACGACCACGTAGTAGATGTTCAGGAAGAAGACAATCACTGTCGTTCCGTAGCCAATACCTGAGCACATACATTGAATTTATAAATTTAATTCACTAATACAGTAGAACTTGGATAATTCGAACTTCTTTAATTCGAAAACCTCTTTAATTCGAATATTTATCTTGGCCCCTAGAATTCCCTATATAAATAATGATATATATAAAAAATAAATATTTTTTAATATGTATATAGTATATACATACAATTATTTTGATCAGAGATTGCTTTAATTAAACTTATGGAATATAGAAAACATAATTTGAGAAAGGTATTCCTGACTTATGGCTTAAGAATCTAAAAAATGAAAAACTTATTTACATAATGTACAAAAGATTTGAGCCGGCCATCGGGAAACAACAACAATTGAGTTTTTTTATAGGGGAAGCGTGACCTCTGGCGGTCGATTTAGCAGAGTATTTGAATGAAATGAGTATATGAAATATAATTTTAAATGAAATAATATTTTAATATAGCATATATATTACAATATAATGCGGCTTATGATTGTAGAAAAGACATTTGACAATTATCCCTCAAATGTTTCTTTTGAACGAAAAATCGAAATTTATTTTAAGGAGAAATAACGATTATTTCTAACCTTAGGGATGAAGTATGAAAGGATGAATTGTGAAGAGTAATGATAAACGGAAAAATAACAGGGATGGGAAATAATCTAAGGTTAGAAATAATCGTTATTTCTCCTTAAAATAAATTTCGATTTTTCGTTCAAAAGAAACATTTGCGGGATAATTGTCAAATGTCCATAGTTCACTAAACACCCCTAAGCTGCCTTCCATAGAAAATACAGGGTATATTCCAATCCAATACAATAGTAGAGCGGTCTAGAGATTAATTTGGCGAAACCGCTGAGAGGGTTCACCACTATTGAGCCAAGCCCTCTCATTCAATATCTTATATCATTGCAGTAAGGTCTGTAGAGATAATATTTGATGATATTATTGAAAAGATACACATTGCCATTCATTCAATAACTTATAGCATTGCAGTAAGGTATGTAGAGATAATATTTGATGATATTATTCAAAAGAAATATATTGCCTGTAAATTCATTTGTTACAAATAATTATTATTGTAAATGAATGATTTTTATCTTATCTGTATAACCAGTGTTATTTATAAAGATTTTGTTTATCATAACTGAACGACTTCTCGTCATCACTACTTTGACAATATCACATTTATTTAACGACATTTTTTTTTCGTTTAAATCCAAAATACGCCTTGTTATTTATCGTATATAAGATTGTACGATATTTCCTGGTAGTTGGCAATCTATGGAGCCTGGGCTATCTAAATCTTGTTATTCCATTTTGCAATCTAATAACAACAACAAAAAGACTTTTATTAGGGCCCTTGCCCTGTATGGATTCGCCATACAACAACAAAATAATACAGTAATTTTCCTCCTTTTCCCCTTGTGCTCGTGAGCCTTTGTTTGAAAATGGATTTATTTACACATCTGTTCTAAAGCTTTTCTCGCTACCTCTTTTGTGTATGAATCTATTTACAATTGATCTGTAGAAATTATAGAGTTTTATTGCTATATTTTTCTTTTCTGAAATTATTTTGCAATATATAAAATTATAATTCTATTTAGAAAAGCTGAGACAATGGGACCTAATGGAGATTGAACGACTTGAGAAATAAGCAACAACAACAACAACATATTTCTATTTCCGAGAATTCTAATAAAAAATAATTGAAACCATCGCGCAAAATGTTTTCTTGTTTATTTAAATATCTCGTATTTACTTTATTTTATATTTACATATTGACTAGTTCGATATGTAATATATATGCAAATTTTCTTTAATAGTCTGTCTGTACTTTAAAATGTATATATGCATCTTTTTATTATTTGTTCTTTAAATTTTATATTCCAATGTATATAATAATGTAATATGAAAGCCTACAGCATAAGAAAATATGAGTATTGCCTTAATAAATTTAGCTTTATTTCTTTTTTTCGACTTATAGCGCTATGTCCCCCTAGGGACACTTGCATTTTAAAATAAGCAAAATTTTTAAAGAAGAGAAAGAAAGATATTTTAAATATGTACAGAATTAGTATGCAAGTTAGTTAAAAGAAAAGATAAAAAATGTTTAGCTTAATCTGTTTATATGGTGTTTAAGTTTGCTGTTGGTCTCTCCGGCTTCTCAATTCACTATATGCGCATGCGTAGTTCGTTTTATTTTTATCGCCGAAGTATGTACACATGCAGTGGTCCTACAGATTGGGTTATTTTCTTTGCGGATTTTATATATAGACGGTGTATTTTGCTGAGAGAAGTGTGCGTTATTTATTTATTTATTTTTAGATAAAAAATGTTTCTCTATGCAAAATTTGCATTTATATATTAACTATAAAATTTGTATAGCTACTTTGCCAGTTAAATATCTCTTTGTTAAATTAAGATTTCACGCATCCCCTTTGTCCAAAAGTTTATAATTATAAATGTGATAACAGAAAGATATTTCGAATTCAAGATAAAATTGTGAAAAGCGTTTAGAAGCTTCATTTTCTCACAACTTTCTTTATTATTTTAAAATGAAAGCTTTCAAGTGATAATCGCTTTTCATCGAGCTTAATTATTATCATCGCATGTCATTCGCTGTGACTCGCCGTGATTCGCTCTGTTATTTAAACGTCGATAATTAAATATATTATTGATTGATGTGGCTGTATTTTTGCCATCGACTATTTATTACAAGAAATATTTACAAATACAGTAGAACCTACTTGTAAAGGAAACCTAATTGCAGAGCCAAAGTGTCCTTTAGAGATAGGTGTCCTCTTACCATAGAGTTGCTAAATACAGTAGAACCTCCCTGTAAAGGACACTTAATTGCAGAGCCAAAGTGTCCTTTAGGGAGAGGTGTCCTCTTATCGGATATATTGCTAAATATATTAGAACCTCCCTGTAAAGAACACCTAATGGCAGAGCTAAAGTGTCCTTTAGGGAGAGGTGTCCTCTTACTAGAGAATTGCTAAATACAGCAGAACCTCCCTTTAAAGGACACCTAATTGCAGAGCTAAAGTGTCTTTTAGGGAGAGATGTCCTCTTATCGGATATATTGCTAAATACAGTAGAACCTCCCTGTAAATGACACTTAATTGCAGAGCCAGTGTTCTTTAGGGTGAGGTGTGCTCTTACCAGAGAGTTGCTAAATAGTAAAAATGGTAATTTTGCAAATGAAAACTGTCCTTTGTGGAGAGGTGTCCGCTAGCGGGGTATCCGTTAAAGGGAGGTTCTACTGTATACGTGCGCAAAAGAAAGATATTTGTCTCAATATTTTCAGAGATTTCTTGGGTCAGTAGTTTCCCGTAGCTGCCAGGGGTGGGGTAGAGAACTGCCGCCGCTCAGATATTTTTACTCCTGTCCTGGCAAAGGATTGGAGCCGGAAATAGAAAGATTATAATGTATTGGCAAATGGAGGAAGTAATTCACTATTCTTCTAGCTTCAACCAGCTTCTTCGCTCACAGCGCATTTACAGCCAACTTTTTATGTAACAAAATCAACAAGAAATACAAGGCTAGTTTTCTTTTAACTATTTTTTTTTATATCTCTAACTTTCTCGAGCTAATATACCCTTCAACAGAACCAGAAGTATGACTTCGAGCTAACTATACATGCCGAAATCTTTTTACTCTATTAAAATACAAACATTAGGCCTCCAGGAAAAAGTTTATTTTTTATTTTTTACTTATTATATATTTTAAAAATTATTTTGATTATTATTTATAAATATTTGATGATATTTAGAAGAAACGCATTGCCAGTAAATTTATTTGTGTAAAATTTTAACGATAGATGGCAATAAAATTTAATTTACTAATATCTATTTAACAAAATCAACATGTAATTCAGGGCTAGTTTTCTTTTAACTATTTTTTATTTCTCTAGTTTTCTCGGGCTAACATGGTCTTCAACAGAACTAGAAGTATGACTTCCAGCTAACTATACACGTCCAAACCTTTTTACTCTGTAATTTAACAAGCAATTCTAAGCTAGGTTATTTCAACTATTTTTGTATTTCTCTAGCTTTCTCGGGCTAACATGGTCTTCAACAGAACTAGAAGTATGACTTCCAGCTAACTATACACGCCGAAACCTTTTTACTCTGTAATTTAACAAGCAATTCTAAGTTAGGTTTCAACTATTTTTGTATTTCTCTAGCTTTCTCGGGCTAACATGGTCTTCAACAGAACTAGAAGTATGACTTCCAGCTAATTATACACGCCGAAACCTTTTTACTCTGTAATTTAACAAGCAATTCTAAGCTAGGTTACTTTAACAATTTTTATATCTCTAGTTTTCTCGGGCTATCATGGTCTTCAACAGGAGATAGAAGTATGACTTCCAGCTAACTATACACGCCCAAACCTTTTTTACTCTGTTTATTTAACAAAATCAACGAGTAATCTACCTTGTGATTTCGTCTATCTGCTTATGTTGTTGCTTATTTGTTTAATGTATATGTTTATTCAATGCTCTTTTTCTTAATTGTTTATTTTCTATTTGATAATTCTGTTACCTACTCTACTACAATTATTGTAAATAGTTTCACGCGCAATTATCCAGATCGGATATAGTGTGTCTTATTTGCAACTGGTGATAAAAAAAGGAATCCAGGGGCAGGACTCATTAACTATTTTTATTTCTCTAGCTTCCTCGGGCTAACAAACCCTTTAATAGAAGAACTAGAAGTATGACTTCCAGCTAACTATACATGTCGAAAATTTTTTACTATATAACTTTTTTTAAAGAGATGTTTTAAAGATATCATACTGATGTAAGAATTAAATAGAGGAAAAAATGATCTAATTGAATTTAAGTATTTTTAATTTTTATTTTTGAGGTTTGATTTTGAGAAAAAGGAATCTTCTGATCGTGAAAGTTGTGCTAATGGCTTGCGTCATCCGTCTAAATGAATATCAACTAACCATTGGTTTTTAATTAATAAAGAATTGTCAAAAAAAAAAGCAATTCTTGATTAATCAAGAAAAATCTCCTTCAACCTTTTTTTCTCTTTTCTGAGCGAGGATTCAGTTTCTTCCCCTGCTTTTCATTTCTTTTTAGATTCATTTCTAACAAGAGAATCGTCTGTATAAGACGTAATGTCTTAATAAAGGTGTGTGTGATTAATCAAGAAAAACGCTAACTACGTGATCACGAATTCTTAGTGATAAAGTCACCTTTAAAAAGCGGGCAGATGTCCCAGACAGTGATTCCTCCCTGACTGGTGTATTGGCCCAAGGCAATCTCCAGGATGAAGACAGGGGCCCCTCCACAGATCAGACAGATGGAGTAGGGGATCAAGAAGGCACCTGAGGGACACACCAGAGACAGGTCAGCAACCAATTCTGTAGATATCACAGTCAATACACACACACAAAAAACCTTTATTAAGACACACAGGTCTTACAGAAGATTCTCCTTGGGGTTACAAGACGGAAAAACCCATGAAAGTGGGAAATATACAAAGGGGTAAAAATGGAGAAAGATTATATACACATGGTAAATATATACAGATTATTATTTGAATAATCCTATGGAAAATAAGATTTTTTTAAAATATGAATGGAAGAAGTGGAGAGCGAAAAGAGGAAAGAAAACAGGTATTTACATATGGAACATACATATAATGGAACAAGTCAATTTAAGCTCTTCTGCTCACACAGCACAGGTGGACCATGGCTTTTTTCAAGAAATCTTTAAGAGATTTTCCAGGAAAATCCGAGTGTTCAGAGTTGTAAGGTAAACACCGTTTTATCGGTGTTATCACAGTCAATATCTATAAGCATTATAGTTCCAAATGGAAAATGGCGAAATTAGAAGACGTGTACAATATAGAGTCGTATTTTACATTGTGAAAATATAGACATAGAAGTTCTACATTTCGACATGATCATCAAGGAATCCATGACCTGGTCCCCATATTCCAAAAATTATTATTTACATCTTTTAAATACTTATGATATTCAGAGAAATATATTATCTTCGTCTTCTTTCTTATCTCAAAGCCATGATAATCATGGTGGGTAGTTAGCGACTGTTTTTACTGTAAGCGCACCACCTGTCTACACATGAGAAAAGCAGTTCGACTTTGCACTTACAAATGTGCCAGAGCCCCCCGTTTGGTTACTTGCACTCGCTGGTGGGGTTGTACTTTTGCAAGAATCGGGGGCCATTGGAGCATTTTTGTAAAAAATATATTATAATATTTGTGTGTGAAAAATGATTTTTTTGAAAATAAAAGTGCATGGTACATGCAAGGTTGCGATATAACGTGGGGCACGAGACAAAGTGGTTAGGAGACGCACGTTCAAATCAAGAATCAATATTGGAGACGATTGTACCATCATAAATATTTTATTTTAGAAAGATAAGCACCTAATCAAACTTTTTTTTTCATTTCAAAGAGGAGTTTTATCAAAGGATCGAATTGTGAATTTACTAGTTGCACAATGGGGTCACGAAACAACTCCCACTTGGAGGTAATTTCTTTCACCTTGGGTCGATTGGACCTATGTAATCTCTGTTGACGTCAGTCAGATTGTCGTGAAAGGGATTTCTTCTGGATTTCTGTGATCTGTAGCTTGGAAGACAAAATGATGAATTATAACTTCCAATAATGAAATATACTGTTTGAAGGTAGAATTCAGATGAATTTATCAAAATCATCAATTTTGTACTAAAATAAACTGAAAGGATCGGTGAATTCCACTAGTAATATGGAAATAAGACAAAAAAAAAGACAAATGAAATAATTATTAAGAATATTAAATATGGAGAAATTTCGTAGAATAATGTGCATAAAAAAAGGATCAATTTCTATAACATACTTTTTATATAAATTTACAAAAGTATAGAGCACAAATGTTAAAGGATTAAGTTCAAAAGGAAAGTTTGAAATGCGAAAACTAACAAAACTCCAATCTTCAAACAAACAAAAGAAGAAAGTGTTAAGAGATCTTTGCGAGATCATCCCGATTTAAAAATGAAGGAATGCTGTGAATGCCATAATTAGATGACCCCAACAGTGGAAATGAAGAGATCATCGAATTGAGAATAAATATTAGAGAATACCCCAGCTGGAAAACAAAAGGAAAGCTAAGATTTCAAAGAGGTCTTGCTATATGATGACTACTGTCGAAAGAAAGGAATGAGAAGAGATCCTAATTAATATCACCTTTGCTTTCAAACGAAAGAAGATTAAGGTCGCGATTAGGTTCTGGCGAAATGGCTACCCCATCAAACGAAAGTCAAACTGAAAATAGGTCCTGACGAGATGATTCCAACCTTCAAACGAAATTATGTGGAGATAGCGAACAGATTCCGGTCAAATGCCTATCAGGCATATGCGACCAGGTTTTAGATAAATGGTTATGCCAACAAACGAAATATTAGCTGTGAACAGGTCCTGGCGAGATGACCCTGACCGTCAAACGAAAGGATAGCTGAGAATAAGTCCTGGCGAGATGAACCCGACCGTCAAAAGAAAGGACAGCTGAGAATAAGTCCTGGCGAGATGACCCCGACCGTCAAAATAAAGGATAGCTGAGAATAAGTCCTGGCGAGATGACCCCGACCGACAAAATAAAGGATAGTTGAGAATAGGTCCTGGCGAGATGACCCCGACCGTCAAACGAAAGGATAGCTGAGAATAAGTCCTGGCGAGATGACCCCGACCGTCAAAATAAAGGATAGCTGAGAATAAGTCCTGGCGAGATGACCCCGACCGTCAAAATAAAGGATAGCTGAGAATAAGTCCTGGCGAGATGACCCCGACCGACAAAATAAAGGATAGTTGAGAATAGGTCCTGGCGAGATGACCCCGACCGTCAAACGAAAGGAAGTGCGATCCAATTTAAATCCACTGGAGTTGGGCGACAAGACTTACGTAAGGGGCGCGTGTGTGTACACAAGCCTGTTTTTATCGAGGCTGGCAGTATTTTTGGCCAGTTTGACATTATCAAATATTCCTTGGGACGATGCCACTATTATATCGTGATAGAGAGGTCTTCTTACATAAGCTAGAAGTTGGCCAAGAGCTAACTGGACTCAGCAAGAAATTCTTCTATGAGTAAAAGGTTAAATATCTCAAACGTTTTACACTAAGAACAATCTGTTGTTTCTTTGATCAAATCAGTTCTCCATATTGATAGATCTAGGACAGGGGTCTGCAACCTTTGAGTAGGAAGAACCAAAAATTACAATTTACAAAATTTCAAAGTTTTTAAAGAGCCACAACATTTTTTCTCTCCGACAATACATAGAACTCGCATAAATAAAGTTTGCGGTGAGTACAAGTGGCTGAGAGATAGAATCGGTGCCTAGTCCCTCGTTAATCGATTCAGAACGATTTTTAAATATATTTTTAAATAAAATAAATAATATTTGCGTATGTTGAACTAAAGAGCATCAGTTTCACATCTAAAGAACCGCATGTAGCTCGCTAAGCCGCAGTTTGCCGACCCTTTATCTAGGAATTTTATGGATAGCACACACAGACTTCTTTAAACCTCTATATCTACAACGTAGTGATTTGCACATGAGTGTTCTTCATTAGCGATTCACACAACGGCGATCTATATACTTAATGCAGTTCTCAACTTGCAACTAAACCACATCGTTGACTGTATTGGCTCATCCACTGATGAGCTCTATTCATTCCCAGCAGACATCATCTTAAATTCTACAGGCTTGATAAACCAATATGATTGAGTGGATATAAGAAAGGAGAAACTCCGCCTTCGCCGGTCCCAAGCCCGGATAAAAAAGGTGGAGAGGGAGCAGTAACAAGCTCACTAAAAAACCTGGGCTCAGCTGGTCCGGCTGATAGTACCCTGTAAGGGCTCCAGGGATACAGGATGAGTCTGTACTCCATGTTAGGAGCAGCTACACATGACATCTATTCCTCATGTCAGAGGCGGCCATTTCTTTTGGAGCTAAGTCGGTCTGCTACTGAGTAGTGCTCCCTGTCTTAATGATAAAGACAGATGCATTCTACTTCACCCACATCATCAAGTCTCAAGCTCTACAAGCTTCTTCTTCTTTCTTATCTCCACTCAATCATATTAGGGTATCAAGCTTTGACAACCATCATGACTGGGTGAAGTAGAATGCGTCTGCCTTTGTCATTAAAACTGGAAGCACTACTCAGTGGCAGGCCAACTTAGCTCCGAAAGAAATGGCCGCCTCTGACACGAGGAACAGACGCCATGTGCAACCGCTCCTAGCATGGAGTACAAACGCTGCTCATCCTGTAATCCCTGGATGAGGAGCCCTTACAGGGTACTTTCAGCCGGGCCAGTTGAGCCCAGGTTTTTTAGTGAGCTTGTTACTGCTCCTTCTCCTCCTTTTTCATCCGGGCTTGGGACCGGCAAAGGCGGAGTTAAACACACAAGCTTGATACCCTGATATGATTGAGTGGAGATAAGAAAGAAGAAGAAGAGAGTTAGGAAGAATCTGGAGGTCAAGAGGTCGCTGATGGCTAGAAATTTAGAGAGTGATTGAAAGAAGTACTTCAGGAAATGAGCTAGAGTTGGAGATGTCCGACAGTGGGTCCGGGGAATGGGGTCGTAGGTCCATTAGATGATCTGATCCACTCAATCGCCGTAGAAGGAAGCAAACAATCGAGTCCAGCCAGGATGGACCCCAATCACCTTCCTCTTCCTGTCTGTCTATCTTTCTTCATTCTTTGTCGATCTGTCTATAGGAAACCTTCCCAGACCATTGCCACATCCTTTTTGGGACTACTTCATTTAGGGATTCTCTAGAATTCCTTTATGTTTTCCATAACCCGATGGACTATACATAATCATTACCTCTAATCATCATCTTCTTATTATTTCTTATCTCCACTCAATCATATTAGAGTATTAAGTTGTGACCCTTGATGGTGTCTGTTTGACAACTATCATGAATTACCTATATTACCCTATGGACTATCAGAACAACTCTATAATTTTGATGGTTTTCCTGGGATTGTCCTAAAGGCCTCTATGGATATACAATCAAGATAATTGCAACTATTTTATTTACTTATTCCACATATACATGGTATAGGCTATGATAATCATGGTCAGGAGTTAGGAACTGTCTTTTCCGGCTTTTTACATGTATATACATGCAGAGAACAGTATGACTTACATTCACAATGAACCAGAATTCCATTTGGTTATTTAAACGTTAAAATTAGACGCCATCTATTGACCGTCGCCGCAAACTAGCGGTCTCGGGTCGGCGACAAAACCAAAGACAAAGCTGGTGTTGTGGTTTTGTCACCAAGCCGAGGCCGCTAGTTTGCGGTGACGGTTAATAGATAGCGTCTAGTTTTGACGTTTATTTTGAAGGGGGTGGCGTCATATGCTTTTTAGATCAATTTCCTCCCGGAAAAAATTCATCCATATATACTCTCGCTGTAAATATGTAATTAATGTACATAACATAAATCAAGTATATATGTTTATATAGGGTAGCTAAGTCAGGAGGGAAACGATTAGAGACTGGAGTCAGTTTCCAACTCCATCCTAATATGGAAGAGATTAGTACAGAATTTAGAAACACATTCCTACTGCTAGGTGGACGGCGTATTAATGCGAAGGTAAGGTGAAACCACTGCATTTATGTTCTCACAAAAATACCGGATAGACCAAGAGTCGGCAAACTGCGAGCCACATGGGGCTCTTTGGATGTGAAGTTCTTTATATAGTTCCATACGCAAATATTATTTATGCGAATACTATTTATTGTAAGCAAGAAAACATGTTGTGGCTCTTTAAAAACTTTTAAATTTTGTTAATTGTAATTTTTGACTCTTCATACTTAAAATTTTACCGACCCCTGGAATACACTAATAGACTAAGGCAACGTCTTACCACCAGAATATAGCTATGGTCCGATTAGCTTAAAGGAAACAGTTTCAGTCTTAGTACTGATACTCCATGAACTTTGTTGGGAAAAAAAGGACGAAGACAGTCAGAAAGTAGGTAAGAGTTCCCACAGACGGCGCTGGCCTGGCGTCAACCCGCTTGGAAGATGAGCAAGAAGGTTTCCAGAGTATTTATAGCCTCGTTTCTCTAGTTCCTCTTTATAGCCTCGACACCAGGTGGCGCTCATGCCATTGAGCGTCTCGACACAGTATCCCAGAATTCTCTTCTAGCACGGAGGACGTTGAGTTTATACAGCGGCCAACGGTACCGAGGTATCAGCCCGTCAACCTCTACTTGCCATACAAAAGACTATCATAACACACTGATCAAAATAATTCCAAAAAGTTTATTTATTCAATAAAAATGGCTTTAGCTCATCATCAGACCAATTGTTTCGCAAATTCCTACAATATATATAAAGGTGTAGGAGGTATTTTTACATATTTATACTTGAAAAAAGTTTAAAAAATACTCTGAGAAATAATTTAAATATATATATTGCCACGTGGAAAATTAGGGAAGATAAAAACTTCAGGAGGAGACAACAATTTGTTTCAGGCAAGAACAAACTAAGTATGGTAAACAAAAGATAAGCCACGAGAGAAATTTAGAGTCGCAAAATATAAACATAAAAATGACCACTCTGTTAATAAAAAATAATAAAATTAATAAATACTTTGTTACAATTTACTAAAAAATTTGTATTGAATAAAGAAACCTTTTTTGCAATTATTTCGATTGATATATATCGTTTAAATCCTTTGTAATTATTTCACAAATCTAATCATAAGACTGGTTCCAAAATAACTTTACTAGGTACCGCTCAAAAAGAACAATCTAGTTTATGATATTTACAACAACAATATATGAAGGTTATTCACATATTAAAACAAAGTGTCAAATGCGGGATTGTATTCTGGTTCATGGCTGTCGGGAATCGAGAGTTTTAATCACTTGTCCACTGACCTCATAACACATTGCCAGTAAATTTATTTTTACTAATTTTCTCGTGGATTGCAATTGAATTCCAAAATCACTTTATTAGGTACCGCTCAACAAGAACAACCTAGTTTATGATAATTGAAACAGAGTGAATAATATATGAAGGTTATTCACATATTAAACAAAATGTTAACGCGGGATTCAATCCTGGTTCATGACTGTCGGTAATCGAGGGTGTTACCTACTCGTCTACCGTCTCTTTTTTTTTGCAATTGAATTTATAAATTTTGTTCACTAATATAAATTTAGGAAAGAAAAAAAAGGTATCTCCTTATCGTGAAACTAAAAGTTGCTGATGGCTTGCGTCATCTATCGGAATAAATATCAAATATTCGTTGATGTTTAATTATTCCAGAATTGGCCAAATACCCATTCTTGATTAATCAAGAAAAGTTAACCCCGTACGAGTTTGGTGGAGAATCGCCAGCAGGTATTCATAGTTCTGAAAATTAAAGATACTTCGGCCAGTATAAATCATTTTAAAATAAATAAAAATACTCATACTGGCCGAAGTATCTTTAATTTTCAGAACTATAAAAAAAAAGTGTTTATTAAAACCATGTTCACCAAAGAAAATGCAAAAATGTCATTTAAAAACATGAAAGATTCAACAAGAATAAATGAACCGTCCATGAAAAGTCTATGTAAATATTTGTGAATTATTTTGCTTGGCAGACATAAGTATCAAGGTTAAAACATGCGCATGTCATTATTTACATAATGTATGCAGTTAATTAATTATGTGTCGCAATTCACATGGTTAGTCATCATCCTACAGTAGATTCCATGGTATTCATACATTATTTATGAGAACATCCGCTCTCTCTTTTTTATCCTATTAACCTTATATAATCTTCTAAAGAGACAAGGCTCGCCTCTCCCGTCAAAATAGACGTCAAAACCTGACGCCCTCTATTGACCGTCGCCGAAAATTAGCCGCCTCGGGTCGGTGACAAAGCCACAAGACCAGCTTTGGAAAACTGAAAAGCGTCCACCTAGAGACCATGGTTTCGGGCTAATGGCCCTCGTCAGTCTAGGGCGGACTTTATTCCATGAGATCCACATGGGATCTAATGGAATCTTGTCAATCTTCCAAAGAGGTGTTTAGTTGCCAACCGGGCAGATGCCATGTCCACTAGGCTACCCTGGACGTATTTTTCCGTTCGTAAATGATACATAAAGTAACTTATAATACAATATAATACACTGCGGCCTGTAATTGTAAAACGACACTTGAAGTTCCACCGCATGAGTTTCTTTTCAACGACAAATTCGATTCCCATCCCTGGACACTTTTATTTTTCCGTTCGTCATTACTCTTCATAATTCATCCTTTCATACCTCATCCAAAAGGTTAGAAATAGCGGATATTTCACCTTAAAATAAAATTTTAATTTGTCGTTGAAAAGAAACTCATGCGGTGAAACTTCAAGTGTCGTTTTACTTTGTATATATTTATATATATTAAAAATAAAGAAAGCATATCCTGACCAGGAGCACATGTGCTTTACAGAAGGCAGAGCGACATCTGGTGGAACAGAAATCAACTAAACATTGATTTAGCCTGTTCCCTGATATTTGGCCAACCCAGTTTCTTGATGAATCAAGAAAAGCTATCCACGAACGCGTTTCGCGCTGTTGGCGCTCGTCAGTGTGGGGTAGGCTGTACCACTGTGACCAAAAAGAATTTTGGTCCCAGAGGCTTCTTGAGAAACCAAGAAATGGGATAATAGGTATATTTATAAATTAGTTTTTATATTTATATCTATTTATTCATATATTTAACCTTTTATAATCTTATATGAACATTGTAATAAATCAGTTTCAATCTCAATATCTTTAGCACATGTCGAGGAGAAGTCCAATCTGTGCGACTTCAAAGCGGAATGTGACAACATACCAGACGACCATCAGTGAGATTCGTCTGATGAAAATAATATTTAATTTTACTTTTTTTATCTCTCCTTTTAACCCTATATAATCTTATATTATTTAGCAAATCTAGTAAATATGCAAATATCTTTTATATTACGATGCACTAGCGCGCCATCTCTGTTATGAAAATTAGAAACTAACCTCCCATAGGTCAGTCAAGGCAGGTCTGTCTAGGGGAATCTGTTAGACATCATGTCTCAAAGCGGACTGATCTGTTTGAGCAAGAAGTGGGCACACCTGGTAATCCCGACATGTTTTTTCGGACCTTTTTCCTGTCCTGGCGCCGGCTATCACTCAATCGAATTTTATTTTGTCGTGAATTACATGATGGCCGAACTGGCGATTTAAATTGTTTTTACAGTTTTGGTTATTATACTATATTACATATGATTATAAGTATATATTGGTATATAAGGCCCTCCCATTAATTTTTACATTGCAGTAAGGGAAGTAGAAATTGTTTAATTTTTAAAAAGAATCTTACGCGTCTATAATAGTTTCAAATTTTGATAACAGATGGCGCGCATCATAATATAAGTTTAAACATTTACACACAAATGTTCACTGTGCTATTATTAACTGATCCATATATGTTTAAAAAGACGGTTTACACTCGCTGTTCATAGAGATAAAGGATGCCCCAGACGAATAGATTGTTCTATAAAGCAGCAGACCAAGTTTGGATGGTATCAGATATCCGACACCGGAACAACGTCGGTGATGAAACCGAAGCCTGTATCTACCATAGACTCCATCAGATAGAATTGGTCGAAAATAACATCTAGTGCCATCTATCTGTGGAAATTCAATATACATAATATATTTCTTGAAAAAAGATACTTCGGCCAGTATAAATCTTTTTATTACTTCGACGTTTCGACAAAAAGCTTTTGTCCTCGTCAGGAGCAAACAAAAATTAAAACATATAGCAAGGCGTTAAAAATTATTCTAAGGCTCTAAGGGCGTTCTCACGCGATATTCGAAATTTTGTACAACATCGCGTGAGAACGCCCTTAGAGCCTTAGAATAATTTTTAACGCCTTGCTATATGTTTTAATTTTTGTTTGCTCCTGACGAGGACAAAAGCGCTTTTTGTCGAAACGTCGAGGTAATAAAAAGATTTATACTGGCCGAAGTATCTTTTTTCAAGAAATATGAATACCGGCCAGGCAGCCTCTATCTTCACGATATATAATCTAATTGATGTAAAAATAATTATATGTAAATAATCTTTGTCAGGATTAGAATGACGAATCCTGTATGGAACTTTGATTCCAGTAAAAGGCTTGTTGCTTCTGTTGTATATAGTCACAGTGTAGAAAATACTATACTATACCTACTACATATAGGTTTCTCTCTGTATTCTTAGTTCTCTTCTCTTACTCTGTAAACTGGCGAATCCTGTATGGCACTTTGATTCCAGTAAAAGGCTTGTTGCTGCTGTTGTATATAGTCACAGTGTAGAAAATACTATACTATACCTACTACATATATCTCTGTATTCTTAGTTCTCTTCTCTTCAATTACTCTGTAAACTGGCGAATCCTGTATAGGACGAGAGGTCCTCAATAAAGGCTTTTGTTGTTGCTGTTGTATATAGTCACAGTGTAGAAAATACTATACTATACCTACTACTTATAGGTTTCTCTCTGTATTCTTAGTTCTCTTCAATTACTCTGTAAACTGGCGAATCCTATATAGGACGAGAGGTCCTCAATAAAGGCTTTTGTTGTTGCTGTTGTATATAGTCACAGTGTAGAAATTACTATACTATACCTACTACATATATCTCTGTATTCTTAGTTCTCTTCTCTTCAATTACTCTGTAAACTGGCGAATCCTTTATAGGACGAGAGGTCCTCAATAAAGGCTTTTGTTGTTGCTGTTGTATATAGTCACAGTGTAGAAAATACTATACTATACCTACTACTTATATCTCTGTATTCTTAGTTCTCTTCTCTTCAATTACTCTGTAAACTGGCGAATCCTTTATAGGACGAGAGGTCCTCAATAAAGGCTTGTTGCTGCTGTTGTATATAGTCACAGTGTAGAAAATACTATACTATACCTACTACTTATAGGTTTCTCTCTGTATTCTTAGTTCTCTTCTCTTCAATTACTCTGTAAACTGGCGAATCCTGTATGGGACTTTGATTCCAGTAAAAGGCTTGTTGCTGCTGCTGTATATAGTCACAGTGTAGAAAATACTATACTATACCTACTACTTATAGGTTTCTCTCTGTATTCTTAGTTCTCTTCTCTTCAATGACTCTGTAAACTGGCGAATCCTTTATAGGACGAGAGGTCCTCAATAAAGGCTTTTGTTGTTGTTGTTGTTGTTGCTATCTGCGTAAATTATAACTATTATTAGATCTATCTCATTCTATTTTAAAGAATAATTTTCTACAATCATTCAACAAAAGGAAGAAAATATAAAGTAAATAAAATGAGCGTTTTTAATTCGAAAAAAGTCTTTAATACATAGCAATAACGCACCATCTATATATTACAAATGAAAACTACAAAACGCGAATGTTTCTTTTCACAAATAAATCAAACTTCTACTGTCCTTACTGCGATGAAAAATTTTATTTGGAGGGCTCGGGTCATTAGTGGTGAACCCTCCATGCAGTTTCGCTAATTTAATCTACCAGACTGCTTCTTTAGAACTCTAATACTGTATTGGATCATTCTGCTTTTATATGCAACACTGAAGGGTGGAATCTTAGAAATGGTATTTAAACAAATTATGGATATAATCTACTGCCCTTACTACAATGGAAAAAATTAATGGGAGGGCGAAACCGCTGGAAGTGTTCACCACTGATGAGCCAAGCCCTCCAATTAATTTTTTCCATTGCAGTAAGGGCAGTAGAAATTGTTTAATTAAAAAAAAAATCATACGCGTCTATAATAGTATCGAATTTTCGTTGTGAGAAAATATTTTTGTATTTTTATTTTTTTTTCACAATTTAATCATGTCATCTGTATAACAATTAACTTGCTAAAAACTCGGGGCATTAGAATCTGTCAGAGAGATTGTTGTCAGAGCTTGCTACAACATACGATGTAAGGTGCCAAGTGTACGACCTGGTGACCCCATTTCTTGGCCTCAAGCTTCTTACCTGCTCTTTATTTATGGAACATCCACAAATACCATATACACAACAATACTACATTTATATTTTAAAATTACAAAATATTTTCTCACAATCAGTTTCTTTTTATTAAAAAACGCTAGCTTTCAAGCGATAATCGCTCTTCAACGGGCTTAATAAAATATCGACTTTATCCTACCAGAAATATTTACAAAAACAAACACGCGCAGCGTGGATATTTATAACTGAAATTTTTAAAATTGGTTTGTAATTATTGTGAAAAAATATTTGTAATTTTAAAACTTTTTTCACAATTTTTATCATGAATAGGCATTTATATTTGCCTCTTCGTGTCATTGTTTATACATTCATTCGGGATTATAGGGAAAGAAAATTTGGTGGCATCGGACAACTACATGAATTCATAGATGAGAAAAGAACATACACCTATCCCCCGATTTACACGGTAGATACCTTCCTAAGAAAAACGTAAAAATCGGGGGATAGGTGTACACAGAAATAAAAATAAAATGCATTGACAGGTTAAAGTATGTAGTCAGCACATAAGCTCGGGATTCCTCGTGAGATGTGTACACAGCGCATGTGTTCAATCACAGTAGCATTTAGTATAGTGCGATAAAAACAAAAAAAAAAACTTATTTGGAAAACCGTGTAAAAGCGAAAACGTGTAAAACAAGTACCGTGTAAATCGGGGGATAGGTGTATAAAAATTTTAATCAATTTTGTAGATATATATACAACTATCTTTTGAACTGGGAAAGAGAGGGAAGGAAATTTTGATGGAATTTCCTTTTGTATGTTTGTCTTTTTCTCCTTTCTCCTTATATACAGCCAATTTGTTATGATGTAATGTATTGACCCAAATATCCCTGAGTTTGGGATATCGCGTTAAAGGATGTTATTAAAGTTCCAGTTACTGCAATATATGTAATTCTATAATACAATATAATACGGCTTATGATTGTAAACGACATTTGAAATTATCCCGCATGTGTTTCTTTTAAACAAAAAACCGAAATTTATTTAAAGGAGAAATAACGATTATTTCTAAACAATAAAATGTCTAGAAGCTGTTGTTGGGTTCTGCGCTGCCTGGAGTATAGGAGTTCTATATATGCTTCTTTCCTGTGGTGAATCTATATAAGGCCGGTGGTCTTAATAAAGCTGTGTGTGTGAATGTATATGTCTACGAACAGTGTGAGCAGCGTGTTGTGAGACGTGGTGTCATGTCTAGGTAGAGTCACTCACCAGACAATTCGATAGAAGCAGTTGCGTGACCTGAGTCACCCACCCCAATGACATATCCTATGACACCATTTCTGTTTGGTATTCCTTCCACAGATTCCTGTACACGGGGTAACCCACCTGAATGTACCTTTCATTTCAACCCAATGATTCCTTTTTGGTACTCAAATTTCATTACTCGCTAGTTTGTAATTATTAATTTACAATATACAGTCAAACCTGTCTATAGCGCCCCCTCTTGGGACTCACCAAAATAGGGTGCTATAGACAGGTCACTTTTAATGTAAATTGCATCGTACTACGTATTTAAAATAGGGCGCTATAGAGAGGAAGGCGCTATTTAGAGGGGGCGTTATAGGCAGGTTTAACTGTATTAATTTATATAAAAATATACTCACACAGCTTTATTAAGATCACAGGTCTTATACAGATTCACCACAGAAGGAAACATTCGGCGATTATATTAATCTCCTCCGAACGGTGACTTACGGCCTTGTAGAATTTATATAAATGGAAAATAAGGCCTTGATCAAACATCATTTATATAAAAATATATTGTCCATAAAATAGAGCAATCCATATTTAAATCTTTAGATAATAAAAATACATATATAGGATTGTTTTGAAAATAGAGCAATCCATACTTAATTCATTAGATAAAAAAAGGCATATATTGGATTTAATAAAATATTTATTTTGCCAATATTTCGGCTGGCCGAACGTGTATACAAAATTGTAATGCCTCGATAAAGGTTGGCGTTCGGCCAGCCGAAATATTGGCAAAATAAATATTTTATTAAATCCAATATATGCCTTTTTTTATCTAATATATAGGATTGAATGAGATATTTATTTGCCAATATTATACCATCTCTGTCGATTACACTCATGGAGCCATTGTACCTTTTAGTATATATATCGGTATTCAGACAATAACTCTGAAAGATACACTCATGGACAAAACTTAAGGAAGTTGTACCTTTTAGCATATATATCGGTATTCATACAATAACAATGAAAGATACACTCATGGACAAAACTAAAGGAAGTTGTACCTTTTAGCATATATATCGGTATTCATACAATAACAATGAAAGATACACTCATGGACAAAACTAAAGGAAGTTGTACCTTTTAGCATATATATCGGGATTCAGACAATAACTTTGAAAGATAAACTCATGGAGACAAAACTTAAGGAAGTTGTACCTTTTAGCATATATATCGGGATTCAGACAATAACTCTGAAAGATATTACAGTGACCTTTATTGAATATACACGAGATAACTATGTGTGAATAAACTGCCTCTGTTTCCTTGAAAAAAAAAAACAGACAACCGGCAACATTAAAATATAAAAATTCCTTTTGTCTATGAGTGTATTTGTACACACTTTTTAAAAACAAATTAATTCCGGGATATTTATAAATCCTATTTATATATATTATATTTTTTATTCTGTGATGTTTATTTGATTTTATTACCCCGAGACACATTTTTATGTTAATTTATTCTAGAAATGTTTTTCTGTTGTATGTGTTATAACTGTGGGCTCTAGTCTGGTGTACAGACTTCGATCTAGATAGTCCACTATCCATTGGTTCTAGTAACAATATAAGCAATTAGTACTTCAACCAGAATTTTCGGACAGTAGAACTGTTGAATCGTTTTTTAAAGACAACTCTCAGATTTATAAAATTAATTTATTAAACTTTAAACATTTTTAGATATAGAGAGAGAAACGATTACCTCGTATTTAAGGCAACAAAAGAATCATCTAATTTACATACATCGTTCTAACCAGATTCAACTTATGCAAAAACAGACGACAAAGCAAAAAATAAACAAATTAAATGGTAGAGGGTATTTTCCTATTTTTACAAGCTTTCACACTCAAAGAATAATCATTTTCATGCTTCAAAAACACATTATTATCTAATGATTTAAATATGGATTTCTCTATTTTCAAAACTTTAATATATTTAACTGCTAATAGTAGTTGTAAAATTACAATCTCATATTAAAAATAAAGAATATATATTTATGATGATATAGTTAAAACTGATTAATAGAAATAACAGATTAATTGATCTTAATAGATTTATGTTTCTCAAGAGTTTCTTGCTTCAAGAACCAATTTACAGTTTTCAAGGTGAAACAACAATCGATATAAACCCCTTCAATGAGGAAAGTTTGTGAGGAAATTACACCTGCTTTTGTCGTTAAATTACGCCAAATTCAAGTTGTAAACGATTGATTTGCCAATTGTTCTATAGTTGCTAAGAGGGCCAAGGATACATCTTGTATTCCTTGAAGTCACACAATTGGTGTCCATGGCACAAATACTGTAGAAGTACCTTAGTAACCTTTCTGTTCTTCTGAAATCTCTCATTCAGCTCCTATTACAATTGAGACAATCTCTACGGTGGTAATGGTAGACCAATTTACAGACTGACCATTTCTTTGATGTATAATTGCAATGAAATATTAGTAAAATTGTTTAAATATCTTCTTGTTCATTCTTATCTACACTCAATCATATCAGAGTATCAAGCTTGTAGAGCTCCATAATGACTGGGTGAAGTAGAATGCGTCTGCCTTTGTCATTAAGACTGGGAGTACTACTCAGTGGCAGGCCGACTTAGCTCCAAAAGAAATGGCCGCCTCTGACATGAGGAACAGACGTCATGTGCAGCTGCTCCTAACATGGAGTAGAAACTCTGCTCATCCTGTATCCCTGGAGTCCTTACAGGGTACTATCAGCCATGCCAGCTGAGCCCAGGTTTTTTAGCAAGCGTGTAACTGCTCCCTCTCCTCCTTTTACATCCTGGCTTGGGACCGGCAAAGGCGGAGTTTTGTTTAATGATAATGAATGTTCATAGATGAAGCGCAAACCAACGTCACATCTCGGTAAACACTGATATGGACTCTAAACACACTGTGACACAATAGTTCTAAATTTTCTTCAGAATAATACAAGGTTGTCCTAAAAGTTCGTAAACATATTATGATTTATAATTTGACAAGTGTTTACGAACTTTTGGGATAACCTTGGTAATATTGGTAACCATGGTAAAATTATAACAGAATTCTTATAGAAGAATGGTCTCTAATGTTCTATATCAAGGATGGTCAATCAGTAGGTGGGCCAAGTTTCAGAATTACAAGATTGTTCCAAAAGTTCGTAAAAACTTGCAAAATATGAATCATATGTTTACGAACTTTTGGGACAACCTTGGTAAAATTATAACAGAATTCTTATAGAAGAATGATTTAATCTCTGATGTTCTATATCAAGGGTGGTCAATCAGCAGGTGGGTCAAGTTTCAGAATTATAAGATTGTCCCAAAAGTTCGTAAACACTTGCAAAATATAAATCATAAAATGTTCACGAACTTTTGGGACAACCTTGGTAATATTGGTAACCTTGGCAAATTTATAACAGAATTCTTATAGAAGAATGATTTAATCTCTGATGTTCTATATCAAAGGTGGTCAATCAGTAGGTGGGCCAAGTTTCAGAATAACAAAGTTGTTCCAAAAGTTCGTAAAAACTTGCAAAATATGAATCAAAATATGTTTACGAACTTTTGAGACAAGATTGTATTAGAGATATACTACAGGGGAGTACATACACGGGGTGTAAGCTGTAATAACCTCGACGCTTATCGACTCTAAGCAGGACGGAGGCACGGTGTGTTAGGTGCTAATCAGTACCGAGCCATTGTCCCTCCGTTTGCTCCACAGCTCGAGCTGGGAAATCTATTCATTTATGACACAGTTTATAAAATACTAGATTCCTGAGGAAGAGCTTGTCCGAAAGCTACTTAAAACAATTAATAAAAAATAGTTACGGAGTCTTATATATATATATTTTGTAATTTGTCGAAATCCGCCTACCGGAAATATTACTTACGGGTCTGCTAACCAGAATGGATGATTTTTGAGCCACAATGGACGCATAAAGCGGAATATATACAAAACACTATGTACATTGCACTGTTGGAGAATCCGCTTACCTGTGATAATGAATACTAATGTCTAAATAAATGATAAAAGTTCTTGGAACTATAGTCCATACT
Organism: Cordylochernes scorpioides; assembly: GCA_030710605.1. NCBI lineage: Eukaryota > Metazoa > Arthropoda > Arachnida > Pseudoscorpiones > Chernetidae > Cordylochernes > Cordylochernes scorpioides. The sequence goes on from CP092869.1 coordinate 14,857,813, forward strand.
AGTGAACTGTACAGAATGGCTTTTTTCAGCATTCCGCGCTACAGAATTCAGAATTAGAAGAGGCTAAATTGATAGAGATATTTTTCAAAGATAGCTACGTGAAATCATTAAATTTTCAAATATCCTATGACTTTAAACGTTATAGTAAATATAATCTAAGATCAAAATTCGAAACTATTATAGACGCGTAAGATTCTTTTTGAAATTAAATAATTTCTACTGCCCTTACTGTAATGGAAAAATTAATGGGAGTGCCTGGCTCATCAGTGGCTTCCATAATTTTTCCATTGCAGTAAGGGCAGTAGAAATTGTTTTATTTTAAAAAGAATCATACACGTCTATAATAGTTTCGAATTTTGGTAACAGATAGCGCGCTAATGCATCATAATATAATAGCCTAATATGCAATTATGTACACGGAGCATATATAATTTATCTTTCAATATTTATATTTCCAAGATCATAATCTTTGGTGAGTTAAATATTTGTTTATATGACTCGTGATTTAGATGTTGTACTAAATTTGAAAGATCGCCTGAAAACGCTCTTACAACATCAGAAGCATTTATAACGCCTTGACAAATGCTTTATTCTTTACGGATGAGGATAAAAGATTTTTATCGAAACGTTGTGGAAATAAAACCTTTTCTGGCCGAAGTGTCTCTTGTTTAAGAACTATATATAATCTAGTTTAATTCTTCCAAATACCGTTCTATTTATAACAGAATTCTCATAGAAGAATGATTTAATATCTGATGTTCTATATCAAGAGTGGTCAATCAGCAGATAGGCCAAGTTTCATAATTACAGGGTTGTCATAAAAGTTCGTAAACACTTCTAAAATATAAATCATAATCATATTATGTTTAGGAACTTTTGAGACAACCTTGGTAATATTGGTAAAATTATAACAGAATCCTTATAAAAGAATGATTTAATCTCTGATTTATTGTTACAAAAGCACGAAGTCCAAAGGACTATTGTGCTGTGCTAGTATTATTTACCTATATATGATTAATTATTTACACGATGGATTAGTATTGTTTTGTAAATTATTGTACAAATAGTTCTAAACTTAACAAAGTTCTCATAAGATAGAGTATATACACAAAGAGAATTTGGTAATGTTTCAAAGTATCTACATACAATTTGATTAGTCAGAAGGCAAGTTAAAAGTAGATGTTCTGGTGATTCAACATCTAAGCGGCATTCACATGTTGGATCATTGATAGCATTCAGTTTGAATAGGAAACTTAAGAAGGGTCCTTTGCCAGTTAAGAATAAAGTAGTGAATTTATCAGGAGAAATGAAATTTGGGACAGCAATTGGAAAGAATTTCTTGAACAGTTCATTAGATTGAGAAAGATAAAACTTAAAATTTTAGATCCAGATATAGTTTGTTTAATTCTTTTTGAAGGGGTTTTTTGAGTATTCGATCTGTGAGAGAATTTGTCATATTATACTTTGTTTGTAATAATTCAAGATAATCGGACAGTAAAGGGGTTTTCGCTAGTATATGTGTGATGTAAGAAGATGAAGTCCTATAAGCATGAATGCATCTAATAAGAATTTGATATTGTATAAAATTCAACTTGGATCTTTTTGCTGCAGTGATAAAAGGAAACCAAATATTTGATGCATAGCTTATTGTAGAGCGTATCATAGCTTTATATAAGATCAATCTACGCCGAGTATCAATGCCCCAAGTACGTGCACATAATGAGATGTTCTATATCAAGGGTGGCCAATCAGTGGGTGGGTCCATGTTTCAGAATTACAAGGTTGACCCAAAAGTTCGTAAACACTCACAAAATATAAATCATAATCATATTATGTTTAGGAACTTTTCAGACAACCTTGTATTAGAGATATACTACAGGGGAGTACATAAAGCAGACATTAAGCCAGTTCATTTTTAGAAGGCAGGAACAAAATTCTAACAGCAAAACACTCATTCGAGCAGAAAATACGAAGCCAGATCATCTCTCTATATTAATTATTGGTTGAATAAATCATATTCTAATAGGTAATTTAGTTTCTATTTGAAGTTTCTCTGCGAGTTTCAAACGAAAATACGAATATTTTCTTAGAATCCTTGAAAGGATTTCTTCACAATTCAATTTCTTCCAGGAATATAGAACTCTGGCGGAAAATAAATTTCCCCGTTAAACGTGTCTGGAATTAAAATGGAAAATTCCTGCCAGGCTTTCTCAAAACAACCTCTCTATAAATGGTGTTTGGTGGATTATTTCTTGAAGTAAATATTGAAATATAATTTTCAATTTATAGATATGTAGTACAGTATAACCTCTCTCTCTCTCCCTGTAAAGGACAACACCTAATTGCAGAGCCAAAGTGTCCTTTAAGGAGAGGTGTCCTTTTACCGGAGAGTTGCTAAATAGTAAATATGGTAATGTTGCAAATGAAAACTGTCCTTTGTGGAGAGGTGTCAATAAAAGAATCATACGCGTCAATAATAGTCTCAAATTCCCATAACAGATGGCACGATAATGTATCAGAAATAAAAAGTTTGTTTTCATTCTTCAAAAATAAAGCGGAATGAAATTGGTAACGTTTATGGTGACCAGCCTTGTCAAAGTAATAAAGGAATTGGTTTTTTCATTTGGGATGGAACCGCCTGTAAACATATTTACTCCGTTTTTATGACTTTCTTTTGTTTCTTCCATTTATTTGATTGCTAAGTTATTTTGACAGTCTAGATTTCTTATATCTGGCTTCTATTTCACATATTTCAATGCTGTATATATTCTTCTCATCTTCCTTTATTGTTGCGTATGCTATATGGCCCTATTTTACATGGTATTCCGTTGTTTTGATAGAGAAAACAATGGGAAATTTGGTATTGGTACCATGTTTTAGTACCCTGTAAGGGCTCCTAATCCAGGGATACAGGATGAGCAGCGTTTGTACTCCATGTTAGGAGCAGCTGCACATGGTGTCTGTTCCTCATGTCAGAGGTGGCCATTTCTTTTGGAGCTAAGTCGGCCTGCCACTGAGTAGTACTCCCAGTCTTAATGACAAAGGCAGATACATTCTACTTCACCTATTCATGATGGTTGTCAAACAGACACCATCAAGGGTCACAACTTGATACCCTAATATGATTGAGTGGAGATAAGAAAGAAGAAGAAGAAGAAACATGTTTTCTCTTGTAGAAGGGCGTTCGTGCCTGAAAGCTAGAGATTAAAGATTTTGAAAAGATATTTTTCCCTGGAGGCTTGGCTTTTTGCTCAATATTGATACAATGGGATTATGTTATTAATAACCAGGTTTAGCTATGTTTGTAGGACATTTGACAATTAAACCTAGTTTATTGGTATCTAGTCAACATAAAGATTTCTTGAAAAAGCCATGGTCCACCTGTGCTGTGTGAGCAGAAGAGCTTAAATTGACTTGTTCCATTATATGTATGTTCCATATGTAAATACCTGTTT
>CP092869.1:14861367-14976064 GCA_030710605.1 Cordylochernes scorpioides
ATCAATAGGTGATTATCTAATATTCCAGGATCTTCCAATACTCTATGTATATCTCGCAGTAATGGTGTGCTAGCAATTATCTATTATTCAATCATTAGTAATCCTGTCCCTTATATCTTCCGAGCTCTTCGTGTCCATCGTTAGGATCCATTTGTATGTAAGCTATATGCACAAACACAGCATTTATAATACAATATAATGCGGCTTATGATTGTAGAACGACATTTGAAAATTATCCCGTATGTGTTTCTTTTGAACGAAAAATCGAGGGGATTCCCATCCCTGTACACTTTATTTTTCCGTTTATCATTACTCTTCACAATTCATCCTTTCATACTTCATCTCTAAGGTTAGAAATAATCGTTATTTCTCTTTAAAATCAATTTCGATTTTTCGTTCAAAAGAAACAAATGCGGGATAATTTTCAAATGTCGTTCTACACAAAGCATTTATTAAGACACCAGTCAGATTCTCCTCTCTCATTGCCTGCTTACAACGATATCCTCACGATGATCAATCACCATCATGTAGTGGAGGAGAAAACGATATATCCAAGTTCTTTTTCCTACTTACTTTATCAAATTAGGCACAAACAAAGTGCCTTTATTAAGACACCAGTCTTATACAGATTCTCCTCTCTCATTGCCGGCTTGAAACGATATCCTCACAATAACCAATCACCATCATGTAGTGGAGGAGAAAACGATATATCCAAGTTCTTTTTCCTACTTACTTTATCAAATTAGGCACAAACAAAGTGCCTTTATTAAGACACCAGTCTTATACAGATTCTCCTCTCTCATTGCCGGCTTGAAACGATATCCTCACGATGATCAATCACCATCATGTAGTGGAGGAGACAACGATGAATCTAAGTTCTTTTTCCTGCTTACTTTATCAAATTATGCACAAACAAAGTGCCTTTATTAAGACACCAGTCTTATACAGATTCTCCTCTCTCATTGCCGGCTTGAAACGATATCCTCACGATGATCAATCACCATCATGTAGTGGAGGAGACAACGATGAATCTAAGTTCTTTTTCCTGCTTACTTTATCAAATTATGCACAAACAAAGTGCCTTTATTAAGACACCAGTCTTATACAGATTCTCCTCTCTCATTGCCGGCTTGAAACGATATCCTCACAATAACCAATCACCATCATGTAGTGGAGGAGAAAACGATATATCCAAGTTCTTTTTCCTACTTACTTTATCAAATTAGGCACAAACAAAGTGCCTTTATTAAGACACCAGTCTTATACAGATTCTCCTCTCTCATTGCCGGCTTGAAACGATATCCTCACGATGATCAATCACCATCATGTAGTGGAGGAGACAACGATGAATCTAAGTTCTTTTTCCTGCTTACTTTACCAAATTATGCACAAACAAAGTGCCTTTATTAAGACACCAGTCTTATACAGATTCTCCTCTCTCATTGCCGGCTTACAACAATATCCTCACAATGATCAATCACCATCATGTAGTGGAGGAGAAAACGATGAATCTAAGTTTTTTTTCCTGGTTATTGCTTTGTAAAAGTATGGTAAGCGATATGATGGTAATCAAAGTTTTACTTCAATAAAATATCAGTTTGTGCAAGATTGCTATAATTAATCAATAAATATATCTAGCCTGTCCTGGTGTGGAACTAACACCTACCCACATATTCTCATGCCCAGCAATGGCCGCAGAAAATTGACATGGACCCAGAGCAGCAGCTTTACACACCCAAGATAGAGGACATTGCTGCTGCTGTAATAGAGATGCATGGAGACATCTGAGGCTCTTCATTGGACACAACAACAGAAAATTGACATGGACCCAGAACAGAAACTTTACACACCCAAGATAGAGGACATTGCGACTGCTATGATAAAGATGCATGGAGACATCTGAGGCTCTTCATTGGACACGACAACAACAGAAAATTAACATGGACCCAGAACAGCAGCTTTACACGCCCAAGATAGAGGACATTGCGACTGCTGTGATAAAGATGTACGGGGACATCTGAGGCTCTTCATTGGACACGACAACAACAGAAAATTGACATGGACCCAGAACAGCAGCTTTACACACCCAAGATAGTGGACATTGTGACTGCTGTGATAGAGATATATGGAGACATCTGAGGTTCTTCATTGGACATGACAACAACAGAAAATTAACATGGACCCAGAACAGCAGCTTTACACACCCAAGATAGAGGGCATTGCGACTGCTGTGATAGAGATGTATGGAGACATCCAAGGCTTTTCATTGGACACGACAACAACAACAAAGTATCTAACTATTTATTTGATAATTATAGGTTTTACAAGGTTAAAAAATATAATAGCTATATGTGTTTTTTCTTGAATAAATCTTTTAATATTTCAAACTTTCGGGCCTTTCCTCAGCAGCAAAAATACGTGGTGTCGCTGGAGACCCGCTGGTGATTCTCCACCAAACTCTGCAGCGGTGGCAGAAGCGCCATGTTCTTTGTACATAGCACGATGCATATATATATAATTATCTTTTTTAAATAGTGCAGACTGTGCACTTTGCATGTATTGACAAGATGTCAATAAAATATTTTAATTGTCATTAAGAATAAAAAATGTAATGACATTTTGTAATATTAAACCAAGTTTATATTTTATCTGAATATGCGTTGTCCTTCAATGATGTACCCACTCTGTGAGAGGTTAATAATCCAGGGTCACCGAATGTTTCTATTCCGGCAGTCTTGTTATCAATGCAGACGATATTGACTTACAGGAAACTCCGAGATATCGGCCCCAGTAACTTTCCATTCTCACTTATGAATAGACGTGTCCTTCTCAATGCACTGAGCTTTCACCTTTCCATCCGTTTCTTTTCTAACCTCAAACCTTGAATCTACATTTCTTTCTTCTTAGTTATCACACACACAAAGCTTTAATTAAAAAGGCATATATTGGATCAAAATATCATTTATTTTACCAATTTTTTTTCTCCCCATTGAATATATCAAAATATTTTAAAAACTCAATTCTGTTGACGTTATGTGGGGCTGAGTTTGTTGTTGACACACATTAAATATGTTATAACACCTTGATAAAGGTTGGCGTTCAGCCAACTGAAATATTGGTAAAATAAATGATATTTAGATCCAATATATCTTTTTAATTAAAGATTTATTTATGGATTGTTCTATTTTCAACACAAAGCTTTATTAAGACCACCGGTCTTATACAGATTCACTACAGGAAAAAATAATAGATGGAGCTCCTATACTCCAGACAGCGCAGCACTCAGCTTCTTAGTTATCAAAATTGAAGATATTTCGGCCAATAAATCTTTCTATTATCTCAATGTGTCGAATGTATCGATGTTCATCGTGAAGATAGAGGCTGCCTGGCCGGCATTCATAGTTCTTGAAAATAAAGATACTTCGGTCAGTAAATCTTCTTTATTATCTCGATGTTTCGACAAAAATCTTTTGTCCTCGTCAGGAGCGAACAAAATTAAAACATTTTATAAAATATAATAATTTTTAACGATTTGCCAAATGTTTTAATTTTGTTCGCTCCTGACGAGGACAAAAGATTTTTGTCGAAACGTCGAGATAATTAAAAATATTTACTGGCCGAAGTGTCTTTATTTTAAAGAATCTTTTGTTCATGTCAGGAACAAACAAAAATTTGTTTGTGAATTTTTTACTTTTAGATGTTCATCTATAATAACCATCTTTCATGAGAGAACATAGCATATAAACATACCTAAACCTGGTCATCAATAAAATAATCCATTGTACCAATATTGAGTAAAAGTAATCAAGCCTCCAGGGAAAAATATCTTTTCAAAATCTTTAATCTCTAGTTTTCAGGTACGAACGCCCTTCTACAGGAGAAAACATGGTTTTTATTCTTTCTTATCTCCACTCAATCATATTAGGGTATCAAGTTGTGACCCTTGGTGGTGTCTGTTTGACAACCATCATTACTGAGTGAAGTAGAATGCGTCTACCTTTGTCATTAAGACTGGGAGCACTACTCAGTGGCAGGCCGACTTAGCTCCAAAAGAAATGGCCATCTCTGACATGAGGAACAGACACCATGTGCAGCCGCTCCTTACATGGAGTACTACCGCTGCTCATCCTGTATCTCTGGATTAGGAGCCCTTACAGGGTACTAAAACATGGTACCAATACCAAATTTCCCATTGTTTTCACATAGAAGACAACGAAATTCCATGTAAAATAGGGACATATAGCAGATACAACAATAAAGAAAGAGGAGAAGAATATTGACAGCATTGAAATATGTGAAATATAAGCCAGATATAAGAAATCTAGACTGTCAAAATAACTTAGCAATCAAATAAATGGAAGAAACAAAGGAAAGTCATAAAAAAGGAGTAAATATGTTTACAGGCGGTTTCATCCCAAATGAAAAAAACAATTCCTTTATTACTTTGACAAGACTGGTCACCATAAACGATACCACTTTCATTCCGCTTTTTTTTTTTTGAAGAACGAAAACAAACTTTTTATTTGTGATACATTATCGCGTCATCTGTAATGGGAATTTGAAACTATTATTGACGCGTATGATTCTTTTATTGACACCTTCCACAAAGGACAGTTTTCATTTGCAAAATTACCATATTTACTATTTAGCAACTCTCCGGTAAGAGGACACCTCTTTATAAATGACACTTTGGCTCTTCATTTAGGTATTGTCCTTTACAGAGAGGTTTTACTGTACAATATATCTATAAATTGAAAATTATATTTCAATAAATTTTCAAGAAATAATCCCCCAAACACCATTTATAGAGAGGTTGTTTTGAGAAGGCCTGACAGGAATTTTCCATTTTAATTCCGGACACGTTTAACGGGGGAATTTATTTTCCCCCAGAGTTCTATATTCCTGGAAGAAATTGAATTGTGAAGAAATCCTTTTAAAGATTCTAAGAAAATATTCGCCTCTAGACAAATGGAGAACTTAGAGTATTTTCGTTTGAAACTCGCAGAGAAACTTCAAATGGAAAAAAAAGCTAAATATTACTTATTAGAATATGATTTATTCAACCAATGCTTAATATAGAGAGATGATCTGGCTTCGTATTTTCTGCTCGAATAAGTGTTTTTCTGTTAGAATTTTGTTCCTGCCTTCTAAAAATGAACTGGCTTAATGTCTGCTTTATGTACTCCCCTGTAGTATATATCTCTAATACAAGGTTGCCTCAAAAGTTCCTAAACATAATATGATTTATATTTTGCGAGTTTTTACGAACATTTAGGACAACCTTATAATTCTGAAACATGGACCCACCCGCTGATTGGCCACCCTTGATATAGAACATCAGAGATTAAATCATTCTTTTATAAGAATTCTGTTATAATTTTACTAAGGTTACCAATATTACCAAGGTTGTCTCAAAAGTTCCTAAACATAATATGATTATGATTTATATTTTAGAAGTGTTTACGAACTTTTAGGACAACCTTATAATTCTGAAACATGACCCACCCCTGATTAGCCGCCCTTGATATAGAACATCAGAGATTAAATCATTCTTCTATAAGAATTCTGTTATAAATAGAACGGTGTTTGGAAAAAATAAACTAGATTTTATATAGTTCTTAAACAAGAGACACTTCAGCAAGAAAAGGTTTTATTTCCACAACGTTTCGATAAAAATCTTTGTCCTCATCCGTAAAGAATAAAGCATTTGTCAAGGAGTTATAAATGATTTTGAAATTGTAAGAGCGTTTTCACGTGATCTTTCCAATTTAGTACTACATCTATAAATCACGAGTCATATAAACAAATATTTAACTCACCAAAGATTATGATCTTGGAAATATAAATATTGAAAGATAAATTATATATGCTCCGTGTACATAATTGCATATTAGGCTATTATATTATGATGCATTAGCGCGCCATCTGTTATCAAAATTCGAAACTATTATAGACGCGTATGATTCTTTTTAAAAGTAAACAATTTCTACTGTCCTTACTGCAATGGAAAAATTTATGGAACCCACTGATGAGCCAGGCACTCCCATTAATTTTTCCATTGCAGTAAGGGCAGTAGAAATTGTTTTATTTTAAAAAGAATCATACGCGTCTATAATAGTTTCGAATTTTGATCTTAGATTATATTTACTATAACGTTTAAAGTCATAGGATATTTGAAATTTTAATGATTTCACGTAGCTATCTTTAAAAATACATCTATCAATTTAGCCTCTTCTAATTCTGAATTCTGTAGCGCGGAATGCTGAAAAAGCCATTCTGTACAGTTCACTAGTATGGACTTAGTGCCAAGAGAGAACTTTTATCATTTATTTAGACATTAGTATTCATTATCACAGGTAAACGGATTCTCCAACAGTGCAATGTACATAGTGCTTTGTATATATTCCGCTTTATGCGTCCATTGGAGCTCAAAAATAATCCATTCTGGTTAGCAGACCCGTAAGTAATATTTCCGGTAGGCGGATTTCGACAAATTACAAAAAAAAAAAGTATAAGACTCCGTAACTATTTTTTATTAATTGTTTTAAGTAGCTTTCGGACAAGATATTCCTCATGAATCTAGTAGTTTATAAACTGTGTCATAAATGAATAGATTTCCCAGCTCGAGCTGTGTAGCAAACGGCGGGACAATGGCTCGGTACTGATTAGCACCTAACACACCGTGCCTCCGTCCGGCTTAGAGTCGATAAGCGTCGAGGTTGTTACAGCTTACACCCCCGTGTATGTACTCCCCTGTAGTATATCTCTAATACAAGCTTGTCTCAAAAGTTCGTAAACATATTTTGCAAGTGTTTACGAACTTTTGGGACAATCTTGTAATTCCTTAACTTGGCCCACCTGCTGATTGACCACCTTTGATATAGAACATCAGAGATTAAATCATTCCTCTATGAAAATTCTGATATAATTTTACCAGAGTTACCAATATTACCAAGGTTGTCCCAAAAGTTCGTAAACACTTGTCAAATTATAAATCATAATATGTTTACGAACTTTTAGGACAACGTTGTATTATTCTGAAGAAAATTTAGAACTATTGTGTCACAGTGTGTTTAGAGTCCATATCAGTGTTTACTGAGATGTGACGTTGGTTTGCGCTTCATCTATGAACATTCATTATCATTAAACAAAACTCCGCCTTTGCCGGTCCCAAGCCCGGAGTAAAAGGAGGAGAGGGAGCAGTAACAAGCTCGCTGTAAAACCTGGGCTCAGTTGGGCAGACTGATAGTACCCTGTAAGGGCTCAGGGATACAGGATGAGTCTGTACTCCATATTAGGAGTGGCTGTACATGCTGTCTATTCCTCATGTCAGATAGGGCCCTTTCATATTGGAGCTAAGTCAGCCTTCCACTGAGTAGTACTCCCAGTCTTAATGACAAAGGCAGACGCATTCTACTTCACCCAGTCATTATGAAGCTCTACAAGCTTGATACCCTGATATGATTGAGTGGAGATAAGAAAGAATAAGAAGATATTTAAACAATTTTACTAATATTTTATTGCAATTATACATCAACGAAATGGTCGGTCTGTACATTGGTCTACCATTGCCACTGCAGGGATTGTCTCAATTGTAATAGGAGCTGGATGAGAGATTTCAGGTGAACAGGAAGGTTACTAAGGTACTTCTACAGTATTTGTGCCATGGACACCAATTGTGTGACTTCAAGGAATACAAGATGTATCCTTGGCCTTCTTGGGAACTATAGAACAATTGGCAAATCAATTATTTACAACTTGAATTTGGTGTAATTTAACGACAAAAGCAGGTGTAATTTCACCACAAACTTTCCTTATTGAAGGGGTTTATATCGATAGTTGTGTCACCTTGAAATCTGTAAATTGGTTCTTGAAGCAAGAAAATGATTATTCTTTGAGTGTGAAAGCTTGTAAAAAAATAGGATATTAACATCTACCATTTAATTTGTTTATTTTTTTGCTTTGTCGTCTGTTTTTAGCACAAGTTGAATCTGGTTAGAACGATGTATGTAAATTAGATGATTATTTTGTTGCCTTAAATACGAGCTAATTAACTCTCACTATATCTAAAAATGTTTAAAGTTTAATAATTTTATAAATCTGAGAGTTGTCTTCAAAAAACGATTTAACAGTTCTACTGTCCGAAAATTCTGGTTGAAGTACTAATTGCTTATATTGTTACTAGAACCAATGGATAGTGGGCTATCTAGACCGAAGTCTGTACACCAGACTAGAGCCCACAGTTATAACACATACAACAGAAAAACATTTCTAGAATAAATTAACATTAAAATGTGTCTCGGGAAAATATAATCGAATAAACATCACAGAATAAAAAAATATAATATATATAAATAGGATTTATAAATATCCCGGAATTAATTTGTTTTTAAAAGTACAAATACACTCACAGACAAAAGGAATTTTTATATTTTAATGTTGCCGGTTCTCTGTTTTTTTTTTCAAGGAAACAGCGGCAGTTTATTCACACTTAGTTATCTCGTGTATATTCAATAAAGGTCACTGTAATATCTTTCAGAGTTATTGTCTGAATCCTGATATATATGCTAAAAGGTACAACTTCCTTAAGTTTTGTCCATGAGTGTATCTTTCAGAGTTATTGTCTGAATACCGATATATATGCTAAAAGGTACAAATTCCTTAAGTTTTGTCCATGAGTGTATCTTTCAGAGTTATTGTCTGAATACCGATATATATGCTAAAAGGTACAACTTCCTTAAGTTTTGTCCATGAGTGTATCTTTAAGAGTTATTGTCTGAATCCCTATATATATGCTAAAAGGTACAACTTCCTTAAGTTTTGTCCATGAGTGTATCTTTCAGAGTTATTGTCTGAATCCTGATATATATGCTAAAAGGTACAACTTCCTTAAGTTTTGTCTCCATGAGTGTATCTTTCAGAGTTATTGTCTGAATACCGATATATATGCTAAAAGGTACAACTTCCTTAAGTTTTGTCCATGAGTGTATCTTTCAGAGTTATTGTCTGAATACCGATATATGCTAAAAGGTACAACTTCCTTAAGTTTTGTCTCCATGAGTGTATCTTTCAGAGTTATTGTCTGAATCCCGATCTATATGCTAAAAGGTACAACTTCTTTAAGTTTTGTCCATGAGTGTATCTTTCAGAGTTATTGTCTGAATACCGATATACATGCTGAAAGGTACAACTTCCTTAAGTTTTGTCTATGAGTGTATCTTTCAGAGTTATTGTCTGAATACCGATATATATGCTAAAAGGTACAATGGCTTCATGAGTGTAATCGACAGAGATGGTATAATATTGGCAAATAAATATCCTATTCAATCCAATATATGTATTTTTATTATCTAAAGATTTAAATATGGATTGCTCTATTTTATGGACAATATATTTTTATATAAATGATGTTTGATCAAGGCCTTATTTTCCGTTTATATAAATTCTACAAGGCCGCAAGTCACCGTCCGGAGGAGATTAATAGAATCGCCGAATGTTTCTTCCTTTGGTTAATCTGTATAAGACCTGTGGTCTTAATAAAGCTGTGTGAGTATATTTTTATATAAATTAATACAGTTAAACCTGCCTATAGCGCCCCTTCTAAATAGCGCCTTCCTCTCTATAGCACCCTATTTTAAATACGTAGTGCGATGCAATATTCATTAAAAGTGACCTGTCTATAGCACCCTATTTTGGTGAGTCCCAAGAGGGGGCGCTATAGACAGGTTTGACTGTATATTGTAAATTAATAACTACAAACTAGTGAGTAATGAAATTTGAGTACTAAAAAGGAATCATTGGGTTGAAATGAAAGGTACATTCAGGTGGGTTACCCCGTGTATACAGGAATCTGTGGAAGGAATACCAAACAGAAATGGTGTCATAGGATATGTCATTGGGGTGGGTGACTCAGGTCACGCAACTGCTTCTATCGAATTGTCTGGTGAGTGACTCTATCTAGACATGACACCACGTCTCACACCACACTGCTCGTAGATATTTCAATTCACGCAAACATACAGCTTTATTAAGACCACCGGTCTTATACAGATACACCACAGGAAAGAGGCATAAATAGAACTCCAATACTCCAATCAGCGCAGAATCCAACAACAGCCTCTAGACATTTTATTTCATATAATTATTTCATACAATATTTCATATTGAAGTGAATTTTGTAAAGGAGAATTGTTTAATATGCAATTATACAAGCTTTTAAAACGGAGCATACAAGTGTTTCTCACCTTTCTAAAATCAAATTTGAAATGATTTGAAAATGTCTTCACTAAGGCTAAAGCTTTGGTGGTAAAACCCATCTCTCTACATTGCTAATTGTTGGCAGTTGTACAATTTAATTCTTAGTTTTGCTTTATTGTTTAGTTAAGTTAGCTTAGGGTTAGCACAACCTAATGAAGCCATCACTACAAACATTCAAATTAAACTTTAAAAAATAAGTAGAAACAAACTTAGTGTTGTTCCCTTAACACTGAAGTGGATACTAGACATACACTCATAGAAAAAAGCATATAGAAGTGGAAATTCTTGATGCTGACGGTCATCTATTTTTTTTTTTTTTTGAAGGAGACACAGGAAATTCTGTTTACATTTAGTTATCTCGCGTGTCTTCAATAAAGGCCACTCTTTTGAAGTTCATTTGTTGGTTGAAATTTGGCTTCCTTGTCTCCATGAGTGTACCTTTCAGAGTTATTGTCTGAATCCCGATATACATGCTGAAAGGTAAAACTTTCTTGTCTCCATGAGTGTACCTTTCAGAGTTATTGTCTGAATCCCGATATACATGCTGAAAGGTAAAACTTCCTTGTCTCCATGAGTGTACCTTTCAGAGTTATTGTCTGAATCCCGATATACATGCTGAAAGGTAAAACTTCCTTGTCTCCATGAGTGTACCTTTCAGAGTTATTGTCTGAATCCCGATATACATGCTGAAAGGTAAAACTTCCTTGTCTCCATGAGTGTACCTTTCAGAGTTATTGTCTGAATCCCGATATACATGCTGAAAGGTAAAACTTCCTTGTCTCCATGAGTGTACCTTTCAGAGTTATTGTCTGAATACCGATATATATGCTAAAAGGTACAACTTCCTTAAGTTTTGTCTCCATGAGTGTATCTTTCAGAGTTATTGTCTGAATCCCGATATACATGTTAAAAGGTACAACTTCCTTAAGTTTTGTCTCCATGAGTGTATCTTTCAGAGTTATTGTCTAAATACCGATATATATGCTAAAAGGTAAAACTTTCTTAAATTTTGTCCAAGAGTGTATCTCTCAGAGTTATTGTCTGAATCCCGATATACATGCTAAAAGGTAAATCTTTCTTAAGTTTTGTCCATGAGTGTATATATACCTAAAAGAACACCTCTCCCTTTCAAAATGCATTAAAACATTATGTTTTTTTCATAATTACTACCTATCATAATTATCATAATCGGGGTACAATATTTATTTGAAAAAGGAAGAAATTTATAAAATGCATTATACTTCTCATAGGTAATATTGGCTGAAATATACATATATATTGAGAAAAAAGAGCATTTCCTGTGTGTGATTGAGAAACTAAAGGTTGCTGATGGCTTGCGCCATCTATCGGAATAAATATCAACTAATCGTTGATTTTTAATTATTCCAGAATTGGCCAAATACCGTTCCTTGATTAATCAAGAAAAGCTAACCACGGACGCGTTTCGGGCTGTTGGCCCTCGTCAGCGTGGTGTAAGCTGTACCTCAACGACCAAAAAAGATTATGTTTGGGGCATCTTGAAAACCATGAAACAGGTATTTAGGACGGAAGGGTTTGTGAACGCTAATCAATGTGAAAAATAGTATTTTTTTTCATACATTAAGCAAAATATGTTCATAAACTTTTAGGACAGTAGAATTACATATTGTAAACTACATTTGAAAATTATCCCGCATGTGTTTCTTTTGAACGAAAAACCGAAATTTATTTAAAGGAGAAATAACGATTATTTCTAACCGTAGGGATGAAGTATGAAAGTATGAATAGTGAAGAGTAATGATAAATTCCCATCCCTGGAAATTTTATTTTTCCGTTTATCATTACTCTTCACAATTCATCCTTTCATACTTCATCCCTAAGGTTAGAAATAATCGTTATTTCTCCTTTAAATAAATTTCGGTTTTTCGTTCAAAAGAAACACATGCGGGATAATTTCAAATGTCGTTTACAATCATAAGCCGCATTATATTGTATTACAGAATTACATATATAGCAGTAACTTTAACTTTATTAATATCCTATAACGTTATATCCCAAACTCAGGGATATTTGTGTCAATACATTTCTTTACATTATAATAAATTGGCTATATACAAGGAGAAAGGAGAAAAAAAGACAAACATACAAATGAAATTCCATCAAAATTTCCTTCCCATTCTTTCCCAGTTCAAAAGATAGTTGTATATAATCTACAAAATTGATTAAAATTTTTATAGGTTTTTTTCTCATCTCTCTCTTCGAATTTATGTAGATGTCCGATGCCACCAAATTTTCTTTCCCTATAATAACGAATAAATGCATAAACAATGACACGAAGAGGCAAATATAAATGTCTATTCATGATAAAATTGTGAAAAAAAGTTTTAAAATTACAAATATTTTCTCACAATAATTACAAACCAATTTTAAAAATTTCAGTTATAAATATCCACGCTGTATGTTTTTGTAAATATTTCTGGTGGGATAAAGTCGATATTTTATTAAGCCCGTTGAAAAGCGATTATCACTTGAAAGCTAGCGTTTTGTAATAAAAAGAAACTCATTGTGAGAAAATATTATTGTATTTTAAAATATAAATGTAGAGAGTATTGTTGTGTATATGGTATTTGTGGATGTTCCATAAATAAAGAAAGAGCAGGTAAGAAGCTTGAGGCCAAGAAATGGGGTCACCAGGTCGTACACTTGGCACCTTACATCGTATGAGGTAGCAAGCTCTGACAACAATCTCTCTGACAGATTCTAATGCCCCGAGTTAGTATTTATACAGATTTTTCCCCCTCACGATGCTTCTTTCTATTGAAGTGTCTCTCAAAAGAGTCGTCTTATTTATAATATTTATTCTATATTCCAAACCAATCCAATACAATAGTAGAGCGGTCTAGAGATTAATTTGGCGAAACCGCTGAGAAGGTTCACTACTGATGAGCCAAGCCCTCTCATTCATTAACTCATATCATTGCAGTAAGGTCTGTAGAGATAATATTTGATGATATTAAAAAGAAACGCATTGCCAGTAAATTTATTTGTGTAAAATTTTAACGATAGATGGCAATTAAATTTATCTTATTTATTATTATATATTTATTTTTATTATGAGGCTGATCGGATTTCGAATATCCAATTGTTTATGGTGATACATCAGGGTGTATCATGCCACGTTTTCCCACCGGTAGATGTCCCAGAATGTCATCTCTGGTCAGATGGTGACAGTGACATGCTGGTGTATGTACCAGCCTTCCATCACTGTACACTGTTAAACAGATGACAAGATAAAATTTTGAAAAACATTTAAAAATACAAAAATACTCATAATGAAAATTCGAAACTATTATAGGCGCCTATGATTTTTTTTAAACAATTTATAAGGCCCTTACTGCAATGGAAAAATTAATAGGCGGGCCTGGCCAATCAGTGGTGAACCCATTAAAAACATTTAAAAGTACAAAAATATTTTCTCATAATGAAAATTCGAAACTATTATAGACGCGTATGAATTTTTTTGAATTAAACAATTTCTACTGCCCTTACTGCAATGGAAAAATTAATTGGAGGGCTTGGCTCATCAGTGGTGAACCCTTCCCAGCGGTTTCGTCCTCCCATTAATTTTTTCCATTGCAGTAAAGGCAGTAGATTATATCCATAGTTAGTTTAAATACCATTTCTAAGATTCCACCCTTCAGTGTAGCATATAAAAGCAGAATGATCCAATACAGTATTAGAGTTCTAAAGAAGCGTTCTGGTAGATTAAATTAGCGAAACCGCATGGAGGGTTCACCACTAATGACCCGAGCCCTTCAAATAAAATTTTTCATCGCAGTAAGGGCAGTAGAAAGTTTGATTTATTTGTGAAAAGAAACATTCGCGTTTTGTAGTTTTCATTTGTAATATATAGATGGTGCTTTGTATTAAAGACTTTTTTAAAAACGTTCATTTTATCTAATGTATATTTTTCTTCCTTTTGTTGAATGATTGTAGAAAATTCTTCTTTAAAATAGAATAAGATAGATCTAATAATAGTTATAATTTACGCAGATAGCAACAACAACAAAAGCCTTTATTGAGGACCTCTCGTCCTATAAAGTATTCGCCAGTTTACAGAGTAATTGAAGAGAAGAGAACTAAAAATACAGAGATATAAGTAGTAGGTATAGTATAGTATTTTCTACACTGTGACTATATACAACAGCAGTAACAAGCCTTTTACTGGAATCAAAGTCCCATACAGGATTCGTCATTCTAATCCTGACAAAGATTATTTACATATAATTATTAACATTAATTAGATTATGTATCGTGAAGATAGAGGCTGCCTGGCCGGCATTCATATTTCTTCAAATAAAAGATACTTCGGCCAGTATAAATATTTTTATTACTTCGACGTTTCGGCAAAAAGCTTTTGTCCTCGTCAGGAGCAAACAAAAATTAAAACATATAGCAAGGCGTTAAAAATTATTCTAAGGCTCTAAGGGCGTTCTCACGCAAATGTTGTACAAAATTTCGAATATCGCGTGAGAACGCCCTTAGAGCCTTAGAATAATTTTTAACGCCTTGCCAAATGTTTTAATTTTTGTTTGCTCCTGACGAGGACAAAAACTTTTTGTCGAAACGTCGAAGTAATAAAAAGATTTATACTGGCTGAAGTATCTTTTTTCAAGAAATAGATTATGTATATTGAATTTACACAGATAGATGGAACTAGATGTTATTTTCGACCAATTCGATTTGATGGAGTCTGTGGTAGATACAGGCATCGGTTTCATCACCGACGTTGTTCCGGTGTCGGATATCTGATACCATCCAAACTTGGTCTGCTGCTTTATAGAACAATCTATTCGTCTGGGGCATCCTTTATCTCTATGAACAGCGAGTGTAAACCGTCTTTTTAAACATATATGGATCAGTTAATAATAGCCCAGTGAACATTTGTGTGTAAATGTTTAAGCTTATATTATGATGCGCGCCATCTGTTATCAAAATTTGAAACTATTATAGACGCGTAAGATTCTTTTTAAAAATTAAACAATTTCTACTGCCCTTACTGCAATGGAAAAATTTATGGGAGGGCCTTATATACCAATATATAATTATAATCATATGTAATATAGTATAATAACCCAAACTGTAAAAACAATTTAAATCGCCAGTTCGGCCATCATGTAATTCACGACAAAATAAAATTCGATTGAGTGACAGCCGGCGCCAGGACAGGAAAAAGGTCCGAAAAACATGTCGGGATTACCAGGTGTGCCCACTTCTTGCTCAAACAGATCAGTCCGCTTTGAGACATGATGTCTAACAGATTCCCCTAGACAGACCTGGCTTGACTGACCTATGGGAGGTTAGTTTCTAATTTTCATAACAGATGGCGCGCTAGTGCATCGTAATATAAAAGATATTTGCATATTTACTAGATTTGCTAAATAATATAAGATTATATAGGGTTAAAAGGAGAGATAAAAAAAAGTAAAATTAAATATTATTTTCATCAGACGAATCTCACTGATGGTCGTCTAGTATGATGTCACATTCCGCCTTGAAGTCGGACAGATTGGACTTCTCCTCGACATGTGCTAACGAGATTGAGATTGAAACTGATTTATTACAATGTCCATATAAGATTATATAAGGTTAAATACAGAATAAATAGATATAAATATAAAAAATAATTTATAAATATACATATTATCCCATTTCTTGGTTCCTCAAGAAGCCTCTGGAACCAAAATTATTTTTGGTCACAGTGGTACAGCCTACACCACACTGACGAGCCCCAACAGCGTGAAACGCGTTCGTGGATGGCTTTTCTTGATTCATCAAGAAATTGGGTTGGCCAAATATCAGGGAACAGGCTAAATCAATGTTTAGTTGATTTCTGTTCCACCAGATGGCGCTCTGCCTTCTGTAAAGCACATGTGCTCCTGGTCAGGATATGCTTTCTTTTTTTTTTAATATATATATATGTCACATTCTGCTTATAAATTATTAGTAGATGTAAATTTTTACGCCGTTAGGAATTATGTAAATTTTTGTAACGATAAAAAAGGCGCGTGATTGAAATAAAGTTGGTCAGACGGTTGATTGTTCTCTTTCTTTACGCAAAACAATATCCTCTGCATATTGGCGTGTTACATAAATATATACAAAGTCTTTATTGGTGGCGCCCACCGCGGGAAAGACTCCGCCACCGATGGACTGCGAGAGTTCTTTCCTACAGAGTAGGCAGGTCGATGAAGTAGCTGGTGTTAACCACCTCAAGACCAAGATGTGCTAGGAAAGAATAGAGACAATCGACAAATAACACAGTTTTATTGACATCCCGTCAAAATATAGACACAGTCCGCACTATTCAAGTAGATATGAAGAATTTACAATGATGATGATTATTATAAAATAAAGAATACAATAAAATATGTTATGTACAATGAATATGTACATAGCGCCTCTGCCACCGTTGCAGAGTTTGATGGAAGATCACCAACGGGTCTTCAGAGAGAAAGAGAGAGATTGAGATTTCTATATTACATCGTTCATGTAAGATTATATAGATGGAAATATTGCCGGGAGGATAATGATCTAAAGACACAAGGGTCGCCTCTCATGTCAAAATTTGTCTCTTTAGATCATTATTCTCCCGGCAAAACTTCCATCTATATTTCAGCCATAGAATTGGCCCAGCCACATTGGCAACTAAACACCTCTTTGGAAGATTGTCAAGATTCCATTAGATCCCGTGTGGATCTCATGGAATAAAGTCCGCCCTAGACTGACGAGGGCCATTAGCCCGAAACCATGGTCTCTAGGTGGAGGCTTTTCAGTTTGCCAAAGCTGGTGTTGTGGCTTTGTCACCGACCCGAGGCTGCTAATTTTCGGCGACGGTCAATAGATGGCGTCAGGTTTTGACGTCTATTTTGACGGTAGAGGCGACCTTTGTCTCTTTAGAAGATTATATAAGGTTAATAGGATAAAAAAAAAAGAGAGAGCGGATGTTCTCATAAATAATGTATGAATACCATCTACTGTAGGATGATGACTAACCATGTGAATTGCGGCACACAATTAATTAACTGCATACATTATGCAAATAATGACATGCGCATGTTTTAACCTTGATACTCATGTCTGCCAAGCAAAATAATTCACAAATATTTACATAGACTTTTCTTGGACGGTTCAATTATTCTTGTTGAATCTTGTTTTTAAATGACAATTTTGCATATTCTTTGGTGAAAATGTTTTAATTAACACTTTTTTATAGTTCTGAAAATTATAGATACTTCGCCCAGTATAAATCTTTTTATTTATTTTATAATGATTTATACTGGCCGAAGTATCTTTAATTTTCAGAACTATGAATACCCGCTGGCGATTCTCCACCAAACACGTACAAGGTTAACTTTTCTTGATTAATCAAGAATAGGTATTTGACCAATTCTGGAATAATTAAAAATCAACAAATAGTTGATATTTATTCCGATAGATGGCGCAAGACATCAGCAACTTTCAGTTTCACGATAAGAAGATGCCTTTTTCTTTCCTAAATTTATATTAGTAAACTAAATTCATAAATTCAATTGCAAAAGAAAGAGTTGGTGGACAAGTAGGTAACACCCTCGATTCCCGACAGCCATGAACCGGGATTGAATCCCGCGTTAACATTTTGTTTAATATATGAATAACCTTCACATATTATTCATTGTTGTAAATATCATAAACTAGGTTGTTCTTGTTGAGCGGTACCTAATAAAGTGATTTGGAATTCAATTGCAATCTATCGATATAATTAGTAAAAATAAATTTACTGGTAATGTGTTATGAGGTCGGTGGACGAGTGGGTAAAACCCTCGATTCCCGACAGCCATGAACCGGGATTGAATCCCACGTTAACATTTTGTTTTAATATGTGAATAACCTTCATATATTATTCATTGTTGTAAATATCATAAACTAGGTTGCTCTTTTTGAGCGGTACCTAATAAAGTAATTTTGGAACCAGTGTTATGATTAGATTGTGAAATAATTACAAAGGATTTAAACGATACATATCAATCGAAATAATTGCAAAAGATTTCCTTATTCAATAAAAATGTTTAGGATATATATATTGAAATTATTTCTCAGAGTATTTTTAAAACCTTTTTCAAGTATAAATATGTAAAAATACCTCCTACACCTTTATATATTGTAGGAATTTGCGAAAAAAATTGGTCTGATGATGAGCTAAAGCCATTTTTATTGAATAAAGAAACTTTTTACAATTAATTCGATCAGTGTGTTATGATAGTCATTTGTATGGCAAGTAGAGGTTGACGGGCTGATACCTCGGTACCGTTGGCCGCTGTATAAACTCAACGTCCTCCGTGCTAGAAGAGAATTCTGGGATACTGTGTCGAGACGTTCAATGGCGTGAGCGCCACCTGGTGTCGAGGCTATAAAGAGGAACTAGAGAAACGAGGCTATAAATACTCTGGGAACCTTCTTGCTCATCTTCCAAGCGGGTTGACGCCAGGACAGCGCCGTCTGTGGGAACTCTTACCTACTTTCTGACTGTCTTCGTCCTTTTTTTCCCAACAAAGTTCATAGAGTATCAGTACTAAGACTGAAACAGTTTCCTTTGAGCTAATCGGACCATGGCTATATTCTGGTGGTAAGAAGTTGTCTTAGTCAGTTGGTCTAGACTAGGGGTCGGCAAGCTTTTGATTCGGAAGAGTCAAAAATTACAATTAACAAAATTTCAAAGTTTTTAAAGAGCCATACAATTTTTTTATTGCCAACACAATAAATAGTACTCGAATAAATAATATTTACGTATGGAACTATATAAAGAGCTTCACATCCAAAGAGCCCCATGTGGCTCACAGTTCACCGACTCCTGGTCTATCCGGTATCTTTGTGAGAACATAAATGCAGTGGTTTCACCCTACCTTCGCATTAATACGCCGTCCACTTAGCAGTAGGAATTTATTTCTAAATTCTGTGCTAATCTCTTCCATATTAGGATGGAGCTGGAAACTGACTCCAGTCTCTGATCGTTTCCCTCCTGACTTAGCTACCCTATATAAACATATATACTTGATTTATGTTATGTACATTAATTACACATTTACAATGATATTATATATATATATATATATCTAATATAAAGAAAGATATTTCTGTTGTATTTTAGAATTGTTGAGATTATGCTATGGTAATGCAGTCGTGGTTAATAATCTTGAAAGTATAATAAATAAAAATAGTTTTGATCAGAGGTTGCTTTAATTGAGCCAAGGAATGTATAAAATATACAATTTGATAAAATTATTGCCTGGCTTAAGGCGTAAGAATTTAAAAAAAATGAAAAGCTTATTTACATAATGTACAAAAGATTTGAGCCGGCCAGCGGGAAAGAACAACAACGAGATTTTATAGGGGAAGCATGACCTCTGGCGGTCGATTTAACAGAGTATTTGGATCTATGAAATATATATATAGATGTAAATTTTACCGGTAGGAAATTGATATATAAAAGCACAGGACGCCTCCCCCGTCAAAATAAACGTCAAAACTAGACACCATCTATTGACCGTCACCGCAAACTAGCGGCCTCGGCTTGGTGACAAAACCACAACACCAGCTTTGTGTTTGGCTTCGTCATCAACTCGAGACCGCTAGTTTACAGCGACGGTCAATAGATGGCGTCTAATTTTAACGTTTAAATAACCAAGTGGAATTCTGGTTCATTGTGAATGTAAGTCATACTGTTTTCTGCATGTATATACATGTAAAAAGCCGTAAAAGGCAATTCCTAACTCCTCACCATGATTACCATAGCCTATACCATGTATACTTGGAATAAGTAAATAAAATAGTTACAATTTTCTTTATTTTATATCTAGAGAGGCCTTTAGGACAATCCCAGGAAAACCATCAAAATTATGGAGTTATTCTGATAGTCCATTAGAGGTAATTCATGATGGTTGTCAAACAGACACCATCAAGGGTCACAAATTTGATACTTTAATATGATGGAGTGGAGATAAGAAAGAAGAGACTCATCCCCAGCAGACACCATCAACAAGCTTTACAATCTTGATATCCTGATATGATTGAGTGTAGATAAGAAAGAAGAAGAAGATGATTAGAGGTAATGGTTATGCATAGGTTATGGATGAGTCAATACAAAGATGTGGTTTGGGTACATAGATCGCCGCCGAATCGCTAATCAAGAACACTCAAGTGCTAATCACTACGATGTAGATATAAAGGGGTTTAAAGAATTCTGTATTGTGCTATCCAGAAAATTCTTAGATCTATAAAAATGGATAACTAATTTGATCAAAGGAACAATGTTATGAGAAGGTTTCCTATAGACAGATCGACAAAGAATGAAGAACGATAGACAGACAGGAAGAGGAAGGTGATTGGGGTCCATCCTGGCTGGACTCGATTGTTTGCTTCCTTCTACGGCGATTGAGTGGATCAGATCATCTAATGGACCTACGACCCCATTCCTCGGATCCACAGTCTGACATCTCCAACTCTAGCTCATTTCCTGAAGTACTTCTTTCAATCACTCTCCAAACTTCAAGCCATCAGCGACCTCTTGACCTCCAGATTCTTCCTAACTCTCTTCTTCTTCTTTATTATCTCCACTCAATCATATCAGGGTATCAAGCTTGTGTGTTTAACTCCGCCTTTGCCGGTCCCAAGCCCGGATGAAAAAGGAGGAGAGGGAGCAGTAACAAGCTCGCTAAAGAACCTGGGCTCAACTGGCCTGGCTGATAGTACCCTGTAAGGGCTCCTAATCCAGGAATTACAGGATTAGCAGCGTTTGTACTCCATGTTAGGAGCGGTTGCACATGGCATCTGTTCCTCATGTCATGGGCGGCCATTTCTTTCGGAGCTAAGTTGGCCTGCCACTGAGTAGTGATTCCAGTTTTAATGACAAAGGCAGACGCATTCTACTTCACCTAGTCATGATGGTTGTCAAAGCTTGATACCCTAATATGATTGAGTGGAGATAAGAAAGAAGAAGAAACTTGTAGAGCTTGAGACTTGATGATATGGGTTAACTAGAAGGCATCTGTCTTTGTCATTAAGACTGGGAGCACTACTCAGTGGCAGGCCGACTTAGCTCCAAAAGAAATTACCGCCTCAGACATGAGGAACAGACGCCATGTGCAGCCGCTCCTAACATGGAGTACAAACGCTGCTCATCCTGTATCCCTGGAGCCCTTACAGGGTACTATCAGCCGGGCCAGCTGAGCCCAGGTTTTTTAGTGAGCTTGTTACTGCTCCCCCTCCTCCTTTTTCATCCGGGCTTGGAACCGGCAAAGGCTGAGTTTCTCCTTTCTTATATCCACTCAATCATATTGGTTTATCAAGCCTGTAGAGCTAAAGATGGTGTCTGCTGGGAATGAGTAGATCTCATCAGTAGATGAGTCAATAAAGTCAATGATGTGGTTTAGAGTAGCAAGTTGAGAACTGCATTAAGTATATAGATCGCCGTTGTGTGAATCGCTAATGAAGAACACTCATGTGCAAATCACTACGTTGTAGATATAGAGGTTTAAAGAAGTCTGTGTGTGCTATCCATAAAATTCCTAGATAAAGAGTCAGCAAACTGCGGCTCGCGAGTTACATGCGGCTCTTTGGATGTGAAGCTGCCGCGCTTTAGTTCCATACGCAAATTTTATTTATTTTATAAAAAAATAACATTTAAAAATATTTCTGAATCGATTAACGAGGGACCAGGCACCGATTCTATATCTTAGACACTTCTAATCGCTTTTCACCGCAAACTTTATTTATTCCAGTACTATGTATTGTCGGAGAGAAAAAATGTTGTAGCTCTTTAAAAACTTTGAAATTTTGTAAATTGTAATTTTTGGTTCTTCCTACTCAAAAGGTTGCAGACCCCTGTCCTAGATCTATCAATATGGAGAACTAATTGGATCAAAGAAACAACAGATTGTTCTTAATGTATAACGTTTGAGATATTTAACCTTTTACTCATAGAAGAATTTCTTGCTGAGTCCAGTTAGCTCTTGGCCAACTTCTAGCTTATGTAAGAAGACCTCTCTATCACGATATAATAGTGGCATCGTCCCAAGGAATATTTGATAATGTCAAACTGGCCAAAAATACTGCCGGCCTCGATAAAAACAGGCTTGTGTACACACACGCGCCCCTTACGTAAGTCTTGTCGGCCAACTCCAGTGGATTTAAATTGGATCGCACTTCCTTTCGTTTGACGGCCGGGGTCATCTCCTAGGACCTATTCTCAGCTATCCTTTATTTTGACGGTCGGGGTCATCTCGCCAGGGCTTATTCTCAGCTATCCTTTATTTTGACGGTCGGGGTCATCTCGCCAGGACTTATTCTCAGCTATCCTTTCGTTTGACGGTCGGGGTCATCTCGCCAGGACTTATTCTCAGCTATCCTTTCGTTTGACGGTCGGGGTCATCTCGCCAGGACCTATTCTCAACTATCCTTTCGTTTGACGGTCGGGGTCATCTCGCCAGGACTAATTCTCAGCTATTATTTTGACGGTCGGGGTCATCTCGCCAGGACTTATTCTCAGCTGTCCTTTCTTTTGACGGTCGGGGTCATCTCGCCAGGACTTATTCTCAGCTGTCCTTTCTTTTGACGGTCGGGGTCATCTCGCCAGGACTTATTCTCAGCTATCCTTTCGTTTGACGGTCGGGGTCATCTCGCCAGGACTTATTCTCAGCTATCCTTTCGTTTGACGGTCGGGGTCATCTCGCCAGGACCTATTCTCAACTATCCTTTCGTTTGACGGTCGGGGTCATCTCGCCAGGACTAATTCTCAGCTATTATTTTGACGGTCGGGGTCATCTCGCCAGGACTTATTCTCAGCTGTCCTTTCTTTTGACGGTCGGGGTCATCTCGCCAGGACTTATTCTCAGCTGTCCTTTCTTTTGACGGTCGGGGTCATCTCGCCAGGACTTATTCTCAGCTATCCTTTCGTTTGACGGTCGGGGTCATCTCGCCAGGACCTATTCTCAACTATCCTTTCGTTTGACGGTCTGGGTCATCTCGCCAGGACTTATTCTCAGCTATCCTTTATTTTGACGGTCGGGGTCATCTCGCCAGGACTTATTCTCAACTGTCCTTTCTTTTGACGGTCGGGGTCATCTCGCCAGGACTTATTCTCAGCTTTCCTTTCGTTTGACGGTCGGGGTCATCTCGCCAGGACCTGTTCACAGCTAATATTTCGTTTGTTGGCATAACCATTTATCTAAAACCTGGTCGCATATGCCTGATAGCCATTTGACCGGAATCTGTTCGCTATCTCCACATAATTTCGTTTGAAGGTTGGAATCATCTCGTCAGGACCTATTTTAATTTTCAGTTTGACTTTCGTTTGATGGCATAAGTCATTTCGCCAGAATCCAATCGCGTTCTTAGTCTTCTTTTGTTTGAAGGCAAGGGTGATATAACCAGGATCTCTTCTCATTCCTTTCTTTTAACACTAGAGTTCATATAGAAAAACTTATTTTCGAAATTTGTTTTCCTTTTCTTTTGCGGCTGGAGTGTCTTCTAATATTTATTCTCAATTCGATGATCTCTTCAGTTTCACTTCCGTGGTCATCTCATTATGGCATTCACAGCATTCCTTTCATTTTTAAATCGGGGTGATCTCGCAAAGATCTCTTAACACTTTCTTCTTTTGTTTGTTTGAAGATTGGAGTTTTGTTAGTTTTTGCATTTCTAGCTTTCCCCTTTTGAACTTAATCCTTTAACATATTAGTGATCTATACTTTTGTAAATTTATATAAAAAAGTACGTTATAGAAATTGATCCTTTTTATGGACATTATTCTACGAAATTTCTCCATATTTAATAATCTTAATAATTATTTCATTTGTCTTTTTTTTTTGTCTTATTTCCATATTACTAGTGGAATTCACCGATCCTTTCAGTTTATTTTAGTACAAAATTGATGATTTTGATAAATTCATCTGAATTCTATCTTCAAACAGTATATTTCATTATTGGAAGTTATAATTCATCATTTTGTCTTCCAAGCTACAGATCACAGAAATCCAGAAGAAATCCCTTTCACGACAATCTGACTGACGTCAACAGAGATTACATAGGTCCAATCGACCCAAGGTGAAAGAAATTACCCCAAGTGGGAGTTGTTTCGTGACCCCATTGTGCAACTACTGAATTCACTGTTCGATCCTTTGATAAAACTCCTCACTGAAACGAAAAAAAAAACTTTGATTAGTTGCTTATCTTTCTAAAATAAAATATTTATGATGGTACAATCGTCTCCAATATTGATTCTTGATTTGAACGTGCGTCTCCCAACCACTTGTCTCCTGCCTCACGTTATATAGCAATCTTGCATGTACCATGCACTTTTATTTTCAAAAAATCATTTTTCACACACAAATATTATAATATATTTTTTACAAAAATGCTCCAATGGCCCCCGATTCTTGCAAAGGTACAACCCCACCAGCGAGTGCAAGTAACCAAACGGGGGGCTCTGGCACATTTGTAAGTGCAAAGTCGAACTGCTTTTCACATGTGTAGACATGTGGTGTACTTACAGTAAAAGCAGTCGCTAACTACCCACCATGATTATCATGGCTTTGAGATAAGAAAGAAGAAGAAGATAATATATTTATCTCAATATCATAAGTATTTAAAAGATGTAAATAATAATTTTTGGAATATGGGGACCAGGTCATGGATTCCTTGATGATTATGTCGAAATGTAGAACTTCTATGTCTATATTTTCACATTGTAAAATACGACTCTATATTGTACACTTCTACCAATTTCGCCATTTTTCCATTTGGAAAACTATAATGCTTATAGATATTGACAATGTAATCTACAGAAATGGTTGCTGACCTGTCTCTGGTGTGTCCCTCAGGAGCCTTCTTGATCCCCTACTCCATCTGTTTGATCTGTGGAGGGGCCCCTGTCTTCATCCTGGAGATTGCCTTGGGCCAGTACACCAGTCAGGGAGGAATCACTGTGTGGGACATCTGCCCGCTCTTTAAAGGTGACTACATCACTAAGAATTCTTGATCACGTAGTTAGCTCTTTTCTTGATTAATCACACACACCTTTATTAAGACATTACGTCTTATACAGACGATTCTCTTGTTAGAAATAAATCTAAAAATAAATGAGAAGCAGGGGAAGAAACTGAATCCTCGCTCAGAAAAAAGAGAAAAAAAAAGGTTGAAGGAGATTTTTCTTGATTTATCAAGAATTGGTGTTTTTTTTTTTTTTTGACAAATCTTTATTAATTAAAAACCAATGGTTCGTTGATATTTATTTAGACGGATGACGCAAGCCATTAGCACAACTTTCACGATCAGAAGATGCCTTTTTCTCAAAATTAAACCTCAAAAATAAAAATTAAAAATACTTAAATTCAATCAAATCATTTTGTTCCCTATTTAATTCTTACATCAGTATGATATCTTTAAAACATCTCTTTGAAAAGGTTACAGAGTAAAAAGGTTTGGACGTGTATAGTTAGCTGGAAGTTATAGTTCTAGTTCTCCTGTTGGAGAGCATGTTGGCCTGAAAGCTGGATTACTTTTTTTTTATCACCAGTTTCAAATAAGACACGCTATATCCGATCTGGATAATTGCACGTGAAACTATTTACAATAATTGTAGTAGAGTAGGTAACAGAATTATCAGAAAGAAAATAAACAATTAAGAAAAAAGAACATTGAATAATCATATACATTAAACAAATAAGCAACAACATAAGCAGATAGACGAAATCACAAGGTGGATTACTCGTTGATTTTGTAAAATAAACAGAGTAAAAAGGTTTCGGCGTGTATAGTTAGCTGGAAGTCATACTTCTAGTTCTCCTATTGAAGGGCATATTAGCCCGAGATAGCTAGAGAAATAAAAATTGCTAAAGTAACCTAGCTTAGAATTGCTTGTTAAATTACAGAGTAAAAAGGTTTGGGAGTGTATAGTTAGCTGGAAGTCATACTTCTAGTTCTGTTGAAGACCATGTTAGCCCGAGAAAGCTAGAGAAATACAAAAATAGTTGAAACCTAACTTAGAATTGCTTGTTAAATTACAGAGTAAAAAGGTTTGGACGTGTATAGTTAGCTGGAAGTCATACTTCTAGTTCTGTTGAAGACCATGTTAGCCCGAGAAAACTAGAGAAATAAAAAATAGTTAAAAGAAAACTAGCCCTGAATTACATGTTGATTTTGTTAAATAGATATTAGTAAATTAAATTTTATTGCCATCTATCGTTAAAATTTTACACAAATAAATTTACTGGCAATGCGTTTCTTCTAAATATCATCAAATATTTATAAATAATAATCAAAATAATTTTTAAAATATATAATAAGTAAAAAATAAAAAATAAACTTTTTCCTGGAGGCCTAATGTTTGTATTTTAATAGAGTAAAAAGTTTTCGGAATGTATAGTTAGCTGGAAGTCATACTTCTAGTTCTGTTGAAGGATATGTTAGCTCGAGAAAGTTAGAGATATATTTAAAAAATAGTTAAAAGAAAACTAGCCTTGTATTTCTTGTTGATTTTGTTACATAAAAAGTTGGCTGTAAATGCGCTGTGAGCGAAGAAGCTGGTGAAGCTAGAAGAATAGTGAATTACTTCCTCCATTTGCCAATACATTATAATCTTTCTATTTCCGGCTCCAATCCTTTGCCAGGACAGGAGTAAAAATATCTGAGCGGCGGCAGTTCTCTACCCCACCCCTGGCAGCTACGGGAAACTACTGACCCAAGAAATCTCTGAAAATATTGAGACAAATATCTTTCTTTTGCGCACGTATACAGTAGAACCTCCCTTTAACGTACACCCCGCTAGCGGACATCTCCACAAAGGGCAGTATTCATTTGCAAAAATACCATTTTTACTATTTAGCAACTCTCCGGTAAGAGAATACCTCACCCTAAAGAACACTGGCTCTGCAATTAGGTGTCCTTTACAGGGAGGTTCTACTGAATTTAGCAATTCTCTAGTAAGAGGACACCTCTCCCTAAAGGACACTTTGGCTCTGCAATTAGGTGCCCTTTACAGGGAGGTTCTACTGTATTTAGCAATATATCCGATAAGAGGACATCTCTCCCTAAAAGACACTTTAGCTCTGCAATTAGGTGTTCTTTACAAGGAGGTTCTACTGTATTTAGTAATTCTCAGGTAAGAAGACACCTCTCCCTAAAGGACAGTTTGGATCTGTAATTAGGTATTCTTTACAGGGAGGTTCTACTGTATTTAGCAATTCTCTTGTAAGAGGACACCTCTCCCTAAAGGGCACTTTGCCTCTGCAATTAGGTGTCGTTTAAAGTGAGATTCTACTGTATTTAACAATATATCCGATAAGAGGACACCTTTCTCTAAAGAACACTGGCTCTGCAATTAGGTTTCTTTACAGGGAGGTTCTACTGTATTTATCAATATATCCTATAAGAGGACACCTCTCCCTAAAAGGCACTTTGGCTCTGCAATTAGGTGTCCTTTACAGGGAGGTTCTACTGTATTTATCAATTCTCCGGTAAGAGGACACCTCTTCCTAAAGGACACTTTGGATCTGTAATTAGGTGTCCTTTACAGGGAGGTTCTGCTGTATTTAGCAATTCTCTAATAAGAGGACACCTATCCCTAAAGGATACTTTGGATCTGCAATTAGGTGTCCTTTACAAGGAGGTTCTACTGTATTTAGCAATTCTCCGGTAAGAGGACACCTCTCCCTAAAGGACACTTTGACTCTGCAATTAGGTGTTGTTCTTTACAGGGAGGTTCTACTGTATTTAGCAATTCTCCGGTAAGAGGACACCTCTCCCTAAAGAACACTGGCTCTGCAATTAGGTGTTGTTCTTTACAGTGAGGTTCTGCTGTATTTGTAAATATTTCTTTTAAGAAATAGTCGATGGCAAAAATATAGCTACATCAATCAATAATATATTCAATTATTGACGTTTAAATAACAGAGAATCACTGAAACGTCAGGAGTTCAATAAATCATTGGATAATATAGCTATATTTATATTCAAACCAACTTCCAACCATCAAATGACTTTCAAAAATATTCGATGATAAAAATTAAGCTCGATGAAAAACGATTATCACTTGAAAAAACTTGCATTTTAAAATAATAAATAAAACTGTGAGAAAATTTAGTTTTTTTTAAGCTTTTCACAATTTTATCTTGAACTCAAATATCTTTATGTTATCACATTTATAATTATAAACTTTTGAACAAAGGGGAGGCGTGAAATATGAGTTTAACAAAGAGATATTTAACTGGCAAAGTAACTATACAAATTTTATAGTTAATATATAAATGCAAATTTTGTATAGAGAAACATTTTTTATCTATAAAAAAATAATAATAACACACACTTCTTTCAGGAAAATACACCGTCTATATAAAAATTCCGCAAAGAAAATAACCCAATCTGTAGGACAACTGCATGTGTACATACTACGGCGATAAAAATAAAACGAACTACGCATGCGCATATAGTGCTTAGAAACCGGAGAGACCAACAGCAAACTCAAACACCGTATAAACAGATTAAGCTAAACATTTTTTATCTTTTCTTCTAACTAACTTGCATACTAATTCTGTACATATTTAAAATATCTTTCTTTCTCTTCTTTAAAAATTTTGCTTATTTTAAAGTGCAAGTGTCCCTTGGGGGACATAGCGCTCTAAGTCGAAATAAAGAAATAAAGCTAAATTTATTAAGGCAATACTCATATTTTCTTATGCTGTAGGCTTTCATATTACATTATTATATACATTGGAATGTAAAAAGAACAAATAATAAAAAGATGCATATATACATTTTAAAGTACAGACAGACTATTAAAGAAAATTTGCATATATATTACATATCGAACTAGTCAATATGTAAATAAAAAAGAAAGTAAATACGAGAGATTGAAATAAGAAAACATTTTGCGCGATGGTTTCAATTATTTTTATTAGAATTCTAGGAAAAAGAAATATGTTGTTGTTGTTGCTTATTTCTCGAGTCGTTTAAATGATCTCCATTAGGTTCCATTGTTTCAGCTTTTCTAAATAAAATTATAATTTTATATTTTGCAAAATAATTTCAGAAAAGAAAAATGTAGCAATAGAACTCTATAATTTCTACAGATCAATTGTAAATAGATTCATACACAAAAGAGGTAGTGAGGAAAGTTTTAGAACAGATGTGTAAATAAATCCCTTTTCAAACAAAGGCTCACGTGCACAGGGGAAAAGGAGGAAAATTACTGTATTATTTTGTTGTTGTATGGCGAATCCATACAGGGCAAGGGCCCTAATAAAAGTCTTTTTGTTGTTGTTATTAGATTGCAAAATGGAATAACAAGATTTAGATAGCCCAGGCTCCATAGATTGCCAACTACCAGGAAATATCGTACAATCTTATATACGATAAATAACACGGCGTATTTTGGATTTAAACGAAAAAAAATGTCGTTAAATAAATGTGATATTGTCAAAGTAGTGATGACGAGAAGTCGTTCAGTTATAATAAACAAAATGTTTATAAATAACACTGGTTATACAGATAAGATAAAAATCATTCATTTACAATAATAATTATTTGTAACAAATGAATTTACAGGCAATATATTTCTTTTGAATAATATCATCAAACATTATCTCTACATACCTTACTGCAATGCTATAAGATATTGAATGAATGGCAATGTGTATCTTTTCAATAATATCATCAAATATTATCTCTATAGACCTTACTGCAATGATATAAGTTATTGAATGAGTGGAAATATGTTTCTTTTCAATAATATCATCAAATATCATCTCTACAGACCTCACTGCAATGATATAAGTTATTGAATGAGTGGAAATATGTTTCTTTTCAATAATATCATCAAATATTATCTCTATAGACCTTATTGCATTGATATAAGTTATTTAATGAGTGGCAATGTGTTTCTTTCCAATAATATCATCAAATATTATCTCTACAGACCTTACTGAAATTATATAAGTTATTGAATGAGTGGCAATGTGTATCTTTTCAATAATACCATCAAATATTATCTCTACAGACCTTACTGCAATGATATAAGTTATTGAATAAGAGGGCTTGGCTCAATAGTGGTGAACCCTCTCAGCGGTTTCGCCAAATTAATCTCTAGACCGCTCTACTATTGGATTGGTTTGGAATATACCCTGTATTTTCTATGGAAGGCAGCTTAGGGGTGTTTAGTAAACTATGGACATTTGACATTTGAGAAAGACATTTGACAATTATCCCGCGAATGTTTCTTTTGAACGAAAAATCGAAATTTATTTTAAGGAGAAATAACGATTATTTCTAACCTTAGATTATTTCCCATCCCTGTTATTTTTCCGTTTATCATTACTCTTCACAAATCATCCTTTCATACTTTATCCCTAAGGTTAGAAATAATCATTATTTCTCCTTAAAATAAATTTCGATTTTTCGTTCAAAAGAAACATTTGCGGTATAATTGTCAATTGTCTTTCTACAATCATAAGCCGCATTATATTGTAATACAGTGGTACCTCGACATACGAGTTTAATTCGTTCCGCAACCTTGCTCGTATATTGAATTACTCGTATCTCGAAGCAAATTTCCCCATACAAAACAATTGAACTACCATTAATCCGTTCCAACCTCCAAAATGTCACCCCAGTTATTTTTGTTACGTGGTTTTAAATAATAAAACGTATTTATAAATATCAAATATTTATTGCACAAAAACAAAAAAGAGAATGTAAAGAAATAAATTAGCTATCCTCACTGGTCTTTGCCTTTTTCCCTACATTTTTCTCGCTTTCACCTGTAGGCCGTAAGGCCCTTAGCCGGCGTTACACTCTTTATCGACTCCTTCCGTTTAAGCACAGAACAGATCATGGACGTACTACGGCCATACTGCCTCGACAAGTCAACAACTCGAACACCTTGCTCATGTTTTTCTATAATTTCACGTTTTAATTCAATACTCATCATCTTTTTCTTAGCACTTGACTTTTTACAAACTTCTTTCCGATCCATGGTTATAAAAATAAATGAACTAAAACTGTAAATGTAAACGCAACACAAAACGCGAACACAAAACACAACTTATCATAGCGGAAGCACGCTGCTAACTGATCGTGATGGCGCGACTGCGTGTTACTACCTGTTGTGTTTTAACTTTAAAATCACACAAAAATATAATAAACTTGAATTTGTTTATTCAAGTCTCAAAAAACAAAGCTTTGCATATAGAACAAATAATAATGAAGAAGAAGAAAGAAACATTTTAGGAAAAGCAAAACAAAACAAAAGTACTGGTCAAAAAGAAACATTTAAAATCACAGATTAATATCTTCAACACTACGAACTGAACTAGTATCTCGAATTTCGCTCGTAACTCAAAGCAAAAAATCACTTGCTCGTCGGCTCGTATCTCGAAAAACTCGTATGTTGGGGCGCTCGTAAGTCGAGGTACCACTGTATATATGTTATATTAAAATATTATTTCATTTAAAATTATATTTCATATACTCATTTCATTCAAATACTCTGCTAAATCGACCGCCAGAGGTCACGCTTCCCCTATAAAAAACTTAATTGTTGTTGTTTCCCGATGGCCGGCTCAAATCTTTTGTACATTATGTAAATAAGTTTTTCATTTTTTAGATTCTTAAGCCATAAGTCAGGAATACCTTTCTCAAATTATGTTTTCTATATTCCATTAGTTTAATTAAAGCAATCTCTGATCAAAATTATATTTATTATACTTTAAATATTTTTATCATTATTGCCACGACTGCAGAACAATATCACATGCTCATGGATTCCGGGATCAAGCAAATGACCAATAATTCCTCTACAAGCAATTAATCTCATAACAGAAATCTCATTTTTTATAACATATATATTAGTAATTCTATAAACTAATCCCTTGCATCAACTTTGAGCAAAATCAATCATTCCTCCAGGGAAAAGTGTCTTTGTTCTTTTCCCTGGAGGAATGAATAATTTTACTCATATATACAGTCGAACTTGGATAATTCGAACCCCAAGGGACCATAAAAAAAATTCGAATTATCCAAAAATTCGAATTAAAGATGTTTTGAATAAAAAGGCTTAAAACAATAAAAATCTCACAATTTCGATCAATTCCTTTATTAAGAATAACATTAGTTGCTGTAAATTTACATTTTTACCGTATATTTAGATTATGTGCAATAATTGTATGTATATACTATATACATATTAAAAAATATTTATTTTTTATATATATCATTATTTATATAGGAAATTCTAGGGACCAAGATAAATATTCGAATTAAAGAGGTTTTCGAATTATCCAAGTTCTACTGTATTAGTGAATTAAATTTATAAATTCAATGTATGTGCTCAGGTATTGGCTACGGAACGACAGTGATTGTCTTCTTCCTGAACATCTACTACGTGGTCGTGTTGGCCTGGGCCCTTCTCTATCTCTACTACAGCTTCTCGGACGTGCTGCCGTGGGCCAGCTGTGGCAATCCTTGGAACACGGAGCACTGCACTGCCGTTGTTGGGGGCGCCAACTCCACGCACAAAGTGGATGCCGTTGTCGAGTTCTGGGAGTAAGTCCTTCTTCTTCTTCTTTCTTATCTCCACTCAATCATATTAGGATATCAAGTTGTGACCCTTGATGGTGTCTGTTTGATAACCATCATAACTGGGTGAGGTAGAATGCGTCTGCCTTTGTCATTAAGACTGGGAGCACTACACAGTGGCAGGCCGACTTAGCTCCAAAAGAAATGGCCGCCTCTGACATGAGGAACAGACGCCTTGTGCAGCCGCTCCTAACATGAAGTACAAACACTGCTCATCCTGTATCTCTGGAGCCCTTACAGGGTATTATCAGCCGGGCCAGCTGAACCCAGGTTTTTTAGTGAGTTTGTTACTGCTCCCCCTCCTCCTTTTTCATCCGGGCTTGGGACCGGCAAAGGCGGAGTTGTAAGTCCTTTTTCCTTTTGAGACTCTATCATTCGAATACCGCAAAATTACACTTCCCTGTCTTGAACTATCCTGAATTATAGATATATACTAGAATTGAACTAATCTTGTTCGTAAGACAACATTATATAATAGGAAGAATCGCGGGATGTCATTTCTAAGAAGGAATAAAAGTTAACGGAGACGTGATTCTTTATTGAAGAGATATTAGCAAGCCTTCAGACAATTACCTCCTTCAACAGGCTGGAATACAAGAAACTAAAGTAGAAATGATATATATGTTATATAAAGGTATTATTTAAAATGTTATATTAAAATATTATTTTATTTGGAAATATATTTCATAGATACAAATACTGCTACATCGACCGCCAGAGGTCGTGCTTCCCCTATAAAAACTCGTTGTTGTTCTTCCCCGTTGGTCGGCTAAAACTTTTGTACATTATGTAAATAATCTTTTGTTTTCCTTATTCTACTCGCCTTAAGCCAGGCATTACTTTTATCAAATTATGTTCTTTTATATATTCCTTCATCACAATTAAAGCAATTACTGATCAAAACCATATTATTATTTTTATTTCAAGATAATTTAACCACGACTGCATCATCAATACCATTTAGTACTAAAAAGAACCAGCAAATAACTGCATTACTATAATCCTCAAAATGATCTAAAATTCAAACAGAAAATCTCTTTTCTTTTTATAAGATATATGTATTGATTAACATATAATTTATTTTATTTGACATATCGGACGTGATATCCCAGCTTGGGATACTTGCGCCTAAATACATTTTAGCAGATTATATAGAATTCGTTTTATATACAATTCAATAAACAAGACTAAAAAACAAAAATAAAACTGAAAGGTTGGTTTTCTCAAACAGAAAAGAAAAGCTAAAATGAATTTACAAAAGTTATTGAATTTTACATAGGTGTCTTTGTTATATACAAATTCGCACATTGCTTTGATGGGATAAAAATTATAACTTTTGTAGCTGTGTGAAAGATCGGACATTCTATCAATAAATGTATTGAGTTTTGGTTTTATTTTCCACAGAAGCAGCTAGGATCATCTATTGCCCCGATTATCGACAGAAATTCTCAAAAATTACCATGATTTGTGATGAACTGTGAGTTATAAAAATTTGGACGAAAATAAAAAAGAATTCCAAATGGGAAAATTTTCCGGAATGTTTCATTAGTGTTCGCTACAGCCATTCTTGATTCTATGAAATTGTGAATTATAGTTGGGGAATGTGGTCTGAATAAATTAATTTCTTCTTTTGATAGATTGGCCAATTAATGTATACTTACTCAAGGTATATACATATATATGTGGCAATATAATAATAATAAGGTGGGGAAAGAGAAATAAGGACACCACAAGTTTGGAAGAGGAACCCCAGGCAACCCGAGAGAGAGACGGGCCTGCCACCGCTGAGCGGCCGTTCGTGTCGCACACAATCACCAACTGCCCTAATAGTCCTGAGGTTCCAAATAACGGGCCCCTTGGAATGTCGCTGATATCTCAAGTGACCGGACTTTACATCCTGTCTTAATAGTCCCGAGAACTCACGGGCCTCTGGTCGCCCCTTGGAATGTCGCTAGTGTCTTAAATGACTTTACTTTAGCTGCCCGTCTCTCTCTGGGTTGACTGTAGGTTTGCTTTATTATTCCAGGAAGAGTATATATTATGACACATATATATATGAAAAAAAAACAATAGAAAAAAATAAAAGATAAGTGGGTCAGGTGTTGATATTAAAAATAATATATATATATAATTTCTCCTTTTGTTTCTTGTATTTGTATTACAGCCTGTTGAAGAACGCTATTGTCTGAAAGATTGCCAAGTTTATTTTTCTTTAATAAAGAATCTCATCACCGTTAGTTTTTATTCCTTCTTAGAGACAACACTATATATATATATATATATATATATATATATATATATATATATATATATATATATATATATATATATATATATATATATATATATATATATATATATGTGTGATATGATCCTGTCGACTTTCGATGTGGCACTATAGTGATAATAATGTGGTGAGTGAGAATAAGGAAACAACAAGTTTGGAAGATGGAACCCAGCAAACCGAGGGAGAGAGGAAGCGCTAGCGGGCTGCCACCGCCGAAATGCACGTCTTGTGTCGCCACCACCCCCCCGACTGAGTAAACAAAGAACTCAGGTTCCAAGAAAAGGCCCTGCGGTCGCCCCCTTGGAATGTGACTGCTATATCAAGTGACCGGCCTTAGCTGCGTTCTCTCTCTCTCTGGTCGACTGTAGATTTGTTTTATTAATCCTGGAAGAGCATATATTATGACATATATATATATATATATATATATATGATGCATTAGCGCGCCATCTGTTATTGGGAATGTCAACTAGTTAGAGAGTCATAAAGATAGAGGTTGCCTGGCCAGCATTCATAGTTCTTAAAATTAAAGATACTTCGGCCAGTAAATCTTTTTTATTGTCTCGACGTTTCGACAAAAATCTTTTGTTCTGACGAGGACAAAAGATTTTTGTTGAAACGTCGAGATAATAAAAAGATTTACTGGCCGAAGTATCTTTAATTTTAAAAGCTACTTAGAGAGTATGCGTATCTTTCTTTATCCAATAGTATATCTCTGTAAAAATCTATAGAAATTCAAGGTGATGTTTAGTTCTTCTAATTCTCAAGTTTGTGTTGTGTCTGTTCAGGAGGAAAGTGCTGGATATTTCAGACGGTGTGGATAACCCTGGGGGTATTCGGGGAGAATTGGCTCTCTGTCTCTTCCTTGCCTGGGTGATCTGTTACTTCTGCATCTGGAAGGGTGTTCGGTGGACCGGTAAGGTAAGAAATGGGTGGATGACATCGTCCTGTTTGGTTAACCTTGTTCCAGACCTGCGTGCCGAGCCTTTCCTGCAGCTTCCTTCTATGTCGATGTCCTTTCTTTTTTTTATTTTTTATTTTCTTTCCTTCCGTGAAATGTCATGCATGGGCCTGTTTAGTTGACAATACTCCTCTTTTTTATGATCTCTTTTTTCATCGCTGCATCTTTGGTGTACTAAAATATAAAAAAGGGGGCTCAAAATGGCCAGACCTATCATAACTAGAATTTACAACGAAATTCGAAATATACGAACAATAAACGTTCATTTCTCAAAATCACCTATACACTTATTTTTAATTTTATCTTTTTATACACCTATTATTGAATATATTGAACAAAAAAAGCGTTTTAATTTGTTATTAAAACGTTGTATTATTTATATAAGAAAAATGGAATATAAACGCAAATCGGATAAAAATTGGCAAAAAAAAGTTTGATTAACAAGTTTTTTTTTTTTTAAATAGGAAAAAATCTTTGATTAGTTCTGGCCATTTGAATAAAAAGAGATTGGCAAATGGGGATGTGATTGGATTATTCTTATTCTAACTAATGTTTATTTGTGACTTCTTCTTCTTTATCATTATTTATGGTTTTTTATTTCTTTATTATTATTGTTATTATTTTTTACAAATAATCTTCTTCTCTGAACCCCCATGAATGTCTGTGGATCCAGTAATGTTATAACTGTAAGAGATTGCAGATTGCAAGGAATGTTTTACAGCACTTCAACTGAAAAGAAGATCTACAAGAAAAAAAAAAGGCATTAAAAAAAATTTAAGTGAGATTTTTGCAATATATAGATACATCCCTATGCATCGAAACTCATTGTTCGAAAGAGTTTGGGATGTTGATCATGAAAATACATAATGGTTTATCAGCATGGTTTTGAAAAGAACTAAAGGTAAGAGTCATCCTTCTATTTTTTATATTTAATTTTTCTTTTTTTATTATTTTACCAATTCTCTCAAATTTTTTTTTTAGAAATCATTTATTTAAAAAAAAGGTATTAACTATCTTTTATTTCATTTAAAAGCATTTATAATTGAAAATATTTACAAAATTTTCAAATGTCGCTTTTTTAATTTCTTTATAACGTTATAATAAAAAAGAAA
The DNA here is from genome assembly GCA_030710605.1 of Cordylochernes scorpioides. NCBI lineage: Eukaryota > Metazoa > Arthropoda > Arachnida > Pseudoscorpiones > Chernetidae > Cordylochernes > Cordylochernes scorpioides. Next base: position 14,898,626 of record CP092869.1, read on the forward strand.
GAAAAGTATAATTTTATAATACCATTGTTACATATAAGTATTTGTTATATTTCTACAATGCATATTGTTGTGTACGAAATTAGTTTTGAAGCAATTTTAAGCAGAGTAATATATCATTAATATTATAATGGTATTATGAAATTAAACGAATTTTTTTTTTTAAATGTAAGATAGCCAAAAAGCAAACAACGAAACTGGTAAAAAGGGTAATAAAAAGAAGAAATAAAATACATAAGATCATTTTTGTTAGTTTATTTTAGTAAAAAATAAAATGTTGAAGCTTTTTGGCTATCTGTGCCTTTGCTCATAGCCATGTATTTTCAAGAATGATGTATGTCTCTAAATATTTTCCTTCAGATTTCCCATCGCCAAAGATTTTGATTGGACATCCCTTAGAATCATCAGGCATTTTAAAAGGCAAATCGAAATTTCACGTAAATATTCGGAAGTGAGAAAAAAAGGTTTTTTTGATGATGGAGTTTGTGGAATTGAGGAATCCTGAGTTTGGGAATGTATTTCAGCTTTCCCGACAGATGCTGTTTGCTGAAGACCCCCAGAAAGCTGAGGTGGAGGATGCATTATTGACCTCGTGTTGCAGCGACCTTTAGCTATTTCCTTTTTTTTTTTAAGATGGAGAGAAGATATTAACACATCCCCGCTTGGCCCTCGCACCAAAACAATGGTTGAATTCTTTTCAGGTAACTCGGAGGCAGCGTTTAAAAAAATCTTTATCAAATAACAAGTATCCCTTATGTTTGGTTTAATTCCCTATAATATCCCTTTTCCCATCCCTTTCCTATATATTTTCAACAATTGAGAAATCAAGATCGGATTCGATTTTTTAATCCCCTCTTAGTTTTTCTTTAGTTTCTTTCTTTTTAGTTTGAAATGGCATTTCGCAATCTTCTTATCTGCAAAATATTATTTCAAACGCATAGAGCTTTGTTTCAATTCTTCCTACCCTTCTTCCTTTGTTTTATTTGGTTTTTGACAAGAAGGACGTCCGTCGCGCACTGCCCTTTACTTACTTTGCTCTTGTGACTGAATCACCTGTCGATCAGGCAGGCTAACGGTTATGCTGATAATGTCCAGGTGGTCTATTTCACCGCCACGTTTCCCTACATCATGCTGACCATCCTTCTAATCCGGGGCCTCACCCTGGAGGGAGCATCGCAAGGTTTGGTGTTCTACCTCAAGCCAGACTTTGGGCGACTTTCGGACGGCCAGGTCTGAACTTATTATATATATTGATTGAGAGAGATTGAAACTGATTTATTTATCGTTCATATAAGAATATATGAGATTAAATATACAAATTTGAATTAAAAGGACTAACTAATGATAAATATATGTAAATATATAAAAAGTAATTACTAACTATATATATAATATATATACAAAGTATTCATTAGTATGGAGAAAATTTATTGCAAAGGCGAAAATGAAATGGCCTCGCGCATGCGCCGTTGTTGATTAGCTACCTTCGAAACCATTGACGACGCATGCGCGGTATCACTTCATTTTTCTCATCATTGCATGTTCATTGGAAATGGTCCTTTTACTTATCATATTTGGTATTCACATAGTCACTTTTAAAGATTTTTTAATGTTCAATATTTTTTGTGTTTGTTCTACATGTTCTTTTTAGATGCATGCTAAAAAATCAATTTGGTGTTCAGGTATGGATTGATGCGGGGACCCAGATCTTCTTCTCCTATGCCATCGCCTTGGGCTGCATGACTGCGTTGGGGAGTTACAACGACTTTCACAACAACTTCTACAAGTGAGAGGCTTTTTTTTTTCAACTCCCTCTCTTTCAATTAACATTTCCTATGTCTTTTACTTAGGCATTTATCCCTATAGCCTTGTATCAGAATATAGATGCTCTGTTTTTGGCTTGCTTTTTACATTTACAAGCACAATGCTTTCTCTCGATCATTAAAAAGAGACAATTTATAATACAATATGTGAAAAAAAAAAATATATATATATATAAAAAAAAGGTGAAGTGTTGATATTACAAATGAAAGAGGCTTATCCTGACCGTGCTCACATGACCATCTCTAGATGGAAGAGCGCCATCTAGTGGAACAAAAATAAACTAAATGTTTATTTAATTTGTTCCGTGATATTTGACCAACCCAATTGCTTGATAAATCAGATGCTCATGTGAGCACTATCAGGATATGCCTCTTATATTTTTATAATATAATATATTTTGAAAATAGAGCAATCCATAAATAAATCTTTAATTAAAAAGGCATATATTGGATCAAAATATCATTTATTTTACCAATATTTCAGTTGGATGAACGCCTACCTTTATCAAGGTATTATAACATATTTAATGTGTGTCAACAACAAACTCAGCGCCACAAAACGTCAATAGAATTAGTTTTTTTAAATATTAAAAAAAAAAATAAAAATATAATATATAGAAGGATAAATCTTTATCAGGAAAATATCTATTTGAATAGAATATAAATAGGCATATGTTAATGACCTATGTCCGGAATCAATATTTGTACAACCTAATTTCTACTTGATTTATGCTATATAATATTTTACTGAAATTTTGAGAAATTTTAATATTTTTCTCATTTTAATATGTTTTTGTGTATTTGGCACAAGGCTAAAATGTGTCTAGCACAGGAGTCGGCAAACTTTTGAGTCGGAAAAGTCAAAAATTAAAATTTACAAACTTTCAAAGTTTTTAAAGAGCCACAACATGTTTTCTTGCCAACAATAAATACAACAAAAACCTTTATTAAGACACTATTGTCTTACAAGGGGATTCCCCTAAATGGTTATATATGTACATGAGTGAGGAGGAAAAGCAATTTAGAGCGGAGGGGGAGCAATCAGCCGTTGTCTGTGGAGTTGAGCACTTCTTCCCTCATTTAATCAATCGCCTTAAAAAAAATTAAATATTTATAAACAAATGTTTTATCCAGCAGGAGAGTAGTGAAAATTTTATATACATGGTGTTCATTATAATGAGTTAGTCCCGGAATTTCGCGAATTTCCAGTCTCTTTTCCTGTAGAAATGAGCAATGGAATAGATAATGGACCAAATTGTCTTGGATGACAGCATTGCAGAAGTAACAATTTAAAGGGTCGCTGTTCCAAAATCCTGTGATATCCTCGGGAAAAAATAGCCATAGAATCCTTTGGCGAGCTATAAATCGTTTAATTTTCAAAGGGAGGTTTGATAGTATGCCAACAATAAGTAGTACTCACATAAATAATATTTACGTATGGAACTATATAAAAAGCCGTAGCTTCACATCCAAAGAGCCGCATGTGGCTTGCTAGCCACAGTTTGCTGACCTCTGGTCTAGGCCGTTTATTCCTCTTGTGCCTCCACTGAGATAGGAGATTATTGATGGATTAATATGTTCCATAGCGTGCAAACTGATGATACGATGGCAAAACACCGCGATCTGAATCTATAAACAAGGGATTTCTCTTCAGTTTGTCGACCGCTGCTCTAGGCCGTTTATTCCTCTTGTGCCTCCACTGAGATAGGAGATTATTGATGGATTAATATGTTCCATAGCGTGCAAACTGATGATACGATGGCAAAACACCGCGATCTGAATCTATAAACAAGGGATTTCTCTTCAGTTTGTCGACCCCTGGTTCAAAATCACATTAATAGGTACCGCTCAGCAAGAGCAACCTAGTTCATGATAATTGAAACAATGAATAATATGTGAAGGTTATTCACATATTAAACAATGTTTAACGCGGGATTCAATCCCGGTTCATGACTGTCGGGAGTCGAGCGTGTTACCCTCTCATCCACCGACTTATATCGGGAATCGAGCGTGTTATCCTCTCATCCACCGACTTATAATATCGGGAATCGAGCGTGTTACCCTCTCATCCACCGATGTTTTAACACCGAGAGTTGCGTTATATCGAGTGGCGTTATAACGAGAGTAGAGTGTATATACTGTTTTTATTCTTAAAAGAAACCTCCTTTGAGGTTTACAAGAAATATAAATTTCTCGAAATCGATAATAAAAGAGTAAATGAAATAGTTTATGAAATTATCAATAATTATGTTTTTTATTCAGCTCAATTCTCAAATCAAATTGTGAAAGCCGTTTTTGTGTGTAAAAACATGTTTCTTTATCTACTTTCACCTCAATAAATAATTCCAAATCTTTTGAAGAATTTTAATCAAGTGTCTGAATGCGTGTGTATTTACAGGCAATGTATCATCATCGCATGTGCCAACAGTGCTACAAGTCTGTATGCCGGTTTTGCCATATTCTCTGTTCTTGGGTTTATGGCAAATGAATTGGGAGTTCCTGTGAAGGATGTGGCAGAATCGGGTAAGTGAAGTCACTAAGGTTCCTCTCATTAGTTCTGATTTTCTCATTATGTGTGTAGGTCCTGGTTTAGCTTTCATTGCCTATCCCAAGGCAGTGACGCAGATGCCATTAGCACCGGTGTGGGCTGTTCTGTTCTTCTTCATGATCCTTATCCTGGGCATTGACAGTCAGTTTGTGGGGATTGAAGGCTTCATCACGGCTGTGGTGGACAAGTTCCCGCATTACCTGAGGCAGGGCTACCGACGCGAGTACTTCATTGCCATCACCAGTTTCGTGTCATTCCTCATTGGCTTACCTATGGTCACCCGAGGTGGAATCTATGTCTTCCAGCTTTTCGACTACTACTCTGCTAGCGGCATGACTCTTCTCTGGTTTTGCTTTTTCGAAAGTATCGTCATCTCCTGGATATATGGTAACTAATTTTGAAATATTATTCTTTCTTCTCTTGATGGTAACATTGATGTTCTCAGGTGTGGATCGTTTCTACGACAACATGCGTGAAATGCTGGGATTCTCTATCGGCGGATGGTTCCGCCTATGCTGGCGCTACCTAACTCCCATTCTCACTGCGGTTCGTTTCCTAGTCTCGACCCTATGTACTGAATTATGTCGTAGGACCCTACGAGGTCTTGCCATCTTAACAATCTATCTACGGAAAACTGACGAATTTTTGTCTAGGGGATCTTTATCTTCAGCCTGGTAACGTACAAGCCACTCAAGTATAACAACACATATGTGTACCCTGGTTGGGCGATTGGAGTTGGCTGGATTATGGCTCTCATGTCCATGGTGTGCATTCCTCTCTACATGGTCTACCAGTTTGCCCAAACCCCAGGGACGTTCAAACAGGTATGCGATTCACACCAACAATGTCTACGATGCTGAAGTACAATCAAACGGTCGAAGATATCAAAATATCAGCGATTCAATACCTTTTAAAGCGATAAATTTCTTTATTTATTTATATGTCTGGATAGCGTTCTGGCCAAGTCCCTGTCCGTCGACAGTACCTGCCGTTTAATAACGAATGATTCTATACATAGATTTTCGATAGGTTGAGAATCTTTCTTTCTTATTCGGTCTGTTGAAGGACACTTTGACGATTCTATATTGCCACGTGGAAAATTAGGAAAGACAAACTTCAGGATGAGACAGCATTTTATTTAAGGCAAGAACAAACTATGAATGATAAACAAAAGATAAACAATGAGGGAAGTTTATAGAGTAACAAAATATAAACATAAAAATGATACTCTGTTAATAAAATAATAAATAATTTGTTACAATATAGATTCGATAAATATAGAATCTTCATTATTATACGGTCTGTTAAAGGACACTTGGACAATTCTATAGATACATTCAATATATATACAAGGTTGTCCCAAAAGTTCGTAAACACTTGCAAAAAATTGAAATACCAATATTATTCGCCGTTATGTATAATGTCTTTGTATTATATATAAAGTAATTGTATTATGTATTATTAAGTATTCACCGTAATAACATTATTCGCCAAGTAATAAGAAAAACAACGTTTTAGGAAAAACACGATATTTTGGGATAACCTTATAGAATCTTTCATTATTATTCGGTCTGTTGTATCGTTAATATTTTGATCTTCGGCATCTTGATGCGATTTGACAATACTAAAGTACTGGCTGTATTCCAGCGTTGGAAGTGTTTGACTACACCTGCGCTAGGCCCCAGGGATCCTATAAAAGTGGAGGAGAATGGAGTGGCTTCCATGGAGGCTGAGGGGGATGCGTCAACACGAGTCTAGTCCCAGGCTGCAAGGTAAAATAAATCCAACGTCCTTTGCCCCTGCTGTACATAGCTTCTTCTTCTCTTCTTCTTCTTCTTCCTGCAGCTACCATCGTAGTTTTCTCAGAATATTTTGGCGTCTTTAGTTTTTCCCTTTAGGTTGGCATTAGTATCTTGCTCTCACTGTTTCTCTCTCTTTCTATCTTCCTTCTTTCTTTTAACCAAAAGAAAGACACTGGAGATTATCTGTGTGTTTGGGAATAGTATATGCATGATGAAAAATTTCTCGTTTTTATGTTTAAGTTTCAAATTTTTAAAAAAGATATATTCATCTATTTGATAATAATGTTTTTTTTTTTTTTAAATATGCTTCGTGCCTGACTTCAGTGTCTTTCACCCGGAAAAGTCGCACGTGCCAAGATGCGTCAACGCAAATTTCTTGAGATATATAGTCAAAATATAATTATTCTCTATATACATCTATTTTTATAATACCTTCTTAATTCTCTCTCTATGAATATATATTTATTTTTTTAAAATTCGACTTCCCTCCCCCCTTTTAAAGTTTCTTTCTTGTTTTTTCATCCACTCCTGTTCCCTTATCATTTCTTTTAGAATTTGCCTTTTATAAAGGCATGGTCTCAGTCACTCCTAACCAAAGTTGTTGGTTTTTTTTATTGTTTTTTTCGAATTCCAAATATAGGCACAAACTTTAGTTTTTCTAGGTTATCTTTTATGTATATAGCTTGTTTTTTTTTGTTTTGTTTTGTTTTCTTTATAATTAAAGATTTCCCATATTTTCTAGTTTATATTTTAATTAGATGCTCAATTTTTTCAAAATTATTTTTAAAATTACATTTTTGTTATAATTTGTATATAAACAATTATTTTAAAATCTTTATATTGGATATTAATATAAATTTTATAAATATCAAAACGTTAAACAGAAAATATGGGAAATCTTTTTATTAATATTATTCATTTTTTTATACTCCCATATCTTTTTTTTTTAACCATTATAAATGTTAACCACTCTTGTATTTCTTTATTTTTATTATTGAGATAATAGATATATTAAAATAAAAAAATAAACAATTTTAATTATAAAATTCTACAAAATTAGATCGTTTTGTTATTTTTTAATTTGTTATTTGTTAAATTGTTGATAAAAAAAGTGTTGTTTGATAAAAAATAAATAAATTTGTGATCATTATTAAAGATTGGATAGATGTTTTAGTACTAAAAAAAGTAATGTAGGGTTATATATTGTATATAAATAGATTGTAACTTAACCATATATATCTTATAAAGGATCACTATAACCCCTTTTCTTTTGCATTTTAAATTAGTTTACTGTATTCATTTCTCCCTTCTCTCTATATATATGTATCCCCCTATACACCGCTCCATATACGGTAATATCAAAGACATCTGTCGAATATATATATAGAGGACGCTGTAGAGTGTTTATCTTTGTTTTTGTTTATTTATTTATGTTTTTTTCAAAACTCTATTTTAAATCTATTTATATATTCCTCATTTATATTTTTTCCCCTTTAAATTCTTTCTTTTTTTTTTGCAGTTTTGTTGGAATGCATTTTTTATTTTACCTTGTCGTAGATTTTAGTAGTTTAAAAAAAATGAATTCTCTAATTTATTTAAATTAAATTTATATTCCCAATTAGTTAAGTATTTGATTAATTATTTATTTTTTTAAAGAGTATTATATATAATAAGGATATTCTCTAATTTAAAAAAACAGGATTCTCTTTCGTTTCAGTTCGATATAGATCTCTCTTTTTTTTTATTATATTTTTTATTATTTTGTATGTCATTGTAGGGAGTGGAGACGGTTCTCCATTCAACCAATAAAAATAAGCTGAACCAAGTCTTCTGATTTTTTTTTTAATCATTTCACTCTACACATGCACAGCAACTAAATTATTTTTTGCATAACCCTAGATGGACTAACATAACCCTAAACTCATTAGCATAACCATGGACTCACTGGCAAGAAAGTGTATTTGAATATCTATGGAAGATTGAGTATAATCTATGCCAGGGGTCGGCAAACTTTTGATTCAGAAGAATCAAAAATTACAATTTACAAAATTTCAAAGTTTTTAAAGAGCCACAACATTTTTTCCTTGCCAAAAAATAAATACTACTCGCATAAATAATATTTACATATGGAACTATATAAACAGCTTCACATCCAAAGAGCCACCGCATGTGGCTCGCAGTTTGCTGACCCCTGATCTAGGCTCATTGTAATAACACTGATCTTATTAAAATATACCTGGACACATTAGTACAATCTTTGATTTGCTGAAACAAACTTTGGTTTTCTGGAATAACCTTTGGCTTGCTGGAATAAAATTTTGATTTGCTGGTATAACCTTTTTGGTTTTTTGAAATAAAATTTGGTTTGCTGAAATAACCTTTGGTGTGCTGGAATAACATTTGGTTTGCTGGAATAACATTTGATTTGCTGGAATAACCTTTGGTTTGCTGGTAGAACCTTTGGTTTGCTGGTATACCCTTTGGATTGCTGGTATAACTTCTGGTTTGCTGGTATAACTTCTGGTTTGCTGTAATAACATTTGGTTTGCTGGTAGAACCTTTGGTTTGCTGGAATAACCTTTGGTGTGCTGGAATAAACTTTGGTTTCCTGGAATAACCTTTGGTTTGCTGGAATAAAATTTGTTTTGCTGGGATAACCTTTGGTTTGCTGGTATTACCTTTGGTTTGCTGGTATAACATTTGGTTTGCTGGGATAACCTTTGGTTTTCTGGAATAACCTTTGGTTTGCTGGTAGAACCTTTGGTTTCCTGGAATAATCTTTGGTTTGCTGGAATAACCTTTGGTATGCTGCTATAACCTTTGGATTGCTGGTATAACTTCTGGTTTGCTGTAATAACATTTGGTTTGCTGGAATAACATTTGGTTTGCTGAAATAACATTTGGTATGCTGGAATAACATTTGATTTGCTGGTAGAACCTTTGGTTTTCTGGAATAACTTTTGGTTTGCTGGGATAACCTTTGGTATGCTGAGATAACCTTTGATTTGCTGGTATAACCTTTGGCTTGCTGGTATAACCTTTGGTTTGCTGGAATAACATTTGGTTTTCTGGAATAACCTTTGGTTTGCTAGGATGACCTTTGGTTTGCTGGAATAACATTTGATTTGCTGGAATAACCTTTGGTTTTCTGGGATAACATTTGATTTTCTGGTAGAACCTTTGGTCTTCTGGAATAGCCTTTGGTTTTCTGAAATAATCTTTGGTTTGCTGAATTAACATTTGGTTTTCTGGAATAACTTTTGAATTGCTGATATAACCTTTGATTTGCTGATATAACCTTTGATTTGCTTATATAACCTTTGATTTGCTGGTATAACCTTTGATTTGCTGGTATAACTTCTGGTTTGCTGGTATAACTTCTGGTTTGCTGGAAAAATCTTTTGTTTGATAGAAAAATCTTTAATTTCTAGAATAAGATTTGAATAGATGGTGTAACCTTTGATTTGACAGAATTACGTTTGGTTTGCACGAATGGCTTTCGGTTTGATGGTATAATCCTTGGTTTGTTGAAATAACCTTTGGTTTGCCAGAATAATCTTTTGTTTTCTGGTATAATCTTATATATTCATTTCTAAATTTTCCCGCTTTGTGCATAGAACATCAATATAATGTATTTTAATACATTAAAAAAAGTGTCTTCTATCGGACATTAAACATTCATTATATAAAGTATAAATTCACAGATTCAAACAAGTGACACTACAGTTGACAAAGTAGACTTGAGATATGTTCAGAATCGCGGCCTCCTTAACTTGACAGAAGGATTTCTGCAACAGCAAACCTCTCATGAGAGACCCATCTGATCAACCTACCTGAACGACCACACACCTTTGTGAAATAAAATGTTTGGGACTAAATATATATATCCTATTAATCTGTGAATAAATATATCATCATTATAAACAACAAGAATAAGAAGTAGAATGTAAACAACGTGATGATGTAAAAAGATCAGTATGACGTTTAATTAACAATTTATACAAATATCATTCTTAATTATAAAAAATATAAACACCGAACATAAAATGTGACTTAGTTAATACAACCTCTGATTAAAGACCACCTCCAAGGAGAGACCAAGAGACCATTCCCTCTCAACCATTTGCCACAGTTCGTCTTCTGAACGCGGCTGTGGCAAGGCATGCAAAACGTCGTCCAATGATGTCCCAGACGTGCTCGATTGGTGAGAGATCAGGAGAGTACGGTGGCCAGGGAAGCATCTGTACATCTTGCAGAGCTTGTTGGCTAATGCGAGCAGTGTGCGGTCGGGCGTTATCCTGCTGATAAAGGGCATTGGGTACCCCCTGAAGGTAGGGGAGTGTCACCGGTCGCAGCACATCATCAACGTATCGTTGGGCCGTCATAATGCCCTGAATACGAAGTAAAGGTGACCTGGAATCATACGCGATTGCGCCCCAAACCATGATTCCACGTTGTCGCACGGTGGGGCGTTCCACAATTGCTGCCGGATTGGACCTTTCTCCACGTCGACGCCACACGCGTACACGGCGACTATCACTGGACAAGCAGAAACGCGACTCATCTGAGAACACGAGCCTGTGCCATTCCGTCATCCACGTCGATCTAGCCCGGCACCATTCCAAACGTTGGCGCCTATTCGGTGGGGTCAATGGCAGTCTTCTTAGCGGACGGCATGAGTGCAAGCCATTAGCAACCAATCGACGGGAAATGGTTCTGGTCGAGATGGAATCATCTAGGGTGTCTTGCACATGTTGCAGGATGGCGGTACAAGTGGCTTGTGGGGCCGCCACTGCTTGTCGAAGGATACGCCGATCCACACGTGCTGACGTCACTCTGGTTGCACCGACATTCCTATAAATTGCCACATTTCCTTGTTCCAACCATCTTCTCCACAGTCGGTGCACCGTGGACGCACCAAGGTGTGTATCAGCCGCGATTTGACGTATGGACCAACCTGCCCTTTTCAGTCCGATCACCATGCCCCTCGTAAAAGCGTCTGTCTGCTTGTACTGCCTCCGTTTACGATGACCTGGCATTCTCTGTTATTACACGTGTCTTTTGACACAAGAACAAAATTTCTACAATGATTTTCCTTGAAGAAATAACGACACGAATACTGTCCTTTCTGCAAGTTCCTTCCCTTATATCTTACTCCATGTGCGCACGAGAGCTGCGCATTTTACATCATTTGCATAACTCGGTTAGGCGCGTCTACCCTGAAATTTGCATAATTTTCTGGCCACTATTTCTTGGTGTTCCATTTTCAATGTCATGCAGTGTACTTGGATACGTCGGGACATTGGAATCCTGGTTCAAGAGATTTGTGAATCAGTTGTAATGACAAAGTTTACTTTTACGGGTTAATACACAAAGTACAATTTACTAAGGCCTGAAATAAAAGTAACTTAACACACAGAGAAAACACTTAGAAATACAACAAAATAAAAAGGAAAGACGTAAATAAAATCTCTCGATTAGTTTTAACAAAACCAATACTTAGCTTTTATTTGCAGCGCTGATAAGGAGTGGACCGGGGTTACACAAGTATACGAGGAGATCATCAGACAAGCACACAGAGAACGTTTTAAACGTCTCCACACGATCACCACTCATCGACTCCTCGCATCCCGTCTTAACCCTCTTTTATATACAAACACTAGCCGAATGACCCGGGCAACGCCCGTGTTTTACCCGATTGAATGTTTTTATTCAAATACTATTTGTTACAATTATAAATTGGCGCCTTAAATAAATGCATATATTAGTTAATAACTATAGCCTATGTGCTTTATCTGTCTATGTACTGTTGGCTTCCGTAGGCGTCTCTTACTGGGAAAAAGAAAGAGAGGATTCCATTTAGTTATTAACTAATATATGCATTTATTTTGGGAGCGACCCGCTCCAACACAATAGTTACAAAACCAAAAAGCGAGTGGGGGGGCAAAGTCAAAAACAAAGTATCTCGCGTAGTGGTGGCGTGATCGTAGCCAACCAATAGGAGAGCGCCATTCCAAAAAAAAAAAGCAAACGGTGACAGAGATGACGCATGACGCTCGTAACTGTATATAGAATGGCCACATTGGTCCAATGAAAAGACGTGGGAGATCACCATTCTTCTCGCATAGCTGAGAAGTATAAAATTGCTTATAGAACGAAAATTGCAATTATACCGCAATGTTTCTTTTGAACTAAAAATCGAAATTTATTTTAAGGAGAAATAACGATTATTTCTAGCCTTAGGGATGAAGTATGATAGGATGAATTGTGAAGAATAATGATAAACGGAATCCCTGGACACTTTATTTTTCCGTTTCTCATTACTCTTCACAATTCATCCTATCATACTTCATCCCTAAGGTTAGAAATAATCGTTATTTCTCCTTAAAATAAATTTTGATATTTCGTTCAAAAGAAACATTTGCGGTATAATTGCAATTTTCGTTCTACAATCATAAGCCGCATTATATTTTATTATAAAACTGCTTATCAAAATTCGAAACTATTTTAAAGGCGTAAGATTCTTTTTTAAAATAAACAATTTCTACTGCCCTTACTGCAATGGTAAAATTATTGCCAGGCCCTCCCAATAATTTTTCCATTGCAGTAAGGGCACTAGAAATTGTTTATTTTAAAAAAGAATCTTACGCCTTTAAAATAGTTTCGAATTTTGATAACAGATGGCGCGCTAGTGCATTATAAAACTGCTTATGTTTGTCAAATAATTTGACAGTAACTACCATCTAACTAAGGCTTGAATGTGGAAATGATGTGTGTTGTATGTGTTTAGCTCTTCTAAATCTATCTCTAGTTGGATGGATGGATTAAAATATTTATTAAAATACAAACAAGAATGTCGAATCTCAAATTTCAACATATCCTGAGACACCAGATATTTCTAAATTCAAGTTTTATTCAATCTTAAATGTGAAGGGATTTATTTACAATTCGTTTTATCACAAAGCAATAACGCGCCATCTATACATATAAAATGAAAGAATTTAAAAGCACAAATGTTTCTTTTATACATAATACAAACTTCTACTGCCCTTACTGCGATGAAAAAATATGTATTGGGAGGGCTTGGCTCATCAGTGGTCAACCCTCCCAGCGGTTTCGCCAATTCGTTTTTATGCAATGATTATTAAGGAAAATATTTTTTAAATAAGTTGAATATATTATTATTTTTTATGTAAATGTTCTTAATCTTTTGATTTGAGAAAATTATTCTATTTGCTTTCTTCTCTCCTCTCGACTCACGGCTAAACACAAAACAAATGTATAGAAATATCTCCAACAGCCTTGCTACGGTAGAATCGTTTTTCTTGATTAAGACGAGAGTACTTCTGCATGAAATATTGAAATAAGTCGTATAACGATCCAAGATGATACCGATCTTTATTGAAAGTATACTCTACAGGGTGTGGTTGATAAGTAATGAGACTCAGTCTAAAAAAAACAAATTTATTGATCCGATTTGTACAAAACGTTAATATTCTTCAAAGAACTCGCCTTGGGCGTCGACACAACGTTGCCACAGCTTCATAGGCCCCACTGTAGTCCGTTGGAGTTATCCCAGTTAGTGCCTTCGTGACAGCACGTTGGATGTTCGAGATATCGTCGAAACGATGACCCTTCAGGCATCTTTTTACCTTCGGAAATAGGAAGAAATCAGGAGGACTCATGTCAGGGCTGTATGATGGCTGTGGCAGAACTTCAACTCCAATTCGGGTCAAATAGGAGGTCACGAGGAACGCTGTGTGCGCCTGTATGTCAGAGGTCGGAAACCTGCGGCTCGCGAGCAACATGCGGCTCTTTGGATATGAAGCTGCGTGAAGTACTCATATAAATAAAAACTCTATTTATGCTATTTATTGTTGGAAAGAAAAATATTTTGTGGCTCTTTAAAAACTTTGAAATTTTGTAAATTGTAATTTTTGACTCTTCCAACTCAAAAGTATGCCGATCCCTGCTCTATGTAGATTGCGATAGTGTTTTACAAAGATAACATATGTTATTAATTAACCAATTGGCTCGAGTTCACCCGAGTATATATTGAATAAAGAGTGTGTAAACTTGGATAAATTGTTCTAATTAGGGCTATCGCTTCATCCTGAAATACAGAACACTTAAATAGGATCAGTAAGATGACGTATGTTTATTGGATGGAGAGTTGATACTGTAACACCACACCTCGCTTTATCCCTCTGCTCGCACATGCCTAGAAAATGTGAAGGCCGCCTGCGCTTCCTCTCGAGAGAAGTAAAGATCAGGCAGTGTAGTCTGGAATGAGAGGATACTCTTACATTAAATAATTCAGATAGATTTTAGACTCTAATTTATATCTGCAAGCATAATACAAAGATTGGTGTTTTACATGATATCTTAATTATAATTAAAGGCATCTCCTTATCGTACAACTAAAGACTCTGATGATTAATCAAGAATGGGTATTTGGCCAATTCTGGAATAATAAAAATCAACGAGAATAGTTGATATTTATTCCGATAGATGGCGCAAGCCATCAGCAACTTTTAGTTGCACGATAAGGTGATGCCTTTTTTTAAATAAAATTTATGCACCTTATCTCAGTACAATATCACATTTGTACTATTTTTTCACAATGATATCTTAAGTTTCAGGAAAATTGCTACGTTACTATTTTGGCAGATATTGGAGCTACCTGCTCAACACAGTGGGTTAGTGATTTTAAACTTGGCAGTTTTCGTTCTCTTTGTTCGGGGGCCGCTGCTCGTTTATATAGCGTGCTGTGCATACACAAGACGTGTACTATAGATAGGTACACAAGATGGGTACTATAAAGGAACATGGTGAGCAGCAGCCACCTTAACAGTCCCACCACGAGAAGGTAGAGAACATGGGATCGCCTGAAACACAAGGTTAGACACGTGGAGACTTCCCTCATTGGGCGCGAACCAGTTTCGAATGTTTGTCACCCACTCTGATCTCCCATATCGTACCTGAGGCCCATAAGCCCGCTCGTGCTCGACTGTGGCCAGATTCATCCGAAGAGAGTCTCGACACCACAGTCTTGCGTACAGGGTAAAGCTAGACCTCGTTCCTCAGGGCTGAAGGCTCATTCTACTAATGGTTGGCTCTCAGGAAGTATCTCCCTAAACTATAAGAGGGGTAGGGTATCTGCACGCAGGAAGTCAGAAATGGTTCCTACCTGAACAAACGCCTAACATGGGTTAGATTCCCCCGGCTTCAGCGGCTGGTCTGCAAACGTAAGTGGCCGTTAATTCCAACAAACAGCTGCTAACAACCTGGAAGTACAAAACAAGTTTGGTGGCAGAGGTTGAAATTTTCAGCAGGTCCAGGGTTTTGAGCTGCAACAATTGGATATCATAAAAGGCTACTCACCGGGCATCCATCTTCGGCAAGTCGCTTGACCTAGACGTGAAACAATATATATTAAATCACAGTTTGACATCAACATCCATTTTGGCTAACCTGGGCAGGAAATTTCATAAAACCTTCCTCTTCATCTTTATAGAATCGCCATATTTGAAGAACTGAAAACCCAACACATAGCCTCCTCCCTCTCTAGCTATACATAGTTACTCGGTAGTCTGGGCTCCACCATTGAAGAACTGAAACACCCAAAACACAGCCTCCTCCCTCTCTAGCTATACATACTTACTCGGTAGTCTGGGCTCCACCATTGAAGAACTGAAACACCCAACACACAGCCTCATCCCTCTCTAGCTATACATACTTACTCGGTAGTCTGGGCTCCACCATTGAAGAACTGAAACACCCAACACACAGCCTCATCCCTCTCTAGCTATACATACTTACTCGGTAGTCTGGGCTCCACCATTGAAGAACTGAAACACCCAACACACAGCCTCCTCCCTCTCTCTAGCTATACATACTTACTCGGTAGTCTGGGCTCCACCATTGAAGAACTGAAACACCCAACACACAGCCTCCTCCCTCTCTAGCTATACATACTTACTCGGTAGTCTGGGCTCCACCATTGAAGAACTGAAACACCCAACACACAGCCTCCTCCCTCTCTAGCTATACATACTTACTCGGTAGTCTGGCTCCACCATTGAAGAACTGAAACACCCAACACACAGCCTCCTCCCTCTCTAGCTATACATACTTACTCGGTAGTCTGGCTCCACCATTGAAGAACTGAAACACCCAACACACAGCCTCCTCCCTCTCTAGCTATACATACTTACTCGGTAGTCTGGGCTCCACCATTGAAGAACTGAGACACCTAACACCCTTTACGTTAATATTTAAAGATTACATATAGAAAACTATTTTGCCGGAGGATGTTGTTCTATAAAATAGAGGTATCCTATCCCATCAAAATAGAGGCCAATTTGCCGAAGCTGGTGTTGCAGCTTTGCCACCGAACTGAGTCTGCTAGTATGCAGTGACGGTCAATAAGTAATATCATTTTATTCGCGATCGAACGTTGTACTGTATGTATTACATCCCAAACACGACGCCAGCCATCTCTGTCTTGAGCTCGATTGTACCATCTCGGCGACCGTTAAACCAGTAAGTTCCTTTAATTGATCCACGAAGCGTGTCGGCGGGTGTCCAGGTATGTGTCGCCCAGATGTCTTTCCAGTCAGTATGGTGTACTCCATTCCCCTGTGTCGCGCGATGTGACCGAAGAAATTTAATTTCGTTGTACGCGTCGCAGAAGTTGGTCATCTTCTGAAATCAGACGGTCAATAGAGGTCTCTTATTTGGCGTTTATTTTAACGGGAAAGGCAACCTTTAATTTTATAGATAGAAAAACACCCAGTTATGAGAATGCTAGTTATGAACTCTGAATAAGAAGCCACAAACCTCCAAGTAAAGAGAGTTCAGGTCTACATGTCTGAAATTATCAGCCACCTATTTACATACCATCCCACTCCAATACCTGCAGCTATATGAGCTGGTCAAGAGTCAATACAGCAGCACTAGAGATTACTGACTGCACTGACGGTGCTACCACTCCCTATATTTTAAACCTCTATGAGTATTATTTGTGACACAATTAATTATAATAATATAGCATAGAATATTTTCTATTTATATTTATAGATGGCGCTCAGTGAATCCTCATTTGATTTAACGTTAAATAGGCATATTTATTGTTGTTAAAGCTATGGATAAATGGTCGATGCTTTAAATGTCTGTGAAATAAGTATGCTTCTATTAAATCTCAGATTCATTTGTGTTCGTGGAATCACACAAACACACAAAAGCCTTTATTAGGGACTTGCCCCATACAGATTATCCCAATTGGGTAAGGTAATAATCATCTTGTGTTATTTACATAGAAATTGAACTGGCTTTACTCTTCGTCTCAAAGTCATTCACTTGTTGACTGGTCTTTACATAATGATGATCTAAAATATTTATAGTAAGCTATTGCCTTAGATTTGTTTGCTGATATTTTTGAAAGCAATACGTAGGGTGAAATGTTGGTACATTTAATTTGTTGATATAGGGCCTTCCTCTCTGTATCAAGGGCTGTACAATTAAGCAGGTAATGGGGGAGTTCTGTGTTCATGGAATCGCTAACTACCTTCACCAAGACTAATATTTGGTTACTCGCTCTATAAACCGAAAGAACCAAGACAATAGTAGACAGCGCGGTCTGTCCGCTCGCTGGCCTCACCACCTACCTACATACCTCCCACCCTAGCCACAACCAGCTGTCTTCCTGTCAATCTTTGTGACTCCCTGTCCTATCTTATGTCACCTGCTTCCCAAACTTCTATGATATAACTCCGCCTTTGCCGGTCCCAAGCCCGGATGAAAAAGGAGGAGGGGGAGCAGTAACAATCTCACTAAAAAACCTGGGGTCAGCTGGCCCGGCTGATAGTACCCTGTAAGGGCTCCTAATCCAGGAAAACAAAATGAGCAGTGTTTGTACTCCATGTTAGGAGCAGCTACCCATGGCGTCTGTTCCTCATGTCAGAGGTGGCCTTTTCTTTTGGAGCTAAGTCGGCCTGCCACTGAGTAGTGCTCCCAGTATTAATGACAATAGGCAGACGCATTCTACTTCCCCCAGTGTGGAGATAAGAAAGAATAAGAAGACTTCTATGATATATTATTGTAACGAATAGGTTCACAAACAATACTTATAGAAGTTTAAAATATAGGGAGTGGTAGCACTGCCAGTACAGTCAGTAATCTCCAGTGCTGCTGTGTTGACTCTTGACCAGCTCATATAGCTGCAGGTATTGGAGTGGGATGGTATGTAAATAGGTGGCTGATAATTTCAGACATATAGACCTGAACTCTTTTTACTTGGAGTTTTGTGGCTTTTTATTCAGAGTTCATAATTAGTTTCGTTGTTTGCTCTCTCGCGCTGGCCCCGCGGGTCTGTTTCTCTAAAGTCCTCGGTAGAGAGGCTAAGGCAAATTATCTGGTTTTATAGGAGATAAATTTAGCTTGTGATCTTGGTTGGATGAGGGATCCCTATGAGGAAGTCGGGGTGCTAGGTGGGGTTAAGCGGGCGGAGATCCTCACAGACAGAGATGGGAATAGGTAGAAGAAACTGGTAGTACTATGTTTAGAGACGGATTGGTGGTCGGGAAGGACTGCCTGAAATTGAGGGATGAGACGCGCTGATTCTTTCAGCATAAATATAAGCTCTGGTGATTGAAGGTTGTTTGTTTCCCAAACCTCTACTCGGATTGCTGCAGGTCTGCAATGATTGACCTGGACAGAGAGCAGATATCGCATGAAAGTGTGGAGCTGCTAAGTGGAATAGAGAAACCCCTTCGTTATATTGTATCAGAAGGCACTGATTTGGCTGATGGACTGCCGAAGGAAAGATTCTGGTCAGGAAAGATTATGGGGACTCCACTCAACAGGAAAGAGGTTTATAAGCACATAAAGATGCATGCTGATACATTCTGGGTGAAGCGTTGGGAAGTGACGGAGATGAAACGTAAGGTCTTCTCTAAGAGGAATAGCAAGATTTTATCTGCTAAACTCATTCGAGTTGTGAGAGATGGTGGCCCAATCTGAGTGAGGATGGGGATTGCGTATGTTGAAGCTCGGGGGCTAATGCAAACCACTTTATAGCGGATTGTCCGAGGGTGCCTCGTGATGCTGAAGATGGAAGGATAGTGAAAGGAACTATCAAGTTATTCCACAGCAAGTTATTAGAGAGAGAGAGCTGTGGCTGAGGTCTAGCTCAACTGCCAGTAAGTGTAAATAACGGAAGAGGGATGGTGATGGTATCTGGCTTCTTGGCTAGGAGAAACGTCACTCTGGTGAGACTAGTAGTCTGAGGAACTGCCAAGTTGGAAAAAATAGCAGTGGCTGCAATGGTGAGTGGGAAAACAAGGATATATAGGTGGCAATTTCCCCGTAGCTTCCCGTAGACATGTCATGTGAATTCCGTACTCTTTTGTTTTGGCGAAACCTCAAGGCTCTCTCAGAGAAGACTCGACTTTTTGGGCATCTGAGTAAGGGATGAAAGTGTATTCGCGTGTAATCTTATAAGAGATTATTTCAAAAATTGTCTTTCTGCCCGCAGCGAGTTTCGGGTGGGGTGAGGAGAGGGGAGGTCCATCACCCATTCCCCCTGGTATGGCTGCAAGATTATGAAAGAAAATAGTGTCCTGATGTACACACCAGAGGACTGTATGTTTCGATATTGTTGAAGAAGGATGTTGACTTATGGGCTTTCTAGGCCTAGGTGGTCAATTGGTCCCAAGATATCCCCGCGGGACCTCCCGCCCTGGGGATCCTGCCTACTACGTCAGCCGGTCGTCCGCTTTCCCCGTGGATCGAAGGCATCTCTGTCTCACTCCTTCCTACAGGGCGTGTCTACACGTTGTCCTTGTAGGCCTGTACCGCCCAGACATCCCTTCTATTGTAACGACCTCTGTAGACACTCAAAACTCTGTTATCCCATTCGGGTAGTCTTCCACACAATGCTCCCAAACATTTTAGCTTCTCGTAAAGATGGAGGCTACCTGGCCGGCATTCATAGTTTTTGAAATTGAAGATAATTTGGCCAGTAAATCTTTTTATAAAAATATTATTTTAAAAAGTTATTAAATTATTTCTCCGCCACAATATATTATTTCCTAAGTTTATTTTATCCATTATTTATGTGATACAGTCAACAGAATGACAGAGTATGGAATGGAGGGAGCTTTTATTAACTGAAAATAAGTAAAACAGAGAGGTAATAAAAAGATTTACTGACCAAAGTATCTTTAATTTCAAAAACTTTAGTTTCTGTTCTCAACCATTTCTGGCTTTCTCCAATTCTAGACTTTCTCCTGCTCTATCTACACATACTGGCCGTCGCCCCTTGCCTCCAACCTTATTCGGCTGAATTTCTTTCTGACCTATTTATTGGACTTTAATTCTACTGAAGCATCACCAAATTTTCCCTTTCTACTTCATACTTACCATGACAGCTTTCTCGATAGGTTTGACCACCCTTCTCTCGGCCTGTTTCTATTGTTCTTTCTTTTATCACAATAGTACTGACATCCGTGCTCTTTACCAAACCTCCACTTCTTGACATGTACTGCGGGAGTCGTGCTTGCTTCTACTACCAGACACCGAGATGCTTTAGCTCCCGGAGAAGAGCGCAGATGTTCTTAAACAGTGGGAGTAAGTTGACCGCCAAGCCAAAATGAATTATCAGTGAACTCTGTGAAGATATAACATATGTTATAAAACTAGCGCATACTACTTTCAATCCATATTACGCACTTATACAATGAAGACAATATATTATTATGCCCAAAAAATCATTAGCACATTATCTCTCCACTTCGAACGCTTATAAAGGCAATTATTATTTTCCCTTTCTTTAGAAATTGTATAGATTTCGTTTTCCACATTTATTCTCTCAATATCATCAATATTCTCAAACTTTTCCTTTTTCGTTTAAATACAAAAATGAATTGCGATGAACACAGGAAAATTCATTTTCAGAAGTTGAAATATCAAACGTGTATTATATATTGGTAATTCGGAAGTTGCACATGCTTATATCCTAAAACTAAAATTCCCAGGCAAATTTTTAAATGAAAAGTTCTGGAGAATAAGCAATTATCTAATCTCTCTTAGATAAATTTGGTAATAATTCCTTGTGTCATTGTGATGTATTGGCGGATTAGTTTAATATTTGTTTTTATTTATTTGTTGTCACAGAGTTGATTATGATAATTGTGTATATATGGATATATATAGTGTTTGTGTTTTTAGTGGTTAGTTATTTTTCTAATATGTAATTGTGTTAACTTTGTTTGTTTCTTGGCATTAAAAAGATATACTATTTTCAAGTCTTTTGTCTGGAAACATTGCATTGGCGACGAGGATTTAAGAGTAAGTACCCAAGCGATGGTATAGGGTAATATGAAGAATTTTGTTTAAAATTAAAGAATAAATAAGTTATTGGAAATTTACATAAGAAAAATTATTTCATGATGGCTCATTACCATTTTAGGGAATTTGAAGAAAAAATGAAAATTTTTGCTCATTTATCGAGCGTTTGGAGCAGTTTCTAATTCTAGAAGAGGCTAGTGAAGAAAAGAAAAAAGCCTATTTGTTGACTCTAATTGGCGGGAAGGCGTATGATACATTGAAAAATTTATGTAGCCCGAAGTTGCCTAAAGAGTATAAATATGAAGAATTGATTGAGAAACTGGTTGAATATTTTTCCCCAAGGCGATCTATAATCGTAGAGAGATTTATGTTTTTTGGAAGAATACAAAAGGAAACGGAAAGTGTTTCAGAATATCTGGTGGAAATCAAGCGGCTAGCCTCAACGTGTGGATTTGGCGAATTCTTGAAGGAATCCTTAAGAGACAAATTGGTATGCGGATTGAGAAATGCAAAAATTCAGAGGAGGATCTTGTCTGAAGGAGATGTGCCGTTGGCAAGAGTAGTTGAAATTGCGTTGTCGATGGAGGCAGCAGAAAAAAATACCAGAATATTCCATGTCAATGAGCCTGCAGATAGCGTGGACAAAATACGCGCAGAAGTCAGGAATAGATATGATAGAGTGCAAAAGAGAAAGTGCATACATTGCGGGAGGTTGCATAAAGACTTATGCAGATTTAGAGAGGCGACCTGTTTCAGATGCGGGAAAAGAGGTCACTTGGCAACCATCTGCAGGAGCCGTGGGGAACATACAAGCGAAAGACAGGTGAGACGGTTTCTGAACCAGAGAAAGATTAATCAAATCGAGGATCAAGAGGAGGAGGAGGAAGAATCCGTTCAAAGAATGGTCTTCATGAGGACGTATGATTATAGAGTCAAGTATGCTACGAATGACCCTCCCTATGTGATTAAGGTGAGAGTAGAGGACACTTTGATGACTTTTGAAATCGATACGGGTAGCTGTCTGACTTTAATATCGGGGAAGGATTTCAAAAGATACCTCCCAGACGTGCAGGTAAAAGAAGCGGGAATAATTGTTAAGACCTATGACGGAACTGTGGTACCGATTCTGGGTGAAATAGATGTCAAGGTCGATTTTCGTGGAACGATCGCTAAGCTTAGAGCTGTCGTGGTGAGAGGAGAAAGGAAGGCCTTGTTGGGGAGAGAATGGATCAATGTTTTGAAAATTGGAAATTATTTTGTGAATCAGAGAGAGATGCCTTTGGAGGACACGTTGGCGGAATTATTGAGTGAACACCAGGTTGTGTTCGGGGAGACTACAGATCCAATAAAGGGATTCACATTTGCAGTGAATATTCAGGATGTAAACCCCATATTTCATAAGGCCCGACCAGTTCCCTTTGCGATTAGAACGGCGGTAAACGAGGTCCTAGAAAGAATGGTGGAGAAGGACTACTTGTATCAAGTACCCAGCAGCAAGTGGGCAACTCCAGTGGTGGTTGTGCCCAAGAAGAATAAAGAGTTTAGGATTTGCTGTGATTTCAAAGTAACTTTAAATAGGTTCTTGGATACTGAGGCCTATCCGCTGCCTACTCAGCAGGACCTGTTTTCCGTCTTGGCTAGAGGGAAGTATTTCTCTAAACTAGATTTGAGCAATGCATACCTTCAATTAGAGGTAAACCCTAGCACCCAGCCACTCCTGACTATTAATACGCATAAGGGGCTTTTTAGGTTTAAAAGAATGCCTTTTGGATTGGCAAATGCCCCTAGTTTTTTTCAGTCAGTTATGGATAGAATATTGGCGGGAATTAATGGGGTTATTTGTTACATTGACGATGTACTCGTATCCACGGCGTCAGTGGAGGAACATATGGCGGTATTAAAAACTATTTTTGTTCGGTTGCAGAAGCACAACATAAAATTAAAAAGGGAAAAATGTGAATTTCTGCGAAGAGAAATACAGTATTTGGGACATCTCATCAAAGAAGATGGTATTCGGCCTTTAGAGGACAAGATACAAGGGCTACAGAAAGCCAAAAGCCCGACAAATGTCTCGGAATTGAGATCTTTTCTGGGATTGGTGAACTATTATGGAAAGTTTATTCCGAATTTGCCAGAGCTGTTGGAGCCACTTCACAAGCTGCTGAAAAAGAATAGTTATTGGAAGTGGACAGGGGAGTGTGAGGAGGCGATCTCGGAGTGTAAAAAAAGAATTACCTCCGAGAAAGTGTTGGTGCCATATGATGCCACGTTACCTTTATCTTTGGCCACGGACGCATCTCAGATTGGAGTGGGGGCGGTGCTGTCCCATGTTATCGAGGGCCAAGAGAAACCAATCATGTTTGCCTCACGAACACTTTCCGGGGCCGAACGTAATTATTCACAAATAGAAAGAGAAGCTCTAGCAATAATATATGGTGTGACTAAGTTCCACCAGTTTATCTATGGAAGACAATTTACCCTGATTACAGATCATAAACCCTTGATGTCTATTTTGGGGCCGAGAGCAGGGATTCCCACTTTGTCTACTTCAAGATTGCAGAGATGGGGACTGACTTTGGCGGATTATACATATGAAATTAAGTTCCGAAGAACTCAAGATCATGGAAACGCAGACCTTCTCTCACGGTTGCCAGTAGAGAGTGACGAAAAACCGGTTTTGAATCAAACGTCCATATTATCATACGTGGAAGATTTGCCGGTTACAGCAGCAGAAATAGGTGTGGAAACTAAAAAAGATGAAGTTATGTCAGTGGTGAAGCGCTATACGCAGCAAGGCTGGCCTGAAAGAGTTGGGGAATACCTCAGACCCTACTTTCAGAGAAAGTTGGAGTTAACTATGGACGGGGAATGCTTATTGTGGGGAATGCGAGTGATCATCCCGTCTTCTCTTAGGAAAAATATGTTGAGTTGTCTACACGAGACCCATTCTGGGATGAGCAAAATGAAGGCGGTTGCTAGGTCGCATTTTTGGTGGCCGAATCTTGACAACCAGATTGAATGCATGGTAAATGGGTGTAAAAATTGCCAGCAAACTCAGACAGGCCCAAGTAAAGTAAACTGGAGACCGTGGGTGTGGGCAACCAGGCCCTGGCAACGGATCCATATGGATTTTGCATTTAAAGATGGAGTGAATTTGTTAATTGTGGTGGATAGCCACTCAAAATGGGTCGAGGCGATCCCGATGAGAGAGATAACCGCAAGAAAGACGATTGAGCAGTCAAGAAGATTGTTTTCAGCGTATGGATTACCAGAGGAAGTGGTGTCGGATAATGGCCCACAGTTTACAGGGGTAGAGATGAAGAGTTTTTTCGAAAGAAATGGAGTCAAACAAACTCTGATTCCAGCATACCATCCACAGAGTAATGGTTTAGCGGAAAGAGCGGTTCAATTGATAAAGATGGCCTTGGAAAAAAATAAAAGGAAGTTTGAAGATACCATTCAAGATAGACTGTCAAGAATTCTCCTCACGTATCGATGCACGCCGCATGAGACAACTGGGAAGACCCCATCAGAGCTGTTTATGGGTCGGTCTCTGCGGACCAGACTGACATTAATACACCAGAGCCTGGACAATAGGGTGAGGGAACGACAGGCCAGGCAGATGAGGTATGATCGAGGAAGAGGCCAAGAGGAGTTCGAGGTGGACGATAAGGTGTGGTGTAAGAATTTTAGAGGTATCGGATAGATCCCAGGAAGAATAGTGGGCAGAAAGGGGAGCAGAGTTTATACAGTTTTGATAAATGGACAGGTGAAGACCTACCACCGAAATCAGATAAGGAGAAGATGGACTAGTGGTGAAGATGGAGATGAGGCCAGAGAGAAAAGAGAGGAGGAAGATGACCCAATATGGATGGCTCCTGAGAGTATGAACAGCCGGAGGGACAGAGAATCGTTTTCGTCGGAAACAGCTGGACTGCCGCAGGATCCAGTGTCCGGGGACCAAGGTGTGGAGATTGAAAGCAGCCCAAGGGAATCCGCGTGTTCCTCAGACAAAGAAGCCCGGACGGAGGAAAGGCCCCTGCCAAGGAGAAACCCTCCAAGGGATCGGAGACCTCCTGTGCGATATCAAAGCATGTAGGGGGAAGATGGTGTGATGTATTGGCGGATTAGTTTAATATTTGTTTTTATTTATTTGTTGTCACAGAGTTGATGATGATAATTGTGTATATATGGATATATATAGTGTTTGTGTTTTTAGTAGTTAGTTATTTTTCTAATATGTAATTGTGTTAACTTTGTTTGTTTCTTGGCATTAAAAAGATATACTATTTTCAAGTCTTTTGTCTGGAAACATTGCAGTCATGGTGAAAAAAAGAGACCTAAAACTCCTAAAACTTCTCTCTCTCTCTCTCGTCAGCATTCCCATCTCCATCAGCTGGTCTTCTCTCCGGCGATCGGGGCACAATGCTGACGTTGCCGTACGACTGGCCCTGCACGCCCTTCCTCATCCAGCACATCCGGGAGTCCTGCATCGCCTGTGGGTCCGGAGACCTGTCACTGGCCCACCGCTACTGGTCCTGTAGGGTCAGGCCTGTCATCGTGGAGGCCTTCACCATCATCCAGCGGCCCCCTGACCTGCAAGAGCTGGATCTTCGGGCAAGACCTGGAAGACGACGCCCTGGCCATCCTGGCGTCTTCCCAGACAAGCATCTATAAGCACTTCCTGGGCCTGGAGATTCGGAGGGTCCAAGAAGACCTCTCCTGGTCTGGAGGAGGACCCTATCAAGATGGCGGAGGCTCCCTAGCTCTAAATCATTGTATATTTCCATCATTTTATTATTTTTTAATGGTAATATTGACCAGTTGCCTCTCAATAAAATCGTTTCAATTAAAAAAAAATTGTCTTTCTCTCTTTATTTTTCTTATTTTCAGTTAATAAAGGCTCCCTCCATTCCATACTCTGTCATTCTGTTGGCTGTATCACATCAATAATGACTAAAATAAACTTAGAAGATAATATATTGTAAAACGACATTTGACGATTGTGATGGAGAAATAATTTGATAACTCTTTATAATTTGATTATAATTAAATCAATCAATGAGAAAATACACACAACAGAATGTAATTTAATATAATATAATACACTGCGGTCTGTGATTGTAAAACGACACTTGAAGTTACACCGCATGAGCTTCTTTTAAACGAAAAATCAAATATTTATTTCAAGGTAAAATATCGACTATTTTCAACCTTTTTGGATGAGGTATGGAAGGGTGAATTATGAAGAATAATGAAGAACGGAAAAATAAAAGTGTCCAGGGATGGGAAATTCTATTTGAATGTTTTTATTTATTTGGCAGTATATTGACACTTTTGGCAAAAGTGGCAGTATATTTGATATGATAATTTTAGCAAATTTACTCCTTTTTCTATAATTTTGAAATTTATTAAATATTAATTTCTTTTCAGGAGAATATATGAAGACAATCAAATACGATGTTAGACATGACTCACCCCATCTTCGAGACGTTAGATAGGATTGGACTTGATGGACAGGGGATGCTTGGAAAGGTGACCTCTACGACTTGGAATCTTGGGCGAAGAACTGGGAGGATTCCACCGCAAAGGTTGGGAGCTGCGTGCTGTTGCAGGTCACACGTGCTGGGCGAGACTGCTGGGTGATCTTGTGGTGCTGTTGTTTCTTATCTCCTTGTGCAAAGACTTCACAAATTCCATGAGTACATGCTGCTCAAGAGAGGGATCTTGTGTTGTTGTTTCTTATTCCCTTGTGCAAAGATTACACAAATTCCATGAGTCCATGTTCCTCAAATGAGGGATCTTGTTGTTGTTTCTTATCCCCTTGTGCAAAGATCACACAAATCCCATTAGCCTATGCTGCTCGAGTTGGAAGATCTTGTTGTTGTTTCTTATCTCTTTGTGCAAATATTTCACAAATTTCATGAGTTCATGTTCCTCAAACAAAGATTCTTGTGGGGAGGATAAGTGTAGAAACCTTGAGAGGATCTTGAATTTTTTTCAAAAATACGCTTTAATTTGATATTCTTCACACACACAGAAATAATAATTCATAACTACTCAACAATAGTTGCTACATTACGGAAACCATAAGAACAAAGGAGAGTATTTAATTTTTATCCTGAAACCTGTAGATATTGGAATTTTTATGACGGGGGGGGGGGGGGGAACAAAATCGTGGGGCGTTTGAAGATATTTAATTTATTTAATATATTTATTTAATAAATAATATTTATTTAATAATAGCGTATTTTTTAAAGAAAATATCTTTATCAAATTTTGAATTGCCAAAAATAATATTTTCTATATATTATAATATATTAAAAATGATAAAACAAATCATATTATAAAATTTTAAAATAAAAAAAATCATTGGTCAAAATAATTGTTTATTACATAACTAAAACTTATTTTTTGAACCGAGCTTGAGATTTTGACCAAAAGTTTCAAATGTTTGTTTATTTTTGAGAGGTAAGTCGTGTTCATCATCTCTAAAGTTTTCGTTTTCGAGATAAAATTTATTTTTATATGAATTATTATTGATGTTGTCTCAAAAGTGAACACGAAACGTAATTTGTTTATTTTTAGTAACTACGTTAACACTTAATTACAGCAAAATGTTTTGAGAGTTAAATATTTCGAATCCTTTTGATCAATTATTGGGAATATATTAGTTTTTGTTTTGTTTTTTAAAATTATTTATTATAACAATTATAAGTGGCAATATGCATGATACTCACATTTAACTGTGATTAACCTAATCACACAGACTACTTTTTTCAATGCTTGACATTTGGGATTTAAATTCAAAATTCGTAATAGAATGGCATTTAAAAAAATATTTTAACCAGACTGTTGTTTAAAAGTACAAAAAATATATCCATTTTTGAACCATACTTTTTTCTTTTAGTAAAAATGTTTACAATGTAAACTTGGAAATATTTATATGCACATATGGAACATAAGGTAATAAGACCAAATCTAAATAAATACTATTGATAACAGTGTTGTTACCAAAACGTTGCACACTATTTATTTATTTGGATTTGGTCTTATTACCTTGTGTTTCTAATCAATATACCTTTGGGTTTTACACTATTTTGAATTATTTTACATATGTAAATGTTGTGTATATTAACATATATTACTATATATATGTAGTAATGTAGTTTATCCTATCAGATTACTGTGGTGTGGTTGGTTAGATGCAAGTCTTGTGGCCACAATGTACAGAGTGGGTTCAGACGTGAATGGGATTGCACAAAAGTACGAGGCATGTTGGATGTTACATCATAGATAGCAGCCAGCACCTGTCGAGGGGGGTCTGATCTATTCTAGAGTCAGAGGAGAACTCTCTGTAATTCGACTATGTCTAAAGAGAAAAGAAAGCTATATACATAATCTAATTGATGTAAATAATCATATGTAAATAATCTTTGTCAGGATTAGAATGACGAATCCTGTATGGGACTTTGATTCCACTAAAAGGCTTGTTACTGCTGTTGTATATAGTCACAGTGTAGAAAATACTATACTATACCTACTACATATATCTCTGTATTCTTAGTTCTCTTCTCTTCAATTACTCTGTAAACTGGCGAATCCTTTATAGGACGAGAGGTCCTCAATAAAGGCTTTTGTTGTTGTTTGTAATTCGACTATGTTTTTCGGACTGATAAATAAAAGTGTGACTCTCTCTAGTGAAAAAATCATCGTTGTCACCAGCTAGCACTTCTATCCTGCCTCAAGTTATCCACTTCCCTCTATGTGATCACAATGGGGACATTACTTGCAATCTACTCATCCACAGACACCATCTACAGGACTCATTGATACCCTGATGTTGAGTGGGATCTCCACTTCACCTTTAGTCATACATTATTGGCTCTCTTATTGAAGCTATTGGAAAAAATAATCATTGATTAGGTACAATTTGGATTAGAAATACAAGTTAATAACACAAAACAAATAAATGGTGTGTGATGTTTCACTAACAGAGTTTGTTACCATCATCAGACAAAAGTACTCCATGTTAGGAGCTGCTGCACATGCCGTCTGTTCCTCATGTCAGAGGCGGCCATTTATTTTAGAGCTAAGTCTGCCTGCCACTGAGTAGTGCTCCCAGTCTTAATGACAAAGGCAGACGCATTCTACTTCACCCAGTCATGATGGTTGTCAACAGACACCATCAACAAGCTTGATACCCTGATATGATTTGAGTGGAGATAAGAAAGAAGAAGAAGACTTCCCTCTATGAAGGTAATTAATGAGTCAAACCACAATGGCCAAATAACACAAGTTCCTTCCTTATGAATATTAAAGTGTAACTGTCTCTAGTGAAAATATTGTCGTTTTCATCAGCTAGCACCTCTATCCTGTACCACTTCCCTCTATGAAGCCAATTAAAAAGTCAAACCACAATGGTCAACAACACAAGTTCCTTCATTATGAAAATAAAAAGTGCAACCAGCTTTACTCTAGTGTTGTTGCTTATTCCTCAAGTCGTTTAAATGATCTCCATTAGGTCCCATTGTCTCAGCTTGCAGCATAAACTGAGACAGACATCATGGAGAAGGAAAGAGGAGTGCTGTTGGTCTGAAGACCTGGAAGTACCACTCAGTGTGACTTTACTCTAGTGAAAATGTTGTTGTTATGATCAGCTAGCATCTTCTTCTTCTTCTTTCTTATCTCCACTCAATCATATCAGGGTATCAAGCTTGTAAAGCTTGTTGATGGTGTCTGCTGGGGATGAGTCTCTTCTTCTTTCTTATCTCCACTCAATCATATTAGGGTGTCAAGCTTGTAAAGCTTGTTGATGGTGTCTGCTGGGGAAGAGTAGAGCTCATCAATAGATGAGTCCATACAGTCAATAATATATCTTGGGGTTGCAGGCTGAGAATTGCACTTAGTACATATTGGGAAAACCCTGCAACCATTCTGTGTAAAGTCATTGTCTGTAGATGACCAGACTTAAGTCTGGAAATCAAAGACTGTTGTTCTCTTGGGAAGACAGAACCGGTGCTTGTCCCTACTGCTCTGTACCAGTCATGTGCAGCATTAGATTTCCATTCTTGAAGGCATTGGATGGTACGGAGGAGGTCTCTTTCGTCTAGTTGGGTGGTAGATTCCCTGGCTTCAGGTAGGCAAAGAGCTCCAGCCTTTGCCAGAGAGTCTGCCAGCTCAGGAATTCCAACGTGAGCTAGCACCTGCCACTAGTTATCCACTTCCCTCTATGAAGGCAATTAAAAAGTCGAACCACAATGGCCAAACAACATCTTCCTTAACATCAGGAAAACTAGCCGTCAGAAAATGTCATCAATCGGCCTGATGGCAGTTTTCAATGGATTCCAAGATGAGAAAGGAAGACCAACAATGGGAAGAGAGGGACTACATACTTTACATCAGACATTCCAAAGTTGAAAAATTGATTAAGGAAATTTTCTCCCAAATATTTTAATTGATTGATTCAGTCAGTTATATGTCTTTGTGGAGTTTCTTTCCCTTTGTAACATGATTAGGTAATGTTTTAGTTCATGCAAGAACCTTATAAAATAAACAATTCCAGGTAGATCAAACCTGCTCTTTCTGTCAATTGGGTGTTCTTGTTTATGTATTGTTGCCGTCACACACTAATAAATTATTTGGATTAGGTCTTATTCTTAAATTAAATTTAATTGCCATCTATCGGTAAAATTTTACACATATAAATTTACTGGCAATGCGCTTCTTTTAAATATCATCAAATATTATCTCTACAGACCTTACTGCAATGATATGAGTTATTAAATGAGAGGGCTTGGCTATATCATATCATTGCAGTAAGGTCTGTAGAGATAATATTGGATGATATTTAAAAGAAGCACATTGCCAGTAATTTATGTGTAAAATTTTAGGTCTTATTCTCTTGTTTTATAATCTACTAGCGGACGTACCCGGCTTCGCCCGGGTTTTACCCGAGTAAAGGTTTGTCTAACGAATCTCTCGATAAAGTGAACATTTTTTCCCGGTCCCTTGAAAAATACTCGATAAGTTGAATAAAATCAATATTAATTGGTTCCCTCGGTAATTGGAAGTTAAAGGAATAGTATCTTGCCTTGGAATTGTATCGCCCGGGTTTTACCCGAGTAAAGGTTTGTCTAACGAATCTCTCAATAAAGTGAACATTTTTTCCCGGTCCCTTGAAAAATACTCGATAAGTTGAATAAAATCAATATTAATTGGTTCCCTCGGTAATTGGAAGTTAAAGGAATAGTATCTTGCCTTGGAATTGTATCGCCCGGGTTTTACCCGAGTAAAGGTTTGTCTAACGAATCTCTCGATAAAGTGAACATTTTTTCCCGGTCCCTTGAAAAATACTCGATAAGTTGAATAAAATCAATATTAATTGGTTCCCTCGGTAATTGGAAGTTAAAGGAATAGTATCTTGCCTTGGAATTGTATCACCCGGGTTTTACCCGAGTAAAGGTTTGTCTAACGAATCTCTCAATAAAGTGAACATTTTTTCCCGGTCCCTTGAAAAATACTCGATAAGTTGAATAAAATCAATATTAATTGGTTCCCTCGGTAATTGGAAGTTAAAGGAATAGTATCTTGCCTTTGAATTGTATCATTATTCTTGTCTCAAATAAATTGCCGTGTCATCCTGAATTTTGTCTTTCCTAATTTTCTACATTACAAAATCCTCGTATCATCATGATAATATTTAGAGCAGATTGTTGAATTATAACAGATAAATTAGAATATTTATCTTTTTATTTTAAAGCGAAAAGTTATTTCAAAAATTTTATTTGCTAGAAACCTTCCCAGTACTATACTAAATAACTTCCCAAAGTTTCATGGCGTTCCAATGAGTGGTTTGGTCAGGCATAAAGGACAAACAGACACACACACACACATACATTCATTTTTATATATATAGATAATCCAAATTTTGCTTTATCAATCTCTAATAAATTTTATCTTTTTGGTAAATTTTCCTTTTTTCACAATTATACATGGCATATAAAATACAGTAGAACCTCCTTGTAAAGGCTAGCACCTAAGAGCCTGCAGAACCAGTGTCCTTTAGGGAGAGGTGTCTGCTTACTGGAGAGTTGCTTTTTTTCTTTTTTTTATCCCAAGTACATGTGGTACAGACCATGATAATCATGGTGGGTAGTTAGCAATTGCTTTTTTACTGTAAGTATACCACATGTCCACACATGTGAAAAGCAGTTCGATTTTTGCACTTACAAATATGCCAGAGTCCCCCGTTTGGTTACTTGTACTCCCTTTTGCAAGAATTGAGGGCCATTGGAACTTTTTTTTTTTTTTTAAAGTGCTCAATGCGGGATTTAATCCTGGGTCGTAGCGGTCAAAAAACCAACAGTTTAGATCATCCTTCCATCGACTATTGCAAATGAAAACTATCCTTCATAGAGAGGTGTCCTCTAGCGCGAGTGTCCTCTCATGGAGTATGTTCTACTGTATATACAAGCACTTTACAAAAGCATTTGTTCACACTGTGGAACCTCATTATAACAACAATGTAGTTATAACATGGTAATTTTAAAGTGCAAATTTTACCTGTGGTTATAACAACATAAAACCTAGTACAGTATAACCTCGTTAATTCGACACACCCCAATTCGACACTCGGCGATAATTCGACCATGTTCTGATGTCCCGACCTCCGGCCTATCAAATAACAAACCGTAATTCGACATATCGATAATACGACACTTGCGATAGTTCGACCATTTTAACCCGTAATTACTGGCGTTCGGCTTGAAAGGCCGTGTCAAAATTTAAAATGTTTGCGAAATTTTCAAAATGCAATATTTTCATCAAAATTTTAGGTATCTTAATAAAATGCATTTATTTGAAGAACTTTTCATTTTAAGAAAAATCTATTTTGTATATCCCGAGTTATTAAATCAAACGGCCTTTAAAGCCGAGCGCCAGTAATTACGTCACTGGGAATTTTAGCGCCCCTATTATTGGCCGTTTCACTTTTGGTTTTATAGACGTTAAAACGCAACAAATAAGTTGAGCATTCGTTTTTTTATTACTCTTGCTTCAATTATATGCATTCTAAATTGTGTTTGTGATTGTAATTTTGTATAATATAATAGAAGTTCGGTTCCACTTTTGGTTTTTCAAAAAACAAAAATTTGGTACCCTATGTCCCTAAAATTGGAAAATATGTTATATTACTTTCCACAATGCATTCGACCACAACAATTGATCAAGAAACTGCTGAACAATAAAAGCCCGAGATAATCACATTTTATAATATGACCAAAGGTGGTGTAGATGTAGTTGATCAGACATGTATTCAGTTGGAAGAAGAACCAAAAGATGGCCCCTGTGTTTATTTTTCAACTTTTTGGATGTGGTTGCAATAAATTCAGCAGTAATTTATAAGGCTGTCAAGCAAGACGGTGGAATGGCTCGAAAAGATTTTATAAAGCAGCTTGCTCTACAACTAATGAGAGATGCCTTGAATATGAGAAATCAAGCCAAAAATTTGTCAAGAGATCTGCAAGTATTATTTCAGAAGCATGCTGGAACTTCATCACTTGAGGTAGGCAAATATTTATTTGATATTCAAACGAAATATCAATAATATGTGTTATCTAGGAATCCACAAGCGGCAGTCCTTGGTCCAAAAAACGCAAAAGATGCTACCTATGTAAAAAATATCGTCGAACTCAAATGCAATTCAAAAAATGCAAAGAACCAATCTGCAAAGATCATTCTATTGAAATATGCTTGAATTGTGCACCTAATCTTGAATAAAATATTTTAGGTAGAATTTTTAGAATATAGATAGAATATTTTAGATAGAAAGAGTTTCTTGTACATTTTCATTTAATTTTGTTTAGAACTCTGTTTATTCGAAAAAAACAAAATATTTATTCTTTGGAAATTATGTGTATACGTTTAATTTCTTTTTATTTTATAAATAACATGGTTTATTATTGATTTTAAAAGACGGCCTGAGAGGCCGAACGCCAGTAATTGTGTAAGGAAAATAGGCGCCAGTAACTAAGGGTTAAAATTCGAATTTCGACAGTTGAATGTTTTTTACTTACAACTTTCCGCTAAAAAGTTATTACGGCGGCGATCGGCGGGTGCCGATTGGATCGCGCGCGCGCACTTTTGCTTCCTGGTTAGTTTAAGTTGCACTTTGCAGTGCCGTGGCGCAATGTCGCGAGTGTTATTGTTTTTTTTTTTTTTTTTTTTACACTGGGATTAAGGTTTTGTGCACTAATTAACAATAATATTTTATTTTTAAATTTCAGCATTAAAATATTTTAGTTATTTTAAAATTTACAAATAATTTCCTTTTAAATAAATAAATCTTTATAAAATGTAGCCATAATGATTATGATAACATTTTATTTCAATATTCCATTTCTGTGTTATTATAAAAGATTTATAAACACAAAATCAATAACACCTCCAGCAGCATTGGATATCTTTAATACAATAGTTATTTAAAACACATTCCAGAGTAAGAAAGGCATGCATGTTTTTTTAAAATGGACCATCTGGAATACATCCTGAATAGGATTTCTGTGCAAAAACTGACATCTATAAAGGAATTTTTTAAAAGATCTCTCTCTTCGTGATTATTTTTAAATTTTCTTTTTATTTTCCATATTTATTCCCTTTCAACTGCTATATTTTCAATTAGAATAAAATATTATTTAATATATTATATTTAATATTTTAATGTCTGTAGAGTTAATATTTGATTATATTACTGAAAAGAAACACAATACCAGTAAATTTATTTGTTACAATTATTTATGTTTCTAAAATATGTATTAATGCCATTTTGTCAGATACTAAGGACACTGGACACTTTTATTTTTCCGTTCGCCATTACTCTTCACATTTTCACCCTTTCATACGTCATCCAATCATATATAGACCATTACTCTTCATATATTCAACCTTTTCATACGTCATCCAAAAAGTTAGAAATAGTACATATTTCTCTTTGAAATTAATATTGATTTTCACAAAAAAAGAAACTTATGCGGGGAGGCTTTAAGTATTACTTTATAAAATAAAGTACACACACAATGGTTTCAATTAATTTATATTACAATGCTATTTTTAAAAAATATTATTTTAGCGAGTTAGATGATTGCCTAACCATCTGAATAACTTTAATTCAACCGAAAGCTCTGATCCCTTGGGGTGTTGAATTAAAGAGGTTTGACTGTATCTTTGTTTCTTTTAGGTTAAAATTATTCTGCCCTGTTATTTTTCTATGTTCTACAAGTGCATATTTCTCAATTTTATCCCATTTTAGAGCATATTCATGGTGTTTCATTCTTTCTTTTAAAGTTCTGGATGTTTGTCCCATATAGCATTAGTCACATTAACAGAATGGAAGAAAGAGAGAAACTCCAAAACAACATAAAACCTCGATACCATGTTGTTGTTATAGTAAGGTTTGACTACAAAGTGAAAACAAAAGAATCGGCAATTTAAAGAACTTAGAAGTATTTGAACCATAACAAGACTCCCCATCCAAATGAAAAATTATACATGATTTTTCCCTAAGGAAAAATATTTATTTTTGTTCTAACAAAAGTTCTGTAATGATGTTACAGAAATGTCATTCAGAATTTATTCATTTAGTTGTGGTTACCTTGTTTCTATCCAAAATGTACCCAATCACATTGGAATTGTGATTGCTTGAGATTGTTTTCCTGCTCAGCTATCTCTTGTCGGGGAATGTTTTTCTTGTTGTTGTTGTTTCTTATCCCCTTGTGTAAAGATTACACGAATTCCATGAGTTCATGCTCCTCGAGCTGATCTCATGGAATGGGGTGTAGGGGTGCAGCTTTCGTTGATCATGGCACCATGATCCAGGCACACTTTGGTGAAAGTCCGACTTTGCATGTAGTTTGAGGCCGTTCCTAACATGGAAGCAGACGCCTTTGCTGCCGACTCTAACATGAGTACAGACGCAGCTCCTCTGTATCCCTGGAGTGGGACCCTTGCTAAGTTCCATCAACTGGGTCAGTTGAAGTTAGGATTTTTAAAGAGGTCTACTCCTCTTCTAACAATGCTGCTGTTGGTCCGCGACTGCTTATTCGTCAGAGTTATTCTGCTTGTTTCGCAGCTGGCCTTCATATCTGAATGTCGTTCCCCTATCCGCCACCTGGGGACGCGCCCTATAGCAGTCAGCTCTGCCAAGGGATGTTTTTCTTAATGAATTAAGCTCTCAATAACTGAGGAATCCCTAAGAGGACAAACATTTTATCTAATTTAACAAAAGTTTCTTTTAAGAATATAGTAGGGGATGTCATAAGTATAATAATAAGAAATAGAGTAACCTTCTAGGAAGCCTTTTTCTTCGACTAAAAACCCCCTTCTCTCTTCATCACAGCTGTAAGAAAGACTTGAACGAAATCTATTCTTAATTTATTTCTTAATGGAAAAAAAAGTTGTTACAGTAGAACTTCCATGAGAGGACACTCGAGCTAGAAGACACCTCTCTATAAAGGACAGTTTTCATTGCCAAAAATGTCATTTTTACTATTTAGCAGCTCTCCAGTAAGAGGACACCTCTCTATAAAGGACAGTTTTCATTGCCAAAAATGTCATTTTTACTATTTAGCAGCTCTCCAGTAAGAGGACACCTCTCCCTAAAGAATACTTTGGCTCTGCAATTAGGTGTTGTCCTTTACAGGAAGGTTCTACTGTATCTCCTACTCCTTTCTTTAATTGTCAAAAGCCTGCAAACTTCCTGATTAAAAAAGTAATGAGAATTAGTGAGAATAATTTTATATTTACATTTATAGTAAAACATACTCCATGAGAGGACAATAGGGGACAACACTCTACAAAAGACAGTTTTCATCATTAAAAAATGACCATTTATACTAATTTGCAACTTTCTAGTAAGAGGACACCTGTTTCTAAAAAGGAAATTTTTGGCTTTGCAACTTGTTCTTTACAGAGAGGTTAACTCCATCCCAATATGTAGAGGAGGACACTGGCTTGTCCTTGAAGTTGGAAATGCTTCTAAAGGGTGATGAACCTGCTATCAGGTCAATGCCATATGGATATACAGTAGAATCTCCCTTCACCAGACACCCTGCTAGAGGACACCTCTCCACAAAGGACAGTTTTCATTTGCAAAATTACCATTTTTACTATTTAGCAACTCTCCGGTAAGAGGACACCTCTCCTAAAGGACACTTTGGCTCTACAATTAGGTGTTGTCCTTTAAAGGAAGGTAATTCTACTGCATGCATTAGGCAAGAAGATACCTCCACATTATTTTTCTCACAAAAATATTTATTAAATGAACCAATGGCTATGGATTGATTATGCCTTAGATAAGGATAAAGCACAATTTGGATTATAGATTATAGCTACAAGAAAATAATACCAAATAAATTAATAGTGTGTGAAGTTTTGGCAACAATGCTGTTACTGAAATGTCGCACACTATTTATTTATTTGAATTTGATCTTATTTTGTTGTAGCTACCTTAGAGAAGATTGATTGAGGAGGTACATCAGGACTTCTTCTTCTTCTTTCTTATCTCAAAGCCATGATAATCATGGTGGGTAGTTAGCGACTGCTTTTACTGTAAGTGCATCACATGTCTACACATGTGAAAAGCAGTTCGACTTTGCACTTACAAATGTGCCAGAGCCCCGTTTGGTTACTTGCACTCGCAGGTGGGGTTGGACTTTTGCAAGAATCGGGGGCCATTGGTGCATTTTTTTCAGGACATCAGGACTGATTCACTTGAAATAAAATTGCAGTATAGCAATCATAATCTTGTGGCTTGTACCATGTGTATACTAGGGATACATACCCATGAGACAACACTCCAGCTCGAGGACAAAGGACAGTTTTTTATAGCCATAATTACCATGTTTTATCTATTCATAGCTCTTCAGTAAGAGGACACCTCTCTCTAAAGTACACTTTGTCTCTGCAACTTGGTGTTGTCCTTTAGAGAGATGTAGTTCTACTTTAGTATGTGGGAACTCCGCCTTTGCCGGTCCCAAGCCCAGATGAAAAAGGAGGAGGGGGAGCAGTAACAAGCTCACAAAAAAACCTGAGCTCAGCTGGCCCGGCTGATAGTACCCTGTAAGGGCTCCAGGGATACAGTATGAGCAGTGTTTGTTTTCCATGTTAGGAGTGGCCGCACATGGCGTCTGTTCTTCATGTCAGAGGCGGCCATTTATTTTGGAGCTAAGTCGGCCTGCCACTGAGTAGTGTTCTACATTCTACATACACACACTACCCAGTCATGATGGTTGTCAATCCTAAAACACATTGACTGT
Source organism: Cordylochernes scorpioides (assembly GCA_030710605.1). Taxonomy (NCBI): domain Eukaryota; kingdom Metazoa; phylum Arthropoda; class Arachnida; order Pseudoscorpiones; family Chernetidae; genus Cordylochernes; species Cordylochernes scorpioides. The sequence goes on from CP092869.1 coordinate 14,937,459, forward strand.
ATTAACTCATCCATTGATGAGCTCTACTCTTCCCCAGCAGACACCATCAACAAGCTCTACAAGCTTGATACCTTAATATGATAGAGTGGAGATAAGAAAGAAGAAGTAATATCATTTGATGGTAACATGATGGTAACAACGCTGTTACCGAACACAAATTTATTTGTATTAGGTCTTATTTTCTTGTAGCAATAATTCTAAAATAAAAACTAAAGGTTTAGATATTTACCTTCCCACATACCTATTTTACAACCACCAGATTAAACTGGCCCTTTGATTCCAAGAAAGCTAGGTCAAATAAGCCCACACTCTACTTGTGATGGGCACTGACCCTTAAACCGGTACAGAGTTGACTAATCTAGGTTCAAAGGAATTCTATCCAGGTTGAAGCACCTTATTCTTATCTCCACTCAATCATATCAGGGTATCTTCTTTCTTATCTCCACTCAATTATATCAGGGTTTCTTCTACTTTCTTATCTCCACTCAATCATATCAGGGTATCTTCTTCTTTCTTATCTCCACTCAATCATATCAGGGTTTCTTCTTCTTTCTTATCTTCACACAATCATATCAGGGTATCTTCTACTTTCTTATCTCCACTCAATCATATCAAGGTATCTTCTTTCTTATCTCCACTCAATCATATTAGGGTATCTTCTTCTTTCTTATCTCCACTCAATCATATAAGGGTATCTTCTTCTTTCTTATCTCCACTCAATCATATCGGGATATATTATTTTTCTTCTTTCTTATCTCCACTCAATCATATCAGGGTATCTTCTTCTTTCTTATCTTCACTCAATCATATCGGGGTATCTTCTTCTTCTTCCTTCTTATCTCCATTCAATCATATCAGGGTATCTTCTACTTTCTTATCTCCACTCAATCATATAAGGGTATCTTCTTCTTTCTTATCTCCACTCAATCATATCAAGGTATCTTCTTCTTTCTTATCTCCACTCAATCATATCAGGGTTTCTTCTTCTTCCTTTTTATCTCCACTCAATCATATCGGGGTATCTTCTTCTTCTTCCTTATTATCTCCATTCAATCATATCAGGGTATCTTCTTCTTTCTTATCTCCACTCAATCATATCGGGGTATCTTCTTCTACTTTCTTATCTCCACTCAATCATATAAGGGTATCTTCTTCTTCTTTCTTATCTCCACTCAATCATATCAAGGTATCTTCTTCTTCTTCTTCTTTCTTATCTCCACTCAATCATATAAGGGTATCTTCTTCTTCTTTCTTATCTCCACTCAATCATATCGGGGTATCTTCTTCTTTCTTATCTCCACTTAATCATATTAGGGTGTCAAGCTTGTAGAGCTTGAGACTTTTGATGGTGTCTGCTGGGGAAGAGTAGAGATTCATCAATGGATGAGTCAACACAGTCAATAATGTGTTTTGGGGTTGCAGGTTGACACTTAGTACATAGTGGGAAAACCTTGCAACCATTCTGGAAAGTCATTGTCCGTAGATGACCAGACTTAAGTCTGGAAATCAAAGACTGTTGTTCTCTTGGGAAGACAGAACTGGTGCTTGTCCCTCCTGCTCTGTACAAGTTATATACAGTGTTAGATTTCCATTTCTGCAGGCATTGGGTTTTGATGGTACAGAGGAGGTCTCTTTCGTCTAGTAGGGTGGTAGATTGACTTGCTTCAGGTAGGCCAAGAGCTCCAGACTTTGCCAGAGAGTCTTCCAGCTCATTACCAGGAATTCCAACGTGAGCTGGAAGCCATTGCACTGTGACTGAGCTGTTGGCTGGGAGTCGGTTTACAGACTTAGAAATGCTCTTGAGAAGAGGTTCTTGACTGGAGAAGCAGCTTTGAAGGGTATAAATGACTTTTTTCGAGTCAGAGTAGATGCAGGTTGAAGCACCTAACAATCTGCTATGAATGTTAAGGAATAAATGTGTATATAAACCAAAATATTAATTAAAATGATAAGGTACAATTTGGATAATTCTATATACAGTTACGAGCGTCATGCGTTCTTAATCAATTCTTCAGTTTTCATCTCTGTCACCGTTTGCTTTTTTTTGGAATGGCGCTCTCCTATTGGTTGGCTACGATCACGCCACCTTTGCCCCCCCCACTTGCTTTTTAGTTTTTGTAACTATTGTGTTGGAGCGGGTCGCTCCTTAAATAAATGCATATATTAGTTAATAACCAAATGGAATCCTCTCTTTCTTTTTCCCAGTAAGAGACGCCTACGGAAGCCAACAGTACATAGACAGATAAAGCACATAGGCTATAGTTATTAACTAACATATGCATTTATTTAAGGCACCAATTTATAATTGTAACAAATAGTATTTGAATCAAAATATTCAATCGGGTAAAACACGGGCGTTGCCCGGGTCATTCGTCTAGTAGATTATAAACACAAGGTAATAAGACCTAATCCAAATAAATAGTATGTGATGTTTCGATAACAGCATTGTTACCATTATCAGACAAGTTCAGACATTCAGTACTTTTGTCTGAAGATGGTAACAACGCTGTTGCCAAAATGTCACACACTATTTATTTGGATTTGGTCTTATTACCTTGTGTTTATTGATTAAAAGAAAATAATTTAGAAAATATAGGCCAAAAATAATTAAAACTCATTGATTAGTTTAATAAAAGAAAATAAGACCTAATCCAAATAATTTATTAGTGTGTGACGTTTCGGCAACAACATTGTCACCATCATCAGACAAATTTATTCTTTTGTCTGATGATGGTGACAATGTTGTTGCCGAAACGTCACACACTAATAAATTATTTGTATTAGGTCTTATTTTCTTTTATTATAATCTATTATCCAAATTGTGCTTTATCATCATTGATTAGTTAAATGTTCATTCTAATAGAGAGATTAAGAAATTTTAAAAAAATTATTATTTTATTAACACATCCATCATTAATAAAGAACCAAATTAAAAGATATATATACCATTCCAAGAGTCTAACAACAGTTTCACTATAAAAGGAAGATCGAAAAATGCAATATAACATACAGCATATAACAATGCAATATAACAGCGGTATGGTAGATTAAACTGGCGAAACTGCTGGGAGGGTTCACCACTGATGAGCCAGGCCCTCCCATTAATTTTTCCATATTGCAGTAAGGGCAGTAGAAATTGTTTTATTTCAAAAAGAATCTTATGCGTCTAAAATAGTTTCTAATTTTCATAACAGATGGCGCGCTAGTGCATCGTAATATAACAGATATATAGTAAGAGGGAAAAAACTTTAAACAAAGAGAAACTATGTACAATTATATATAGTCAAAGAAGCTTCCCCAATTCTCCAATAGATGGCATAAACAATCAAAAACCTTCAGTTGAATAACTGGGAAATGCTTTTTTTTTTTCTTTTTTGGCCACTTGATCTGATATATTTTCCTTTTTATATTCCTTTTAATTATTTTTTACAATTGATAAGGCATGATTTGGATTATAGATTATAAAACAAGGTAATAAGACCAAATCCAAATAAATAAATAGTGTGTGACGTTTCGGTAACAACATTGTTACCATCTTCAGACAAAAGTACTGAATGAGAAATTTTACCACAGCAAGTTTACACACTTGAAAACAGTAACTATTTAAAACATGCTGTGGTAAAATTTCTCATTCAGTACTTTTGTCTTAAGATGGTAACAATGCTGTTACCGAAACATCACACACTATTTATTTATTTGGATTTGGTCTTATTTCCTTATTTTATTTTTTACAATATTGTTACATAAAATCTAAAGTTTTTTAAAATGCTATTGGCACTGACTCTAGTAGAGCTGCCTAGACCCAACAATGGAATAGTTGAAAACAATCGTACAAGGTCACACATGGTGACAAAATAAGTAAATTCTATATTACTAAGGTATCAACTCCAAGGTAGTAAGCTCAAATCCCAAATAAGTAAATAGTGTGTGACATTTCGTTAACAATGCTGTTACTGAAACGGTATACACCATAAACACAAGGTAATAAGACCAAATAAATAAATAGTGTGTGACGTTTCAGTAACAGTGTTGTTACCATCCTCAGACAAAAGTACTGAAACATTGCCTTATCCTCATACACTATAATCCAATTTGTACCTTATCAAGTATCAACTACATTACCAAAACTGCACTCATTTGTATTTGGACTTGTTACCTTGTGGTTTTTGTCTTCAATCTTCAAAGTATATTGCCACGTGGAAAATTAGAGAAGACCAATTTCGGGATGAGACAACAATTTATTTCAGGCAAGAAAAAACTGTATCTTTTAGCGGAAGTGTCCTCTCATGGAGATTGTTCTACTGTATCTTCTAAGGGAAGCATCCTCTCGCGGAGGTGGTTCTGCTGTATAAAGTGATGAATAGAATTTCTCAGAACAGAACAGGGTAAATGATGTCCCATTATTGCCATATTAGAGCTGGCTGTACGCATGGTGAAAGCAGATGCACGAGGGATGACTAAGGAAACACTTTCTCAACTATGTGATAAACAAAAGGGATCCAACGCAATAGAGTAATTGGACACAGAACCTCACAGGAAAAATATGTTTTTCCTCAACTCGAACCATCAACTATCATTTTAATAATGGACCAAAAAATCTGGCTAGAATCCAACATATCTACATAGTGTTACCTCACAATGAGGGAGGATTATTCTTAACTACAAAAGTTTGGTATCCTAACCTAACGTTTCAGATATAAGAAATGTGCGATTTACTTTTATAAAAATATTCAAGAAACCTTTTGCAATATTAAGAAAAAAAGGCATTTCCTCATCGTGCAATTGAAAGTTGCTGATGGCTTGCGCCATCTATCGGAATAAATATCAACTAATCGTTGATTATTAATACATCAGCAACTTTCAGTTGCACGATGAGGAAATGCCTTTTTTCTTAATTTATCTACCTGATCCAAATACACTTTTGTACTATTTTTGACCTTTGCAATATATTTCTTTATTACATAAACACCAGGGCTCTGGCAAATTTGTAAATGCAAAAGTCGAACTGCTTTTCACATGTGTAGATATGTGGTGCACTTACAGTAAAAGCAGTCACCTACTTCTACCCACCATGATTATCATGAAAAAAAAAAACACCGGTCTTGCTCTTCAACGGGCAAAATTATAATAATAGTGGGTGAGGGAGATGGCTATTTATACTGAGAGTGAGATTTGCATAGATGGATATTTATACTGAGAGTGAGATTTGCATAGATGGATATTTATACTGAGAGTGAGATTTGCATAGATGGCTATTTATACTGAGAGTGAGATTTGCATAGATGGATATTTATACTGAGAGCGAGATTTGCATAGATGGATATTTATACTGAGAGTGAGATTTGCATAGATGGCTATTTATACTGAGAGTGAGATTTGCATAGATGGCTATTTATAATGAGAGTGAGATTTGCATAGATGGATATTTATACTGAGAGTGAGATTTGCATAGATGGATATTTATACTGAGAGTGAGATTTGCATAGATGGCTATTTATACTGAGAGTGAGATTTGCATAGATGGATATTTATACTGAGAGTGAGATTTGCATAGATGGCTATTTATAATGAGAGTGAGATTTGCATAGATGGCTATTTATACTGAGAGTGAGATTTGCATAGATGGATATTTATACTGAGAGTGAGATTTGCATAGATAGCCAGATTTATTATTTTGATGGTTATTGATTTGGGGTGGAAATATCTTTATTTACGGGCTGCTAACCAAAATGGATGATTTTTGAGCCCCAAAAATTGATTTGGGGTATGGTAGAATTGCTTTGGGATATCTATTCTTCTGTTGATGCTGTTTTTTTATTTTTAGAATGAGTACTCAAGGATCAATCTTTCTGTCATACAGTAGTGGCAGGTAGGGTTCTCTAAATTGAATGTATGTCTTGTATTCATGATATGCTGGTATATTAGTGATCTTGGGTATTTGGTATTGATAATGTATGCGTGTTCCTTTATTCTTATTTTTCTGCTGGTTTCGCCAACATAAATATCTTGGCAATCTGAACATGCTATTGAATAGATGGCATTTTTCTTCTGTTGGGGATTCTGATTTATAGGTGGTTTTGTGATGGGAATTCTGAGGATATTTCCAATTGTTCTAGGGCTGCGGAAGATAAACCTTATGCCTGTTTTCTTAAGTTTTATAACTCATCGATATATAAAGTGGGTCTGTAGAGAGCTCTGGACATGTGAGAGATGGTAAATGTTGGCAACAAGTTCAAGGTAAACCAGAGGAAGTTGGCACATTGCTTGCCGCTCCTGCCAACGTTGTCCCATCCTAATTAGGAAAGGATCCAGTGGCCAAACCAGGCTAGGAGAGGAATTCAAGAAATCTCAAGTTGAACAATCACCTTGAGAGGTATATCATCAAATGGAGAAAAAAATTGTGAGGCAAAGAAAGTTTCTTTTAGGTTTTTATATATATACACATATATATTATAAAAAATGAAAACGATAAGATTTCTGTTTGATTTTGGATTATCTTGAGGATTATGGTATGGCAATGCAGTCGTGGTTAAATCTTGAAAGTATGATAATAAATAATAGTTTTGATCAGAGATTTCTTTATTTGAGCTGAGGAATATATAAAAGAACATAATTTGATAAAAGTACTGCCTGGCCTAAGGCGTAAGAATAAAAAAATGAAAAACTTATTTACATAATGTACAAATGTTTTGAGCCGGCCAGCAGGGAAAAACAACAACAATGAGTTTTTATAGGGGAAGCGTGACCTCTGGCGGTCGATTTAGCAGAATATTTGAATCTATGAAATTATGATTTCAAATAAAATAATATTTTTATATATCATATATATATATACACCTTTTAGCATGTATATATGGGTGGCAAATTGTTGACAGTTACTTCCATACGGTACCCCCTGTATAGCCAACCAATGACAGCAGTTCCCCATCATGGAGACTTATGGAGCATGTTTTATCAGGATTCCTTAATTTTGTTCATGAATATAGATTATTAAACCAATCCATTTCTTGGTCTACTTCTCCCTTATTCTTAAAGCAAACTTCAATTTCTTTTTGATTACTTCATTTAGAAGATGGCTCTACTCTCTTATAAACTTCTTTGATAAGGCACAATTTGGATTAGTCTATATACAGTTACGAGCGTCATTCCTCATCTCCTAATCTCCTAATCAATCAACTCTGTCACCGTTTGCTTTTTTTTTTGGAATGGCGCCCTCCTATTGGTTGGCTACGATCACGCCACCTTTGCCCCCCCCCCCCCATCATGCCTCCCCCACTCTGTTTCGTTTTGTGTTGGAGCGGGTCGCTCCTTAAATAAATGCATATATTAGTTAATAACTAAATGGAATCCTCTCTTTCTTTTTCCCAGTATGAGACGCCTACAGAAGCCAACAGTACATAGACAGATAAAGCACATAGGCTATAGTTATTAACCAACATATGCAATTAATTAAGGCGCCAATTTATAATTGTAACAAATAGTATTTGAATCAAAACATTCAATCGGGTAAAACACGGGCGTTGCCCGAGTCATTCGGCTAGTAGATTATAAACACAAGGAAATAAGACCAAATCCAATGCACACTATTTATTTATTTATATGGATTTGGTCTTTTTACCTTGTGTTTATAAACCTCTTTGTTTGTCACCATCCTCTCTGTCCACTGACCTTGAGAATTATTCCATCACACACCAGCCTTTTTTTTTTCTAATTTATTAATCAACCAGGCACGCTATTGAAATATCTGCACCTATTACAGAGGAAACAAAACAACAAACAAATTAGAACTTGTTATTAAATATTTACAGATTTACATGTATTATTCGACAGAGTTAATAAAATTTATATAGACACACACACACACAAAGTGGCTGATGTAAGAGAGTTAAATTATTTAGATCAGAGAACAATCGATCTCACTTCTGTAAAGTTCGGACAGTCATAGATAAGGTGAAGAGCAGTTTGTTCTGTTTCTCAGCAGGAACAAGAAGCAGGAAACCTTTGTCAATAAACATTGATAGGTAAATACAGTAGAACTACCTCCCTGTAAAGGACAACACCTAATTTTAGAGCCAAAGTGTCCTTTAGGTAGAGGTGTCCTCTTACCGGAGAGTTGCTAAATTGTAAAAATGGTAATTTTGCAAATGAAAACTGTCCTTTGTAGAGAGGTGTCCTCTAGCACAGGTGTCCTCTCATGGAGGTTCTACTGTATTGGTGATAAAAACTGTCCTTCATATAGAGGTGTCCTCTAGCGCAGGTGTCCTCTCATGGAGGTTCTACTGTATATCCAGAGAGAAGTAAGAAAATATCTCTCCAGCCATCCAGAAGTTAGACGTCAACTGCTACCTATTTAGTTAACAGCTTCCCCTTATGTATCTATAATGGCCTATAAATTATTATATGGGACCTATAAACATTTTATTAAATGCCTCCTTAAAATGATCATCTAATGGTGTTACATATAAAACTTTTTTTTTTTTTACTCATCCTTTTAGTCTAAATTAGACAAGATCTTGGAGGTCGTGCTCATAAAGAAGCTCAAGAACTCTTCTTGGTTCTCTGTACAGGGATCCTTTGTCCTTTCCAATACAATTTAGTATATGTTGGGGAGTGGCCTCTTCAGTTTTGCACCTAGTGCACATGGGGAAGCTTTTGGCTCCCTCTTTATAGACTAGAGGGTGCAAATGACCAGATTTCCATCTGGCCAACTGTGTTGATTCCCTTCTGTTTAGTTGGAGGGTCTGTTTTTTGGGGTTTTTCTACCTGGTACCAAGAATGGTGGAAACTATCTCTATGGTTCCTTATCAGTTGTAGTTTTAGTTTGTTAATATGGTCCTTTGCTGAAAGGTAGGTCTCGGAGTATATAAAACTTAATTTGACACACCACTTAAAATACAGTGTGGAACCTTGTTATAACACCTATAATGGGTTGTAATATTGTAACAAAGTATGTATTACTACACTAGAACTTCCCTGTAAAGGACAACATCTAATTGCAGAGCCAAAGTGTCCTTTAGGGAGATGTGTCCTCTTACCAGAGAATTGCTAAATAGTAAAAATGGTAATTTTGCAAATGAAAACTGTCCTTTGTAGAGAGGTGTACTCTAGCGGGGGTGTCCACTAAAGAGAGGTTCTCTCTACAGTATACATTCATTATATATAAAGTATTTATTATATTTATTATTTATTTATCAATATGTATTTATTATTATTATGCTGATGCTGTTACCGAAACATCACCTTAAGACTTAAGATCTTTTGGTTTTATACAGATTCTCCTGAGTAGAAGAGGGTATATACAAACACAAGGTAATAAGACCAAATCCAAATAAATAAATATTGATGATTATGATTTGGTCTTATTACCTTGTGTTTATAATCTACAATCCAAATTGTGCCTCACCAGGGTATATACAGAAATAGCAGTAATAGTAACAGATAATCAGCATTGTTATTTACAATGCATCAAATAAGGGGAATTATTAAAGATAATATATAATAATAAAGATTCACGCTAGCAAACACCTCTAAACAACGGACAATTTTTATTGCCTAAAAATTGCCTTCCCACTAAAGATGATACATTTGCACTAGCAGACATTCACGCTAGCAAAAACCTATAAACAACGGACAGTTTTTAGCGTCAAAATTTCTCTCCTATTGAAGATGTTACATTCTCGCTAGCAGACACCAGTTCACTGAGTCAATGGTGTGGCCAGATGGCGGGATGACCTCCCTACATGTGCTCCTCCTGGTGTGTCCCCTGGCCTGGGGCTACCTGGCCCCTACCTCCACCAGCCCTGCCCCCACAGAGTCCCCCGCTGGCCTTCGGTAGGTCCCTCTTCTTGACCCTCCTCCTCATGGGGTGTGTACAGTCGAACTTCGCTATAAAACATCACTAGGGACCAAATAATGGAAATCTATGCTGCACATGACTGGTACAGAGCTGGAGGGACAAGCACCAATTCTGTCCTCCCAAAATAACAACAGTCTTTGATTTCCAGACTTAAGTCTGGTCATCTACGGACAATGACTTTACAGAATTGGTTGCAAGATTTTCCCACTATGTACTAAGTATAATTCTCAACCTGTAACCCAAACCACATAATTGACTGTATTGGCTCATCAATTGATGAGCTCTACTCATCCCCAGCAGACACCATCAACAAGCTCTACAAGTTTGATACCCTAATATGATTAGTTGAGATAAGAAAAAAAGAAGGCTTAGGACCAAAATTTTATGGTGCTTTATAGCCATGTTATCTTCTTCTTTCTTATCTCCACTCAATCATACCAGGGTATCAAGCTTGTAAAGCTTGTTGATGGTGTCTGCCGGGGATGAATAGAGCTCATCAATGGATGAGTCAATACAGTCAAGAATGATAGACATGGTATGAAAAGACACAATTGGGTGTAACAGCGTTTTTTACCAGTACTTTTCTTCACTACTTTTGTTATATGATGGTTACAACGCTGGTTGGTTCAAAACCACATTAATAGGTACCGCTCAGCAAGAGCAACCTAGTTCATGATAATTGAAACAGTGAATAATATGTGAAGGTTATTCACATATTAAACAAATTTTAACGCAGGATTCAATCCCGGTTCATGACTGTCGGGAATCGAGGGTGTTACCCTCTCAACCACCGACTTATAAAAAAAGGCACTGACGAGATTCGAACTCATGATCTCCTGTTTACTAGAAAGGCGCTTTAACCAACTAAGCCACCACGGCCCCACTTACCTTCCATCAACGCACATTACAACGCTGTTACTGAAATTTCACACACTATGTTTTTTTAGGATTCAGTCTGAATATCTTGTGTTTATAGCCATGTTATGGTATAAACACAGTTAAAACAATTGGGACTTTAGAGTGTTATAAGGTTCTAACAAACAGGAGATCTGCCAATTGGTAAAAATGTTAATATCGGCAATATGAAGACTGTCCTTTGTGGATAAGTGTTCTCTAAGAAGTTCTACTCTATTTACATATGATACAGGCATACATAAGCCTTTATTAAGACCCTTCGTCTTCTGTAGAAATTTTTCAACTGAAGAACGGGGGTGTAGCGGACGCTAGAGATATAAACTGTAAACTTGTAAATAGGTAAATTCATGATTTTCTAAAAAATTAATTAAATACAGTTAAACCTGTCTATATCGCCCTCTCTTGGGACTCACCAAAATAGGGTGCTATAGAGAGGGGGTGCTATAGACAGGTCACGCGGCGAAGTACATGATCTACGTATTTTTCGTAGATCGTGAAATGCGTGGTGTCGCTGGAGACCCACTGGTGATTCTCCACCAAACTCTGCAGTGCTGGCAGAGGCGCCATGTACATTGTACATAGTGTACATAATGCATATTATCTTTTTTAAATAGTACAGACTGTGCACTTTGCATGTATTGACAAGATGTTAATAAAATTATTTTAATTGTCTATAGACAGGTCACTTTTAATGTAAATCGCATCTTACTATGTATATAAAATCGGGCGCTATAGAGAGGGAGGCGCTATTTAGAGGGGGCGCTCTAGACAGGTTTAACTGTACTTTGAATATTATTACAAAACCAACAAAGTATTTTAATTAATTAGAAAATCATGAATTTACCTAATTATACAAAGTACAGTTAAACCAGTCTATAGCGCCCCCTCTAAATAGCATCTCCCTTTCTATAGCTCCCGATTTTAAATACGTAGTACAATGCGATTTACATTAAAAGTAACCTGTCACCCCTTCTCTATAGCACCCTATTTTGGTGAGTCCCAAGAGGGGGCGCTATAGACAGGTTTAATTGTATATTATACAAGTTTACAGTTTATTTCTCTAGCGTCCGCTACAGGGGCATTAGAAAGTTGAAACAGGATTGGTATACAGAATTGGCATTGATAGAGAGCAAAATATAAAGAAATAAAGGATGGGCAATGAAAGGGAAAATATTTAAAGATGATGTTCCATCTTGTAGATTAAATAAAACCAGTATTTGTTTCATGACAGCAACTTGATTTTAACTTTCTAAAGTTCTAATTGTTTCAATCCTGGTTCTAACAACAACATGGTTTAACAATGATAAAGCACAATTTGGATTATAGATTATAATAAAAGAAAATAAGACCTAATCCAAATAATTTATTAATGTGTGACGTTTCGGCAACAACATTGTCACCATCATCAGACAAAAGAATCAATGAGAAAAAATATCACAGCAAGTTCTTAAACACTTGATAACAGTACTATATAAGAACTTGCTGTGATATTTTTTCTCATTTATTCTTTTGTCTGATGATGGTGACAATGTTGTTGCCGAAAAGTCACACACTAATAAATTATTTGGATTAGGTCTTATTTTCTTTTATTATGGTTTAACAACGTAAATTCTTGGTCCCCAAGTGATGTTATTATAATGAGATTCAATTCTATCCGGGCTTTTTTTGATAGTTTTTATTATTTCAGGAAGGAAATGTTAAAAACTGGTTGTCCTTGAAGAATTCCAACAATTTTGAAATGTGTTTTATTTTTTTTGTACCAAGAAAATAAGATTTTAGTTTATAAAATTTGATTTTGTTTTACAAGTAGTGTCCTATTTTTTTTAATGAAAAGTATATATTAAATCATCTACTTTCTATAGGATCCCACCTAAGCACAGTTGGTACATCCTAGGAGTAATGGCCACCCAGACCTCTTGGTCCATAAGCCATTCCATTTTCTCTAGCCACCGTACCAAAGGAATGATGCATTCTCCATGCACCGAGCGGCCATTAGTTGGTACAGTGGAGTGAACCCAGGAGGAGCTCTGAACATCAGAAATAGACAGCATCAAACATCACTAACAAGATTTAGAACAGGCCATCTCAAGCCATTGAAGATAGAAAATAATAACAAAATCTACTCCACTTGCCCAAAATGTAGCTTGGCACCTGCAGCTCCAGAACACATTTTGGCTTGTATTAGATGCACTAAACAGGACCTTTGGGAGAGGCCGCTGCTTATCATATAACAGCTCGAGGAGCATGGACTCATGGAATTCGTGTAATCTTTACACAAGGGGATAAGAAACAACAACAACTTTCTATAGGACCAAACCAGAAACTTTTCAATTTCATTTCCAACATTGATGTCATCCATCATCATTAGAGATAAGACTGAAACTGGGTACTAAGTGTCAACCTGTAACCCCAAACCTATTCTGTCCTCCCAAGGGAACAACAATCTTTGATTTCAAGACTTAAGTCTCTTGTCCTCTACGGACATTGACTTTCTAGAATGGTCTTCTTCTTCTTTCTTATCTCCACTCAATCATATCAGGGTATCAAGCTTGTAAAGCTTGTTGATGGTGTCTGCTAGGATGAGTAGAGTTCATCAATGGAGGAGTCAATACAGTCAATAATGTGTTTTGGGGTTGCAGGTTGACACTTAGTACATAGTGGGAAAACCCTGCAACTATACTGGAAAGTCATTGTCCGTAGATCACCAGAATTAAGTCTGGAAATCAAAGACTGTTGTTCTCTTGGGAGGACAGAACCGGTGCTTGTCCCTCCTGCTCTGCACCAGTCATGTGCAGCATTAGATGACTTACATTTAAAATACTGATACTAAAAGATGGTGGAATATTTGGCCTTGTAACACAATTTTGATTCAATCAACAATCCAGATAGGGTTATAGCTCTCTATTAATAGAAAACTTGTGAAGTTTATTTTTATCCCAAGAAGTAGACAGGTTTGGTACAAGGCCACATAAAAAAATAATAATAATAAACGTGGTACAGGTCATGATAATCATTGTGGGTAGAATGATAAGGTACAATTTGGATTATAGATTATAAACACAAGGTAATAGGACTAGATGCAAATAAATAAATAGTGTGTGACATTTCAGTAACAATGCTGTTACCGAAACGTTACACACTATTTATTTATTTGGATTGGGTCTTATTACCTTGTGTTTATGTTGGGTAGAAGTTGGGAACTGCTTTTACTCTAAGTGCACCACATATCTACACATGTGAAAAGTAGTTCGACTTTTGCACTTACAAATGTACCAGACCCCTGTTTGGCTACTTGCACTTGCTGATAGGTTTGGACTTTTGTAAGAATCAGGGGCCATTGGAGCATTTTTTTTTTTTTACTATAAAAAAGTGCCCATTGCAGGATTTGATCCCGGGTCGTAGTGGTCGAAAAGCAACGGTTTAGACCGTCCTTCCACCAACCCCCAAATAATAATAACAAAAAGGTGGAGTAGAAGGCTGTTATACACATTCTATAGAGGGAATTATTGTCACTGTGTATTTCACCTATTGTATCACCAGCTCTGAGTGGCTGCTCAAATATAGAGTTGGAGATAAAAAGGAAATAAATTCTGTTTCATTATTTCTTTGAGCCGGCTGATAAAGTTCATAAAACAACAAAAACTGATGTTTGCTGGATATGTGATGATCAGAAGGAGAGACATTGCTGACAGTGTTGGGGGGAAAGCTCCGGGGGAATGAGATGACAGGGATACACAGATGATCTAAAACAATGGACTGGATGACACACCTACGAGGAGATGAAGAGGATGGCGGAGGAAGTATGTAGAGACCATGTGGCCCACCCTCAGTAAAGGAAGGCATTGAAGGAGGAAGATATGGAGAGACCATGTGGCCCACCCTCAGTAGAGAAAGGCATTGAAGGAGGGAGATATCTTTGAGATGGCAAATTTTCAAGCTGACACTCTTCAATAAGCTATTATTCTAGACTCAATAAGTATGGTTTAGATATATGTACTACTAAAGTATGATTTGCATTACTATAAGTGAATCATATAATGCTCATTTACATAGTATGAGGCACAATAAGCATGAAGGTGATTTCTTATTCTTCTTTCTTATTTCCACCTAATCATATTAAGGTATCAAGCTTGTAAAGCTTGAGACTTAAGATTGGGTGAAGTAGAATGTGTCTGCCTTTGTCATTAAGACTGGGAGCACTACTCAGTGGCAGGCCGACTTAGCTCCAATATGCAATGGTCGCCTCTAACATGAGGAACAGATGCCATGGGTAGCCACTCCTAACACTGCTCATCCTATATTAGGAGTCCTTAAAGGGTACTATCAGCCGAGCCATCTGAGCCCAGGTTTTTTAATGAGCTTGTTACTGCTCCCCCTCCTTTTTCATCCAGGCTTGAGACCGGCAAAGGCAGAATAATGAAGCACAATTTGGATTAAAGTTATAGACACAAGGTAATAAGACCAAATCCAAATAAATATACATAACAGCATTGTTACCAAAATGTCATACACAATTTATTTGGATTTAATCTTATTACCTTGTGTTTATGAAGATGATAAGTTTCTGCATTAGAAAACAGTATTTATCACAAGCTGTGTATGTTATTTATATGGAGCCTATATATAAGATTCTTTATGACCATCTTCTAGCCATTTTACAATTGGATCTTACAGTACAATTTGATCATCTTAGGATCATCCCAGGTTATCAAACTCCCTGTATTCCATGGTTCGGAGGTTCCATGAGTGGACACTCCGGCTAGAGGACACCTCTCTATAAAGGACAGTTTCCATTACCAATACAGTAGAACCTCCATGAGAGGACACTCCGGCTAGAGGACACCTCTCTACAAAGGACAGTTTCCATCACCAATACAGTAGAACCTCCATGAGAGGACACTCCGGCTAGAGGAAACCTCTCTACAAAGGTCAGTTTTCATCACCAATACAGTAGAACCTCCATGAGAGGACACTCCGGCTAGAGGAAACCTCTCTACAAAGGTCAGTTTTCATCACCAATACAGTAGAACCTCCATGAGAGGACACTCCGGCTAAAGAACACCTTCTCTACAAAGGACAATTTCCATCACCAATACAGTAGAACCTCCATGAGAGGACACTCCGGCTAAAGAACACCTCTCTACAAAGGTCAGTTTTCATCACCAATACAGTAGAACCTCCATGAGAGGGCACTCTGGCTAAAGAACACCTCTCTACAAAGGTCAGT
The DNA here is from genome assembly GCA_030710605.1 of Cordylochernes scorpioides. NCBI lineage: Eukaryota > Metazoa > Arthropoda > Arachnida > Pseudoscorpiones > Chernetidae > Cordylochernes > Cordylochernes scorpioides. The sequence continues at coordinate 14,953,457 of CP092869.1, forward strand.
TTTCATCACCAATACAGTAGAACCTCCATGAGAGGACACTCCGGCTAAAGAACACCTCCCTACAAAGGACAATTTCCATCACCCATACAGTAGAACCTCCATGAGAGGACACTCCGGCTAGAGGAAACCTCTCTACAAAGGACAGTTTCCATTACCAATACAGTAGAACCTCCATGAGAGGACACTCCAGCTAGAGGACACCTATCTATAAAGTACAGGTTTCATTCTCAAAATTGCCATTTTGACTATTTAACAACTCTCCGGTAAGAGGACACCTCTTCGTAAAAGACACTTTTGCTTTGCAACTAGGTGTCCTTTACTGAGAGGTTTTACTGTATTTTTAGCTATTGAGTGGATTTATTGAAAGGCCTTTGGATCCAGAATTTGCCAGATGGGCATTTAATAGTCCTCTATTGTTATTTATTCTTTCCTTCCTCCAAAGTTTCCCTGATTATTGTCATTTCCCACTTAGACCTCTAGACCAACATTAACTCATTTTAAAGGTCTTTGAGGAATATTTTTATAATCATTAAACACAGTGTTACCTCTTTATTTCAAATAACTATAATTCAACACTTGTACTCTATAATTTAATAGTTTTTTAAAAATCCCAATCAGTCTATTCAGAGCTATAAGTTAAGGGGGTTGGTGGAAGGGTGGTCTAAACTGTTGGTTTTCGACTGCTACGACCTGATCTCAAATCCTACATTGGGCACTATTTTCCTAATTAAAAAAAAAAAATGCTCCAATGGCCCCTGATTCTTGTAAAAGTCCAACCCCATCAGCGAGTGCAAGTAACCAAACAGGGGCTCTGGCACATTTGTATGTGCAAAGTCTATCTGCTTTTCACATGTGTAGACATGTGGTGCACTTACAGTAAAAGCAGTCACCAACTTTTACCCACCATGATTATCATGGCCATGTGTACTAGGGATATAAATGTAAAACTACAAGGTAATAAGACCAGTTTCAGTAACAGTCATACACAATTAATTTATTTGTATTTGGTCTTGTTACCTTGTAGTTCTTAACTTACCATAATTCAACACCAACTTTATTTCAACTTAAAATACTGATGATCCCTTGATGTATTGAACTTAAGAAGAAGAGGTAGACTGTTTTTAAACTAAATAATGTATGCTTTAATAAAATAAGACCTAAAATAATTTAATACACACACTATTAAATTATTTGAATTAGGTCTTATTTTCTTGTAGCTATAATCTACTAGCCGAATGACCCGGGCAACGCCCGGGTTTTACCCGATTAAATGCTTTTATTCAAATACTATTCGTTACAATTATAAATTGGCGCCGTGGATGTCATTCTTGTATAATATATAAATGAGTTTTAAAAATCGTAAAAAAAAAAATGCATCGGCTGGGAATCGAACCCGGGCCGCCCGCGTGGCAGGCGAGCATTCTACCACTGAACCACCGATGGTTATGAGAAATGGCCATATTTGGGTATTTATTCCATTCACAAAGCAAACGGTGACAGAATTGATTAAGAAAGAATTTATTATGACGCTGATAACTGTATAGCTATAATCTATAATCCAAATTGTGCTTCATCATAAATAATGTTTCACTTTCACACTTTCCAGAATGGTTGCAAGGTTTTCCCACTTTTTAAAAGTGCAATTCTCAGCCTGCAACCCCAAGACATATTATTGACTGTATTGACTCATCCATTGATGAGCTCTACTCTTCCCCGGCAGACACCATCAACAAGCTTTATAAGCTTGATACCTTAGTGTGATTGAATGGAGATAAGAAGAAGATAAATAATGTTTGCAAAAAAAAAATGGATACAATTTTGATTCGAGTCTGATATATTGAGTTAACAAATGGTGTTCTGTATTTCTAGGAATCAATATTGAGTAGAGAAGCTGATGTATTTATCCATTATGCATGGTGTGGGTGTGTGCCATTATGCAACAACAACAAAAATCTTTATTAAGACACTATTATACAGATAATACTAACGCGATACTAGAATAAGTAAAATAAATCAAGGATTTGTTGATATTTATTCCGATAGATGGCGCAAACCACCAGCAATTTTAGTTTTACGATCAGAAGATACCTTTTTCTTAAAGAATACATTGTGATTTATATACAATAGTTATCTCCATAGAGATTTTGGCACATTCTAGAACCCTTTATAATCTCAATTAAGATATATACAAGGGGATTCCCCTAAAAGGTTATATATGTACATGAGTAGGAGGAAAAGCAATTTAGAGGGGAGCAATCAGCCGTTGTCTGTGGAGTTGAGCACTTCTTCTCTCATTTTATCAATCGCCTTGAAAAATTTAAAAATATTTATAAACAAATGTTTTATCCAGCAGGAGAGTAGTAAAAATTTTATATACATGTTGTTCATTATAGTGAGTTAGCCCCGAAATTTTGTGGGTGTGCCATTTTGAATAGTTCATATATTTAGAGATGAGTCTTTGAATCTCTCTCTCTACTTTGAGAATTACTCTAGTTTCAGAAACAAAATGTTTGTTCAAAAATGTTCCAATTTTCTCTTGGTCTCAGAGAGCATCATCATTGATAGCATTGATGGTTTAACATCAAAAGTTTGTGTGAAAGTGAATAAATCATCGTTTTTATATACAGCAGAACCTCCCTTTAGCAAACACCTCTCCACAAAGAACAGTTTTCATTTCTAAAATTACCATTTTTACTATTTAGCAACGGGGAGTCGGTGGAAAGCTGGTTGAACCGTTTGGTTTTCGACCACTACGACCCGGGTTCGATTCCCGCATTGGACACTTTTTTCTGAAAAAAAAAAAAATGCTCCATTCGCCCCCGATTCTTACAAAAGTCCAGCCCCACCAGCGAGTGCAAGTAACCAAACAGGGCTCTGGCACATTTATAAGTACAAAGTTTAACTGCTTTTCACATGTGTAGACATGTGGTGCGCTTACAGTAAAAGCAGTTACTAACTACCCACCATGATTATCATGGCCTGTACCACGTGTACTTAGGGATAAGTAAAAAAAAAAACTATTTAGAAACTCTCCAGTAAGAGGACAGCTCTCTTTAAAGGACACTTTGGCTCTGTAATTAGGTGTTGTCCTTTACAGGGAGGTAGTTCTACTGTAGTAATACATACTTTGCTACAAGATTACAACCCAGTATAGGTGTTATAACAAGGTTCCAAACTGTATTATAAGTGGTATGCCAAATTAAGTTTTATATGTAACACTATCAGAGAAAGATTTTGAGGAAGCATTTAATAAAATGTTTATAGGGCCCATATAATAATTTATAGGTCATTATAGATACATAAGGGGAAGCTGTTTAACTGAATAGGTATCAGTTGAGTCTAAACCTCTGGATAACTGAAGATATTTGTTTACTTCTGTCTGGATATACAGTAGAACCTCCATGAGAGGACTCCCTGCTAGAGGACACCCCTCTACAAAGGACAGTTTTCATTTGCAAAATTACCATTTTTACTATTTAGCAACTCTCCGGTAAGAGGACACCCCTCTACAAAGGACAGTTTTCATTTGCAAAATTACCATTTTTACTATTTAGCAACTCTCCGGTAAGAGGACACCCCTCTACAAAGGACAGTTTTCATTTGCAAAATTACCATTTTTACTATTTAGCAACTCTCCGGTAAGAGGACACCCCTCTACAAAGGACAGTTTTCATTTGCAAAATTACCATTTTTACTATTTAGCAACTCTCCGGTAAGAGGACACCCCTCTACAAAGGACAGTTTTCATTTGCAAAATTACCATTTTTACTATTTAGCAACTCTCCGGTAAGAGGACACCCCTCTACAAAGGACAGTTTTCATTTGCAAAATTACCATTTTTACTATTTAGCAACTCTCCGGTAAGAGGACACCCCTCTACAAAGGACAGTTTTCATTTGCAAAATTACCATTTTTACTATTTAGCAACTCTCCGGTAAGAGGACACCCCTCTACAAAGGACAGTTTTCATTTGCAAAATTACCATTTTTACTATTTAGCAACTCTCCGGTAAGAGGACACCCCTCTACAAAGGACAGTTTTCATTTGCAAAATTACCATTTTTACTATTTAGCAACTCTCCGGTAAGAGGACACCCCTCTACAAAGGACAGTTTTCATTTGCAAAATTACCATTTTTACTATTTAGCAACTCTCCGGTAAGAGGACACCCCTCTACAAAGGACAGTTTTCATTTGCAAAATTACCATTTTTACTATTTAGCAACTCTCCGGTAAGAGGACACCCCTCTACAAAGGACAGTTTTCATTTGCAAAATTACCATTTTTACTATTTAGCAACTCTCCGGTAAGAGGACACCCCTCTACAAAGGACAGTTTTCATTTGCAAAATTACCATTTTTACTATTTAGCAACTCTCCGGTAAGAGGACACCCCTCTACAAAGGACAGTTTTCATTTGCAAAATTACCATTTTTACTATTTAGCAACTCTCCGGTAAGAGGACACCCCTCTACAAAGGACAGTTTTCATTTGCAAAATTACCATTTTTACTATTTAGCAACTCTCCGGTAAGAGGACACCCCTCTACAAAGGACAGTTTTCATTTGCAAAATTACCATTTTTACTATTTAGCAACTCTCCGGTAAGAGGACACCCCTCTACAAAGGACAGTTTTCATTTGCAAAATTACCATTTTTACTATTTAGCAACTCTCCGGTAAGAGGACACCCCTCTACAAAGGACAGTTTTCATTTGCAAAATTACCATTTTTACTATTTAGCAACTCTCCGGTAAGAGGACACCCCTCTACAAAGGACAGTTTTCATTTGCAAAATTACCATTTTTACTATTTAGCAACTCTCCGGTAAGAGGACACCCCTCTACAAAGGACAGTTTTCATTTGCAAAATTACCATTTTTACTATTTAGCAATTCTCCGGTAAGAGGACACCCCTCTACAAAAGACAGTTTTCATTTGCAAAATTACCATTTTTACTATTTAGCAACTCTCCGGTAAGAGGACACCCCTCTACAAAGGACAGTTTTCATTTGCAAAATTACCATTTTTACTATTTAGCAACTCTCCGGTAAGAGGACACCCCTCTACAAAGGACAGTTTTCATTTGCAAAATTACCATTTTTACTATTTAGCAATTCTCCGGTAAGAGGACACCCCTCTACAAAGGACAGTTTTCATTTGCAAAATTACCATTTTTACTATTAAACAACTCTCCGGTAAGAGGACACCCCTCTACAAAGGACAGTTTTCATTTGCAAAATTACCATTTTTACTATTTAGCAACTCTCCGGTAAGAGGACACCCCTCTACAAAGGACAGTTTTCATTTGCAAAATTACCATTTTTACTATTAAACAACTCTCCGGTAAGAGGACACCCCTCTACAAAGGACAGTTTTCATTTGCAAAATTACCATTTTTACTATTAAACAACTCTCCGGTAAGAGGACACCCCTCTACAAAGGACAGTTTTCATTTGCAAAATTACCATTTTTACTATTAAACAACTCTCCGGTAAGAGGACACCCCTCTACAAAGGACAGTTTTCATTTGCAAAATTACCATTTTTACTATTAAACAACTCTCCGGTAAGAGGACACCCCTCTACAAAGGACAGTTTTCATTTACAAAATTACCATTTTTACTATTTAGAAACTCTCCGGTAAGAGGACACCCCTCTACAAAGGACAGTTTTCATTTGCAAAATTACCATTTTTACTATTAAACAACTCTCCGGTAAGAGGACACCCCTCTACAAAGGACAGTTTTCATTTGCAAAATTACCATTTTTACTATTAAACAACTCTCCGGTAAGAGGACACCCCTCTACAAAGGACAGTTTTCATTTGCAAAATTACCATTTTTACTATTTAGCAACTCTCCGGTAAGAGGACACCCCTCTACAAAGGACAGTTTTCATTTGCAAAATTACCATTTTTACTATTAAACAACTCTCCGGTAAGAGGACACCCCTCTACAAAGGACAGTTTTCATTTGCAAAATTACCATTTTTACTATTTAGCAACTCTCCGGTAAGAGGACACCCCTCTACAAAGGACAGTTTTCATTTGTAAAATTACCATTTTTACTATTAAACAACTCTCCGGTAAGAGGAAACCCCTCTACAAAGGACAGTTTTCATTTGCAAAATTACCATTTTTACTATTTAGCAACTCTCCGGTAAGAGGACACCTCTCTACAAAGGACAGTTTTTACTATTAAACAACTCTCCGGTAAGAGGACACCCCTCTACAAAGGACAGTTTTCATTTGCAAAATTACCATTTTTACTATTTAGCAACTCTCCGGTAAGAGGACACCCCTCTACAAAGGACAGTTTTCATTTGCAAAATTACCATTTTTACTATTAAACAACTCTCCGGTAAGAGGACACCCCTCTACAAAGGACAGTTTTCATTTGCAAAATTACCATTTTTACTATTTAGCAACTCTCCGGTAAGAGGACACCCCTCTACAAAGGACAGTTTTCATTTGCAAAATTACCATTTTTACTATTTAGCAACTCTCCGGTAAGAGGACACCCCTCTACAAAGGACAGTTTTCATTTGCAAAATTACCATTTTTACTATTAAACAACTCTCCGGTAAGAGGACACCCCTCTACAAAGGACAGTTTTCATTTGCAAAATTACCATTTTTACTATTTAGCAACTCTCCGGTAAGAGGACACCCCTCTACAAAGGACAGTTTTCATTTGCAAAATTACCATTTTTACTATTTAGCAACTCTCCGGTAAGAGGACACCCCTCTACAAAGGACAGTTTTCATTTGCAAAATTACCATTTTTACTATTTAGCAACTCTCCGGTAAGAGGACACCCCTCTACAAAGGACAGTTTTCATTTGCAAAATTACCATTTTTACTATTTAGCAACTCTCCGGTAAGAGGACACCCCTCTACAAAGGACAGTTTTCATTTGCAAAATTACCATTTTTACTATTTAGCAACTCTCCGGTAAGAGGACACCCCTCTACAAAGGACAGTTTTCATTTGCAAAATTACCATTTTTACTATTTAGCAACTCTCCGGTAAGAGGACACCCCTCTACAAAGGACAGTTTTCATTTGCAAAATTACCATTTTTACTATTTAGCAACTCTCCGGTAAGAGGACACCCCTCTACAAAGGACAGTTTTCATTTGCAAAATTACCATTTTTACTATTTAGCAACTCTCCGGTAAGAGGACACCCCTCTACAAAGGACAGTTTTCATTTGCAAAATTACCATTTTTACTATTTAGCAACTCTCCGGTAAGAGGACACCCCTCTACAAAGGACAGTTTTCATTTGCAAAATTACCATTTTTACTATTTAGCAACTCTCCGGTAAGAGGACACCCCTCTACAAAGGACAGTTTTCATTTGCAAATTACCATTTTTACTGATAAGGCACAATTTGGATTATAGGTAATAAGACCAAATCCAAATAAATAGTGTGACGTTTCGGTAACAACGCTGTTACTGAAATGTCAAACACTATTTATTTATTTGGATTTGGTCTTATTACCTTTTTTTACCATTTTTACTATTTAGCAACTCTCCGGTAAGATGACACCTCTCTCTAAAGGACACTTTTGCATTTCAATTAGGTGTTGTCCTTTACAGGGAGGTTCTACTATATATATTAATGGTATTATGTAAGTTCACACTTCTCATCCTTTCTTGGCACTCGGACCAGTAAAATTTGTTTAAAAAAAAAAAATAGTGGCAAACCAGTTTTGTTAAGTTTAAAACAAACTTTAAAAAGCATTGAAGAACTGCCATATAAGTGTATGTTTATATGTGTGAGTGATATCAATTCCTATTTAAAAAATCTATCTTTATATACAAACTAGCGGATGTACCCGGCTTCGCCCTGTTTTTACCCAAGTAAAGGTTTGTCTAACAAACATTTGTTAAAACAATTCTCTATAAACTTATTTTTAAAAAATAGATATATTTTGATAATTTGAAACTCGTAAATTTGAATCTCTCGATAAAGTGAACATTTTTTCCCGGTCCCTTAAAATACTCGATAAGTTGAATAAAATCAATATTAATTGGTTCCCTTGGTAATTGGAAGTTAAAGGAATAGTATCATGCCTTGGAATTGTATCATTATTCTTGTCTCAAATAAATTGTCGTGTCATCCCGAATTTTGTCTTTCCTTATTTTCTACATTACAAAATAATAATTTTATCTATTCTCCCAATATATATATTGTAGATAAATGATAAAACTAACATTGACTTGTGCGTAATTAATAGGTAGAAAATCTTACTTTTGATAAATAATCTTTTAGATAATAAACTTAGTGATAATAAAACTTATAGAAAAAAAAACTTGTTATCCCCCGCTAGGGGGCGCTGCTTGCGAGTTAAATCTACAAATCTGCAAATAACTCTAAGGATATTCAAGAAATTATTTTTCGAAAACCTTCCCGGGGATATACCTAATAATATCCCAAAATATCACGGCGATTGGATGTATGGTTTTTGAATCTATAGAGTACAGACAGACAGACATTCAATTATATATATATAGATTATCATACAAAATTTTATACCAAGTTTATAACCATATATATATTTTTTAAAATAAACTTTACGGAGCATTAAAGAACTGCCATATAAATGTATGTTCATGTGTTTCTGTGTGGTTTTAATTCACATATTTTAAAATCTAAGTCTTTACAAAAATTATCATACAAAATTATATTATTTTTGAATAAGGACAATTTTTTCAAATGCAGATTGGTAAACATCTCTGAGAACCAATTAACATTTTTCGTGGGCCGATGTCAGTCTTTCAGAGCAGCCGTTAGGACTTACTGAGGTTGATAATTGATAGTGGCTGATTCAAGATAGTGGTAGATTCAGCACAGTGGTATCCCAAAGAGGCTTTGATGAAAAATTTGGATTTAATTATAATTTTCCTAAGATTTGTATATTTTTCAAATGGACTCGTAAAAGAAATCTATGTCTTCTTCTTTCTTATCTCCACTCACTCATATTAGGGTATTAAGCTTGTTTGACAACCATCATGACTAGGTGAAGTAGAATGCATCTGCCTTTGTCTTTATGACTGGGAGCACTACTCAGTGGCAGGCCGACTTAGCTCTAAAATAAATGGCCGCCTCTGACATGAGGAACAGACGCCATGTACAGCTGCTCCTAACATGGAGTACAAACGCTGCTCATCCTGTATCCCTGGAGTCCTTACAGGGTACTATCAGCCGGGCCAGCTGAGCCCAGGTTTTTTAGTGAGCTTGTTACTGCTCCCCCTCCTCCTTTTTCATCCGGGCTTGGGACTGGCAAAGGCGGAGTTATGTATGTCCATCATGAGAATCAATAAGAATTTTTTTTTTTGTATCTGGAAATTTCTATTTTTCTTTTAAGGATCATATTTGATGGAAAACAGGTATTTCTATTTTGATAAGGTACAATTTATTTAAAGATAAGGAACATAAGGTAACTAGACCAAATTAACGAAATTCTGTACTTTTGTTTATCAGTAATGTTGTTCGCCAAAACCTTACAAACATTTCATTAATTTGGGTTTGGCCTTGATACCTTAGTTGTGTATTGGTATAGATTGTATCGGAGAACTTACCTGTTATTCCAATAGATGTTTGATTGATATTTTGTTAGACTTTGTAAATATCTTTTTCCTTTGGGAATCAGTATTGAAATATATTTTTCCCTTTCACATCGTTTTGAATATCCTTTTAGAAAATTTTCAATTGGTGAGAATTTTGGCAAGTAGAGAATTAAGAAAAAAGAAAATGGCTTTTTTTTTTTCAATTCAAATTTCATTTGTATGTAAATGGCTTTATGTGATGAATTATAATTAGAATTGAAACAAATTGTATTGAAGTTTGGAACAAATTGTCTTGTAGCTTGATTGATAACACAGTAAGGTGTAACAGCCATTAAATCTGGTATCTTGGGATGATCTTTTGAAAGCCAAATTATAAATTTCTTGGCCACATCACAATCCATTTTGAAGTGATGGAATAACGTTATCTAGAAAATTTCTCTTTTAATCAAATATCTAATTTTCCATTCATCTTGGCTTCTTTTTGCTAAATCAATCCTACTTTTGGATTTTTAATTGTTGCTTTTTGGGTTGTGGGCATTGATATAATGCCAAATAATTTATTTGATAAGGTACAATTTGAATTATAGATTAGAAACACAAACTAACAAGACCAAATCCAAATTAATAAATTGTGTGTGACATTTCTTTAACAATGTTATTATTAATTACAGGCAATAATGCATCATCTATATACAGTAGAACCTCTCTTTAGCGGACACCTCTCTACAAAGGACAGTTTTCATTTGCAAAATTACCATTTTTACTATATTTCAACTCTCCGGTAAGAAGACAGCTCTCCCTAAAGGACACTTTGGCTCTGTAATTAGGTGTTGTCCTTTACAGGGAGGTAGTTCTACTGTATAATAAATGAAAGTATTTAGGCACAAATGTTTCTTTTACCAATAAAACAAACTTCTACTGTCCTTACTGCTTATTGATTCTGCTTATATATGTTACATTGAAGGGTGGAATCTTAGAAATGGTATTCAAGCAAACTATGGACCTAAGCTTTTAGGACAGTAGAATTATAACTAAATATTTGCATTGTGCAATGCTCTTCCGCAAACAATAAGACAAAGCCAGTTAGGTATAAATTAATTACAGGCAATAAGATGCCCTCTATATATAGGAATAAAAAGCATTTAAGCACAAATGTTTCTTTTGCCTATAAAAAAACTCAAATGGGACTCAGACATTGTCTAAGTGTAAAAATTGAACTCCTTTCTCTATTTATAAATTCAATTGCCATCTATCGATAAAATTTGTAACAAATAAATTTACTGGTAATGTTTTTTTTTTTTTTTTGCTTATCCCTTTGTACACGTGGTACAGCCCATGATAGTCATGGTGGGTAGTTAGCGACTGCTTTTACTGTAAGTGCATCACATGTCTACACATGTGAAAAGCAGTACGACTTTGCACTTACAAATGTGCCAGAGCCCCGTTTGGTTTTTCACTTGTTGGTGGGGTTGGACTTTTGCAAGACTCGGGGGTCATTGGTCAATGTGTTTCTTTTCATTAATATCATCAAATATCATTACAGAACTTACTGCAATGATAGAAGTTATTGAATGAATGACATATCATTAGAGTAAGGTCTGAAGATTTGTTATTACAGTAGAATTACCTCCCTGTAAAGGACAACACCTAATTGCAGAGCCAAAGTGTCCTTTAGGGAGAGGTGTTCTCTTACCGGAGTGTTACTAAATTATAAAAATGGTGTAATTTTGGCAATGAAAACTGTCCTTTGTGGGGGGATGTTCTCTAGAGGGGTCTCCGCTAAAGTGAGGTTCTACTGTATTATTGAAAAGAAACACATTGCCAGTAAATTTATTTGTTACAAATTCTTTCCTATATGTTCAGACATGTAGTGTACCTACAGTAAAATGCAGTCACAAACTATCCACCTTGATTATCATGGCCTGTCCAAAAGTAACGTGAGTTAAGTAAAAAAAAAACTTGGCTATACTAAATTTACTTGGAATGTAATAAAAGAAAATATGACCTAATTCATCAGACAAAAGAATAAATTTATGATAGATGATGACAATGTTGTTGCCAAAACGTCACACACTAATTAATTATTTGGATTAGGTCTTCTTCTCCTTTCTTATTTCCACACTGGGTGAAGTAGAATGCGTCTGACTTTGTCACTAAGACTGGGAGCACTACTCAGTGGTAGGCCGACTTAGCTCCAAAAGAAATGGCCGCCTCTGACATGAGGAACAAACGCCATGTGCAGCCGCTCCTAACATGGAGTACAAACGCTGTTCATCCTGTATCCCTGGATTCGGAGCCCTTACAGGGTACTATCAGCCAGGCCAGCTGAGCCCAGGTTTTTTAGTGAGCTTGTTACTGCTTCCCCTCCTCCTTTTTCATCCTGGCTTGAGACCGGCAAAGGCGGAGTTGGATTAGGTCTTATTTTCTTGTATTATATCCACCATGATTATCATGGTCTGTCCAAAAGAAACGTGAGGCAAGTAAAAAGAAAAACTTGGCCTCTACTACATTTACTTGGAACGTGTTGACAAAAAAAAGGAATTTGAGGTACACAATATGGGCAAAAAAAAAATCTTGAAATTCTCCCTTTCTTCCAAAATGATGTAACAAAATTGTGTCTGCCGCCTCCTTAAATATTCCAGACATGGAAGGACTCCCATTGATACCTAAGCCATCAACTTATTTAAAACTTTTCCTTCAATTTGTATTCAAAAAAAGGGGGAAATGATTATTTTTAGACAGAATTATGTTTGACCTTGTTGTTTCTTTCTTTATTGGATCTCCTTTACCTGTCTCCACTCACTCCCTTACTCAACTCACGTATCTCTCACACAATTCTTTCTTATTTAATCTTTATTGAAGGAAGAAAAAAAGTATTTTTTTACTTTCTTTAGTGTACTTTCTAAATAATTTAGAATTGTTTGTCCTGATAAAGGTGAATGTACTACCCACTGAGATATTAAAATCAACTTATGTCCATATAATAAGGCACACAATTTGGATTATAGATTATAAACACAAGGTAATAAGACTAAATCCAAATAAATAATATAAATAGTATATGCATACACACTATTTATTTATTTGGATTCGGTCTTATTGCCTTGTGTTTATAATCTATACACACTATTTATTTATTTGGGTTTGGTCTTATTACCTTGTGTTTATAATCTATAATCCAAATTGTGCCTTATCAAAGTAGCAATGGTGTTACCAAAACGTCACACACTATTTATTTATTTTGATTTGGTCTTATTACTTTGTGTTTACAATTTTTTCTTATTTAGTCTCAATTGAAGGAAGAAAAAAAGTTACTTTTTTTTTTTTTCTTTTTTACTTTCTTGATTTTACTTTGTAAATAATATAGAATTGTCTTGATAAAGGTAAGTGTACTGCCTGTAACGCCCTTGTGTTTGTTTGACATTAAGCAGTAAGAAGTAAATATGGAAAGTTTAAAAGAATTTTTTTTTATGCAGCCAACATTTTAAACAGTGTTATGATAAAGCACAATTTGTATTATAGATTATAGACACAAAAGGTAATAAGACCTGACCTGGTTGATAGACCTCAGCAAGGGTCCCACTCCAGGGATGATATGGAGGAGCTGTGTCTGTACTCATGTTAGAGTCGGCAAAGGTGTCTGCTTCCATGTTAGGAACGGCCTCAAATTACAGGCACAGTCAGACTTTCACCAAAGTGTGCCTGGATCATGGTGCCATGATCAACGAAAGCTGCACCGCTACATTCCATGAAATCAGGAAATACGACCTAATCCAAATAAATTAATAGTGTGTGACGTTTCAGTAACAGCGTTGTTACACCATCAGACAAAAGAATAAATGATCTAAATAAACTAATAGTGTGCGACATTTCAGTAACAACGTAACACTATTAATTTATTTGGATTTGGTCTTTTTTTTTTTATCCTGTAGTTCTAGTCTATAATCCAAATTGTACCTTATCAATAATTTAACCACTTTCTCTCCACCAAATTGCCTACATTATATTTTAACTGCCCATAATTCAACACTCCAGGAGTTTTTACTGTCATTTAATTGGGTCGTATTACATTTGTAAAGAGAGTCAGAGTGGCTGATTTACCACGAGCTTCTGTTAGAAACATTAGGCCCAAGCTTGTAGACATGTCTATCCTTCTACAGGTTCATAGGATTGAAGCTACAAGAATAGGCTTTACCTCTACAACTGCTTTAATTGGAGCATCTACACACATATTTATAGTTTTAAAATGTTTAATAAAGCGCTTGTTAGATAATTTTGTATTGCAATATTTATTTATATATATATATACCGTATAACCTCCCTCGGTGGAAGGACGGTCTAAACCGTTGGTTTTCGACCGCTACGACCCGGGTTCGATTCCCACATTGGGCACTTTTTGTCTGATTAAAAAAAAATGCTCCAATGGCCCCCGATTCTTGCAAAAGTCCAATCCCACCAGTGAGTGCAACTAACCAAACGGGGCTCTGGCACATTTGTAAGTGCAAAGTCAAACTGCTTTTCATATGTGTAGACATGTGGTACACTTACAGTAAAAGCAGTTGCCTACTTCTACCCACCATGATTATCATGGCCTGTACCACGTGTACTAAGAATATACAAAAAAAAAAAGAACCACTCTGTAAAGGACACCTAATTGTAAAGCTAAAGTGTCCTTTAAGGAGAGGTGTCTTCTTACCGGAGAGTTGCTAAATAGTAAAAATGGTAATTTTGCAAATGAAAACTGTCCTTTATAGAGAGGTGTCCTCTCATAGAGGTTCTACTGTAACAACAGTCTTCTTCCTTCTTATCTCCACTCAATCATATCAGGGTATCAAGTCTGTAGAGCTTAAGATAGTGTCTGCTGGGGATGCTGAGTAGAGTTCATCAATGGATGAGTCAATACAGACAATAAAGTGGTTTGGGGTTGCAGGTTTACACTTAGTACATAGTGGGAAAACCTTGCAACCTTTCTGGAAAGTCATTGTCTGTAGATGACCAGACTTAAGTCTGGAAATCAAGGACTGCTGTTCTCTTAGTAGGATGAAAAATGGTTCACACTTTGTTTAAATATTTATCTTTGTGAACAATTAGAAGGAAAAGACTTTTGTATGCATACTTTTTTTTTTTGCTTATCCCTAGTACACGTGGTACAGGCCATGTGGGTAGTTAGCGACTGCTTTTACTGTAAGCGCACCACATGTCTACACATGGGAAAAGCAGTTCGACTTTTGCACTTATAAATGTGCCAGAGCCCCGTTTTGGTTACTTGCACTCGCTGATGGGGTTGGACTTTTGCAAGAATCGGGGGGGGGGGCATTGGAGCATTTGTATGCATACTTTATTTTTTCTTATCCCAATTGAAACATAACAGTATAACTTCTTTTTTTTAAATACCACTCACTAGCAGGCCACTGACTTAGCTCTAATATGAAATGGTCGCTTCTGACATGAGGAACAGACACCATGTGCAGCCGCTCCTAACATGGAGTACAAACTCATCCTGTATCCCTGGATCAGGAGCCCTTACAGGGTACGGCCAGCTGAGCCCAGGTTTGTTAGTGAGCTTGTTACTGCTCCCCCTCCACCTTTTTCATCCAGACCTGGGAGGGGCAAAGACAGAGTTATATCATACTGATTTAAAACTCATAGAAACATTGGTAGAATGACATTTGACAATTTTACCGCAAATGTTTCTTTGTAAAACAACACTTGAAGTTACACCGCATGAGTTTCTTTTCAACGAAAAATCAAAATTTATTTCAAGGTGAAATATCGACTATTTCTAACCTTTTTGGATGAGGTATGAAAGGGTGAATTATGAAGAGTAATGATGAACGGAAAAATAAAAGTGTCCAGGGATGGGAAATGTTTCTTTAGAACGAAAAATCGTAATTTATTTTAAGGAGAAATAACAACTATTTCTATCCTTAGAGATGAAGTATGAAAGAATGAATTGTGAAGTTTATCATTGCTCTTCACAATTCATCCTTTCATACTTCATCCCAAAGGATAGAAATAGTCGTTTTTTCTCCTTAAAATGAATTACAATTTTTTGTTCTAAAGAAACATTTGCGGTAAAATTGTCAAACGTCATTCTACAATCATAAGCCGTATTATATTGTGTTATAGAAACATTCGTTGACAACACCTCTCGCATCAATTTAGACAGGATTGTTGATACTCTGTAGGCAGCCATTTCTACTGTCTGTAGGTAATTTCCAAGCTTCAACACTCCCAACTATATTTGGTCCTGGAGGAAAAGTACAGTGGAGAAACAATAAATGAGGAAGTTATGAATGCTGTAGGAAGATAATAGGATTTAATAAGGTTTAAAAGAGTTTTTAAATATTAGTTAAGTGCAGAAATAATTGCTGTTTTTTAGTGGTTACTTTAAAATGCAATAACTTGCCTTAAACAAGACCTAAAAAACCATTGGAATCTATACATCCTTGCCAATGGGGAAACTAACTTGTTTATTCCATTTTGATAAAATACTGAAGTTCTAGAGGCAATTAAATCATTAATGGCTGTTTTGGCATTGTCTTGATTTCTAAAGCATTTCCCTCTCAGGAAGTTGGTGAGGTGCTTGAAATAGTGGTAGTTGGTAGGTGAGAGGTCTGGTGAATATGGTGGGTAATCAAGAGGTCTTATAGCCCAGCTCATTCAGCTTTTGTCGCATGATCATTGAGACGTGGGGCGTTGTCGTGAAGATGGATAGGCCTTTTCTGTTGACCAATCTGGGGCAGATGAGGCAAAGTTTTTGGTGTATTTTGTCAATTTGTTGACAATATCTCGCCGCTGTGATTGTTTCACCAGGATTCAGGAAGCTGTGATGAATCAAAACCTGCTCTAGACCACCTAACAGTCAACATAATCATCTTTTGGTGTAATTTGGACTTTGGGAAGTGTTTTAGAGCTGCATCATGGCCCAATCATTACACTGAATGTCGCCGGTTGTTATAGAGGATCCAATTTTCATCGCAGGTGACAATATGGTCGAGAAAAAGCTCATTCTTGTTTCGTAGAAGTAGCGCCAAAAACACTTCAAAACAGTGATTTTAGTAATAATGAATGTTGACAATGTGTTTCTTTTTCACATATATGTCATAATTTGTATATAATTGTATGCCCCCCGACCCACTATGCATGTACAATGTATGATTTTCAAAGATTTAATAAAGAATAAGGTAACTGGAGGAAAGAAAGTAACAAAAAGGCATAGGAGGTAGATCTAGAAGAGAACATAATTATTAATAACGCCACAGTTAACCTTCTGACCCCGGAAACCCTGCGAGCTAAGTTTAAACCAATATTTCCGGACAAGACAGGACGTATCTGGTGACCAGAAGTTATAAAAGTTTGAGAGACGCCCAATTTCCGGAACAAGACCGGACGTATTTGATACCGCGGAAGTAAAATAGAGTCGAACTAACACGATACTTCCTGACCCAGGCCGGGCGTATCTTCCATCAAAGCAGCCGCCGGTCCAATTAGGAAGCAACCACTAAGTAGGTCAACCAATAGGAAAACGGGCACATCCCATCCTTCGACCAATGGGAAGGAAGACAACTCGTGGTGTTAAATCGAAAGGCAAGAATAGTCAGTTGTGATTTGGCTTCCAACAAGGTGACATCTGCTCTAGACCTCTCTCCCTCTGCTCATCCCACAGCTAAGTACAATCACCGCCATGTGATCAAATAATTAACAATCAAAACCCGCTCCGCTCTTCTCAAGCTTTCTTTCCTCCAACCCAGTTGCCTTTTATTTTCAAACCCCATCACGTGTCCTGATTATTCCTAACTGTATGCTTCAACTTCCACTCAAACGACTGCGTTTCAACCAATCCTCACCATTCAAATCAAACAACAAGAAATTCCGCAACGATATTGTCACAGAACGGTTAAGTCGACAGGATTCTACAACAGTGTAATACATCAAATATTGCAGTGTAATAACTTTGGATCATATTACATATATGTTCAAATGTTATCTCTACAGACCTTACTGCAATGATAAAAGTTATTGAAAGTGGGAGTTTGGCTCATCAATGGTGAACCATCTCAGCTGTTATGCAAAATTGTTGAGGAAGGAATTTGCAGGGAGTTCATTGGGTGATCAAGTTGGAGATGTAGGCTGATAACATGAGAGATAATAATGTCCTCATTGAGGCTACCTAAGGCTAGTAACTATTCTTCTTATTTCTTATCTCCGCAATCATGATTGGGTGAAGTAGAATGCATCTGCCTTTTCATCAAGACTGGGAACACTACTCAGTGGTAGGCCGACTTAGCTCCAAAAGAAATAGCCACCTCTGACATAAGGAACAGACACCATGTACAGCCGCTCCTAACATGGAGTACAAACACTGCTCATCCTGTATCCCTGGATTAGGAGCCCTTAAAGGGTGCTATCAGCCGGGCCAGCTGAGCCCAGGTTTTTTAGTGAGCTTGTTACTGCTCCCTCTCCTCCTTTTTCATCCGGGCTTGGGACCGGCAAAGACAGAGTTAAGGCTAGTCATATAGAGAGGAAGCCATTTTACATGGTTTGATGGTATCCCAGTCATCAAACACAGGCTGGCAGTACTCCTCTGTGGGCAAATACTCTCGTTGTAGCAGGAATAATGATTATTTATTTTGTATCTATTTATTATGAAAAAAGGCATCTCCTTATCGTGCAACTGAAAGTTGCTGATGGCTTGCGCCATCTATCGGAATAAATATCAACTATTCTCGTTGATTTTTAATTATTCCAGAATTGGCCAAATACCCATTCTTGATTAATCAAAAAAAGCTAACCACAGACGTGTTTCGGGCTGTTGGCCCTCATCAGCGTGGTGCAAGCTGTACCTCAACGACCCAAAAACTGGTCATTCAAGGCATCCTGAAAAATCATGAAACGGGGAGTTAAGGCCAGAATGGTGTGAGACCGCAACACAATGTGAAAAAATAGTACAAATGTGATATTGTACTGGGATAAGGTGCATAAATTATGAAAAAAAAAGGCATCTCCTTTCCATCTCCGTATCTATTTATGTACACAAGGTAATAAAACCAAATATAGGAATTCATTTTGATAAAGCACAATTTGGATTATAGATTATAGATAAGGGAAAATAAGACCTAATCCAAATAATTTAATAGTGTGTGACGTTTCAGCATTGTTACCATCATCAGACAAAAGAATAAATAAGATTGTAGCACATTTCTTTTGAATGAAAAATGCTTCTTTATATAAATTGTCTCTTAAAATAATTTTTCTCATAATCTAGTATCTTTGTTTCTTTTAGGTTAAAATTATTATGCCCTGTGATTTATGATTCTGTCATTTATTCTTTTGTCTGTTGATGGTAACAATGCTGTTGCCGAAACGTCACACACTATTAAATTATTAGGTCTTATTTTCTTGTATCTATAGGAATTCATTTTCTTCAGCTCACAAGAAGAATAACTTCTTAGGTCCATAGAAAGTCTATAAAAATGCTAAGGCACAATTTGGATTGTAGATTAAAAACACAAGGTACATAATTTGGATTTGGTCTTATCACTTTATGTTTATAATCTATAATCCAAATTGTACTTTATCATTATCTAATTCCAACCCTTTGTACATATTTAAATTGTATTGATATTTTTCTCTTTTCATCTAACTAAAACTTGCTTACTAATTCTTGTACATATTTCAAATATCTTTCATTCCTCTTTCAATGTTTAGTTTACCTTTGTAGTGCAAGTGTCCCTAGAGGGTCATAGCGCTCTAAGTCTAAATAAAATGATAAAATTATTATCTAATTATATATGTAGAGGGATGCATTAACTAAAGCATTAATGTGATAAATAACAATTTGGATTATAGATACAAGGTATTAAGACCTAATCCAAATGAATTAATAGTGTGTGACATTTCAGCAACAAGCGTAACAGTTTCGGTAACAAAAGAATACAAGATTTTCATCCTGGTTCAAATTCACATAAATAGGTACCGCTCAGGAAGAGCAACCTAGTTCATGATAATTGAACAATGAATAATATGTGAAGGTTATTCACATATTAAACAAAATATTAACGCGGGATTCAATCCCGCGTTCATGACTGTCGGGAATAGAGGGGGTTACCCACTCGTCCACCGACTTATTTGTTAAGATTTTCATCACTGTTGCTGAAATGTCACGCACTATTAATTTATTTAGATTTCTTGTATTTAAATAATTTTTTTTTTTTTGCTTATTCCTAGTACATGTGGTAGAGGCCATAATAATCATGGTGGGGTAGAAGTTGGCGACTGCTTTTACTGTAGTGCACCACATGTCTACACATGTGAAAATCAGTTCGACTTTACACTTACAAATGTACCAGAGCCCTATTTGGTTACTTGCACTTGCTGGTGGGGTTGGACTTTTGCAAGAATAGGGGCCATTGGAGCATTTTTTTTTTTAATCATAAAAAAGTGCCCAATGTGGGAATCGAACCCGGGTCCTAGCGGTCAAAAACCAACGGTTTAGATCATCCTTTCACCGACCCCCTCAAGGAATAATAATGTGAGAGATAGAGATATCATCAACGATTGCTCTATAATTTAAATGCAAATCTTGGTAAGTTGAGCCTTGAACTGGAGGTTCAAGGTTACTCCTCTCCTTGATTAAGGTAGTTCTGGAGATCTACTCCACAAACATTCTTAGTAGGACATTTCATAGATACCTCGCTTTGCGTTGGGGTTACGTTCCAAAAAAACACGACGCAAAGTGAAAATATGTGAAGGCGCAATCAAAAACAAAGGTGGTGCCATATTTTAGGGAAAAAAATTGAAGTTCGAATCCAAAACAACGCAACTTCGAAAATCTAACGACGCACAGTGAAAATCAATAAAAATTAAGCAGCAATGCAACTTCGAAAAAAACGCAAAATGAAACGACGCAAAGCGAGGTATTGGTGTAATTTATATCTCACTTTTAATTTTTCAAGTTTTTCTACAAGTTCTTTAAAGATTTTGAAAAGAAATGTCTCCCTGGAAGACTTATATTTTTACTTCATATTGAGATACAAAGGGATTATGTTACCATTACATCACATCTTCTTTCTTATCTCCACTCAATCATATTAGGGTATCAAACTTGTAGAGCTTGAGAACCATCATTGACTGGGTGAAGTAGAATGTGCCGTACCTTTGTCATTAAGACTGGGAGCCTTACTCAGTGGCAGGCCGACTTAGCTCCAAAAGAAATGGCCGCCTCTGACATGAGGAACAGACGCCATGTGCAGCAGCTCCTAACATGGAGTACAAACGCTGCTCATCCTGTATCCCTGGAGCCCTTACAGGGTACTATCAGCATGGCCAGCTGAGCTCAGGTTTTTTAGGGAGCTTGTTACTGCTCCCCTTCCTCCTTTTTCATCCGGGCTTGAGACGGGCAAAGGCGGAGTTATTACATCACATAAATTATATATTTGGGTCTGTATGTATGACCTCTCTCTTGTTATATATTTGATATTGATACCCTTCGTACTAAATGTAAAAGAATCATCCAAAAGTAATACAAGAAAATAAGACCTAATAATTTATTAGTGTGTGATGTTTCGGCAACAACATTGTCACCATCATCAGACAAAAGAATAAATGAGAAAAATATGACAGCAAGTTCTTAAATAGTACTGTTATCAAGTGTTTAAACAAGATAACAGATAAGGAAAAATAGTTTTTTAAGACAACTTTAAATATCATTTATATTTCCTCTTTCTTCCATTCTATTAATTGAGGCACATGTATTTTAGATGAAAAATTTGATAACAGTAACTATTTAAGAACTTGCTGTGATATTTTTTCTCATTTATTCTTTTGTCTGATGATGGTGAAAATGCTGTTTGCCGAAAAGTCACACACTAATAAATTATTTGGATTAGTTTCTTATTCTCTTGTATTTTAATCTATAATCACAAGGTAATAAGACCAAATCCAAATAAATAAATAGTGTGTGACGTTTCGGTAACAGCGTTGTTACCATCTTCAGACAAAAGTACTGAATGTACATAATCTATAATCCAAATTGTGCCTTATCATTAATCTATAATCCAAACTTTTGTCTGAAGATGGTAACAACGCTGTTACCGAAACGTCACACACTATTTATTTATTTGGATTTGGTCTTATTACCTTGTGTTTATAATCCAAATTGTGCTTTATCATAATCCAAAAGTGGGTGTTTACTAAGAACACTCCCAGGGTGTTAAGTAGACTCAGTGTCCTTGCGCTAACCCTAATTTAAGATGCCCTCTATTTCAGACCAATTAAAGTGGTTGGCCAACTCTCCCTGCCTTGGTCTCTAGGTCACGCAAGTTCAATTGGAAGGAAATTATTGTTTTATAATTTTGTTATCAGCTCTGTTCTCATTCTTGGGTCCTCACATTGGCTTGGTTGTTACATGGAGGTCCTTGCTCTTGGGATGGTTTTGCTGATCAGAAAGATAGCCCTTCTTTTATGTCAGGCCATCTCTGAGACACAAGTTGGCCAACACCACATCATGGGACACACTGATTTGCACAATTCTCTTCATGCACAATTCTCTTCATGCACAATTCTCTTCATATTTCTTCTTCTTTCTTATCTTCACTCAATGTTGTTGTTGTCGTGTCCAATGAAGAGCCTCAGATGTCCCCGTACATCTCTTTCACAGCAGTCGCAATGTCCTCTATCTTGGGTGTGTAAAGCTGCTGCTCTGGGTCTAAGTCAATTTTCTGCAAGACTGTGGCCATTGCTGGGCATGATAATATGTGAGTAGGTGTTAGTTCCACACCAGGACAGTTGTCTTCACTCAATCATATCAGGGTATCAATCCTGTAAAGCTTGTTGATGGTGTCTGCTGGGGATGAGTAGAGCTCATCAATAAATAAACCAATACAGTTGATAATGTGGTTTGGAGTTGCAGGTTGACACTTAGTACATAGTGGGAAAACCTTGCAACCATTCTGGAAAGTCATTGTCTGCAGATGACCTGACTTAAGTCTGAAAATCAAAGATTGTTGTTCCCTTGGGAGGACAGAACTGGTGTCT
>CP092869.1:14976164-14986199 GCA_030710605.1 Cordylochernes scorpioides
ATTGATAAGGCACAATTTGGATTATAGATTTGAACTAAAAGATTTTGAATTGGTTTGAAAATCTAATGGTTTGGAAGTAAAATATATGAAATCTATTGCTGCACATGATTGGTATAGAGCAGGAAGGACAAGCACCATTTCTATCCTCTCAAGAGAACAACAGTCTTTAATTTCCAGACTTAAGTCATCTATGGACAATGACTTTCCAGAATGGTTACAAGGTTTTCCTACTATGTACTAAGTGTCAACCTGCAACCCCAAACCACATTATTGACTGTATGAGCTCTACTCATCCCCAGCAGACACCATCAACAAGCTCTACAGGATTGATACCCTAATATGATTGAGTGAAGACAACTGTCCTGGTGTGGAACTAACACCTACCCACATATTCTCATGTCCAGCAATGACCGCAGTCTTGTAGAAAATTGACATGAACCCAGCAGCTTTACACATCCAAGATAGAGGACATTGCTGTTATAGAGATGTATGGAGACATCTGAGGCTCTTCATTGGACACCACAACAACAGAAAATTGACATGGACCCAGAACAGCAGCTTTACACATCCAAGATAGTGGACATTGCGACTGCTGTGATAGAGATGTATGGAGACATCTGAGGCTCTTCATTGGACACCACAACAACAGAAAATTGACATGGACCCAGAACAGCAGCTTTACACATCCAAGATAGTGGACATTGCGACTGCTGTGATAGAGATGTATGGAGACATCTGAGGCTCTTCATTGGACACAACAACAACAGAAAATTGACATGGACCCAGAGCATCAACTTTACACACCCAAGATAGTGGATATTACGACTGCTGTGATAGAGATGTATGGAGACATCTGAGGCTCTTCATTGGACACGACAACAACAGAAAATTGACATGGACCCAGAGCATCAACTTTACACACCCAAGATAGTGGACATTGCGACTGCTATGATAGAGATGTATGGAGACATCTGAGGCTCTTCATTGGACACCACAACAACAGAAAATTGACATGGACCCAGAGCATCAACTTTACACACCCAAGATAGTGGACATTGCGACTGCTATGATAGAGATGTATGGAGACATCTGAGGCTCTTCATTGGACACCACAACAACAGAAAATTGACATGGATCCAGAACAGCAGCTTTACACATCCAAGATAGAGGACATTGTGACTGCTGTGATAGAGATGTATGGAGACATCTGAGGCTCTTCATTGGACACAACAACAACAGAAAATTGACATGGACCCAGAGCATCAACTTTACACACCCAAGATAGTGGATATTACGACTGCTGTGATAGAGATGTATGGAGACATCTGAGGCTCTTCATTGGACACGACAACAACAACATTGAGTGAAGATAAGAAAGAAGAAGAAATATGAAGAGAATTGTGCATGGAGAGAATTGTGCAAATCAGTGTGTCCCATGATGTGGTGTTAGCCAACTTGTGTCTCAGAGATGACCTGACATAAAAGAAGAGCCATCTTACTGATCAGCAAAACCATCCCAAGAGCAAGGACCCCCATGTAACAAGTGTGAGGACCCAAGATTGAGAACAGTGCTGATAACAAAATTATAAAACAATAATTTCCTTCCAATTGAACTTGCGTGACCTAGAGACCAAGGCAGGGAGAGTTGGCCAACCACTTTAATTGGTCTGAAATAGAGGGCATCTTAAATTAGGGTTAGCGCAAGGACACTGAGTCTAGCTAACACCCTGGGAGAGTTCTTAGTAAACACCCACTTTTGGATTATGATAAAGCACAATTTGGATTATAGATTAATGATAAGGCACAATTTGGATTATAAACACAAGGTAATAAGACCAAATCCAAATAAATAAATAGTGTGTGACGTTTCGGTAACAGCGTTGTTACCATCTTCAGACAAAAGTTTGGATTATAGATTAATGATAAGGCACAATTTGGATTATAGATTATGTACATTCAGTACTTTTGTCTGAAGATGGTAACAACGCTGTTACCGAAACGTCACACACTATTTATTTATTTGGATTTGGTCTTATTACCTTGTGATTATAGATTAAAATACAAGAGAATAAGAAACTAATCCAAATAATTTATTAGTGTGTGACTTTTCGGCAAACAGCATTGTCACCATCATCAGACAAAAGAATAAATGAGAAAAAATATCACAGCAAGTTCTTATATAGTACTGTTATCAAATTTTTCATCTAAAAGACATGTGCCTCAATTAATAGAATGGAAGAAAGGAGAAATATAAATGATATTTACAGATATATATATATATATATATATGCCTTTAATTATATATATTTTTTAAATCCACTTTTAATTCTAAGAAGAATATTTTGAGTTGTTTTAAAAAACCTATTTTCCTTATCTCTGTTATCTTGTTTAAACACTCGATAACAGTACTATTTAAGAACTTGCTGTGATATTTTTTCTCATTTATTCTTTTGTCTGATGATGGTAACATTACTGTTACAGAAACGTCACACATTATTAAATTATTTGGATTAGGTCTTATTTTCTTGTCTTCTTCTTTCTTATCTCCACTCAATCATATTAAGGTATCAAGCTTGTAAAGCTTGAGACTTTTGATGGTGTCTACCGGGGAAGAGTAGAGCTCATCAACGGATGAGTCAATACAGTCAATAATGTGTTTTGAGGTTGCAGGTTGACACTTAGTATACATAGTGGGAAAACCTTGCAACCATTCTGGAAAGTCATTGTCCGTAGATGACCAGACTTAAGTCTGGAAATCAAAGACTTGTTTTCAACCAATCATTATTTTCTTGTATGAATGTTAAATGAAGTAAAGAAGACATGTCCCATTGACATTGTGTTTATTATCTTTGGTCTCCTTTTCTAATCACCATAGATAAGGTGTGTGTCCTAAGTAAACATGTCTTCTTCTTTGATGATGGTAACAATGCTATTGCCGAAACGTCATACACTAATAAATTATTAGGTCTTATTTTCTTGTATTACTTTTGGATGACTCTTTTACGTTTAGTACGAAGGGTATCAATATCAAATATAAAACATGAGAGAAGTCACAGACCCAAATATATAATTTATGTGATGTAATAACTCCGCCTTTGCCGGTCCCAAGCCCGGATAAAAAAGGAGGAGAGGGAGCAGTAACAAGCTCACTAAAAAAACCTGGGCTCAGCTGACCCGGCTGATAGTACCCTGTAAGGACTCCAGGGATACAGGATGAGCAGCGTTTGTACTCCATGTTAGGAGCTGCTGCACATGGCGTCTGTTCCTCATGTCAGAGGCGGCCATTTCTTTTAGAGCTAAGTTATCCTGCCACTGAGTAGTGCTCCCAGTCTTACTGACAAAGGCAGACACATTCTACTTCACCCAGTCAATGATGGTTCTCAAACTCTACAAGCTTGATACCCTAATATGATTGAGTGGAGATAAGAAAGAAGATGTGATGTAATGGTAACATAATCCCTTGTATCAATATGAAGTAAAAACATTCCAGGGAGACATTTCTTTTCAAAATCTTTAATCTCTAGCTTTCGGGTACGAATGCCCTTTAACAGGAAAAAACACAATACAATCATTGTATCCTAGTTTCTCCTGTAGAAGTGAGTTCGTGTCCATGAAAGCTGAGGATTAAAGATTTTAAACACCAGATAATAAGACCAAATCCAAATAAATAAATAGTGTGTGACGTTTTGGTAACAACACTTGGTCTTATTACCTTGTGTTTATAATCTATAATCCAAATTGTGCCTTTTTCCCTTGTATCAATATGAAGTAAAAACATAAGTCTTCCAGGGAGACATTTCAAAATTTTTAATCTCTAGCTTTCGGGCACGAATGCCCTTCTAAAGGATAACAGAAGGTACAATCATTGTATCCTATTTTCTCCTGTAGAAGGAGTTCGTGTCCATGAAAGCTGAGGATTATAGATTATAAACACAAGGTAATAAGACCAAATCCAAATAAATAAATAGTGTGTGATGTTTTGGTAACAACACTGTTACTGAAAAGTCACACACACATTATTTATTATTATATATAATATAATGTGGTTTGTGATTGTAAAACGACATTTGAAAATTATCCCGTATGTGTTTCTTTTGAACGAAAAATAAAAAATTATTTTAAGGAGAAATAACGATTATTTCTAACTTTAGGAATGAGGTATGAAAGGATGTATTGTGAAGAGTAATAATAAACGGAAAAATAAAAGTGTCCAGGGATGGGAATGACTGTGGAACACTGTGGGTTCGATTCCCATCCCTGGACACTTTTATTTTTCCATTTATCATTACTCTTCACTATTCATTCTTTCATACTTCATCCCTAAGGTTAGAAATAATCGTTATTTCTCCTTAAAATAAATTTTGGTTTTTCGTTCAAAAGAAACACATGCTGGATAATTTTCAAATGTCGTTTTACAACTATTACCTTGTGTTTATCACTAAAATAACTTAAAGAACTTGTAGAAATACTTGAAAATTTAAAGGTGAGATATAAATTTCAAACTTAACACTCTATAAACACGAGGTAATAAGACCAAATCCAAATAAATAAATAGTGTGTAACGTTTTGGTAACAGCGTTGTTACCATCTTCAGACAAAAGTACTGAATGAGAAATGAGAAAATGAGAAGATATTTATCTGAGAAACACAGGATATTATTCTTAGAATTAAAGGTGGAAAAACACTTGATAATAGTAACTATTTAAAACATGCTGTGGTAAAATTTCTCATTCAGTACTTTTGTCTGAAGATGGTAACAACGCTGTTACCAAAATGTCACACACTATTTATTTATTTATTTGGATTTGGTCTTATTACCTTGTTTTATAATCTATAATCCAAATTGTGCCTTATCACACTATTTATTTATTTGGATTTGGTCTTATTACCTTGTTTTATAATCTATAATCCAAATTGTGCCTTATCACACTATTTATTTATTTGGATTTGGTCTTATTACCTTGTTTTATAATCTATGATCCAAATTGTGCCTTATCACACTATTTATTTATTTGGATTTGGTCTTATTACCTTGTTTTATAATC
Organism: Cordylochernes scorpioides; assembly: GCA_030710605.1. NCBI lineage: Eukaryota > Metazoa > Arthropoda > Arachnida > Pseudoscorpiones > Chernetidae > Cordylochernes > Cordylochernes scorpioides. Next base: position 14,981,210 of record CP092869.1, read on the forward strand.
TATAATCCAAATTGTGCCTTATCACACTATTTATTTATTTGGATTTGGTCTTATTACCTTGTTTTATAATCTATGATCCAAATTGTGCCTTATCACACTATTTATTTATTTGGATTTGGTCTTATTACCTTGTTTTATAATCTATGATCCAAATTGTGCCTTATATCTATTAACACTCTATAATTTGTTCTACTAAGAATGTGGAGTAGATCTCCAGAACCACCTTAATCAAAGAGGGGAGGTAACCTTGAACCTCCAGTTCAAGGCTCGACTTGCCAAGATTTGCATTCAAATTATACAGCAATCGTTGATGATATCTCCATCTCTCACATTATCATTGCTTTAGATACAAATAAATAAGACAGAATCCAAATAAATTAATGGTGTATGACATTTCATTAACTGTGTTGATAAGGCACAATTTGGATTATAGATTATAAACACAAGGTAATAAATTCAAGATTAGGATCTGACATGGTAGATGAGATATAGCCACGTTTGAAGTGTAAAAGGGAGATCAAGAGGAACGTGGTGAGTTTCTTTATTGAGAGGTACACAAGCTTTCGGACGTCACCCGTCCTTCATCAGGTGTTGACATGAATAATAAGGAGATGCTATATTTATAAGCGACAGTTTAAAAGTATTAAAAATATTAAAAACAATCTGATGCACGCCCGCGAGAGCACATGCTAATAACAAAATATTTTCAATTTTACTTTGAGTTTGTATAAAGAGAGGTGAAGACAAAAACAAGAAAAAAAACAAGAAAAATTTTTCTTGTTTTTTTTCTTGTTTTTGTCTTCACCTCTCTTTATACAAACTCAAAGTAAAATTGAAAATATTTTGTTATTAGCATGTGCTCTCGCGGGCGTGCATCAGATTGTTTTTAATATTTTTAATACTTTTAAACTGTCGCTTATAAATATAGCATCTCCTTATTATTCATGTCAACACCTGATGAAGGACGGGTGACGTCCGAAAGCTTGTGTACCTCTCAATAAAGAAACTCACCACGTTCCTCTTGATCTCCCTTTTACAAGGTAATAAGACCAAATCCAAATAAATAAATAGTGTGTGACGTTTCGGTAACAGCGTTGTCACCACCTTCAGACAAAAGTACTGAATGATTTAGTCTGAAGATGGTAACAACGCTGTTACAGAAACGTCACACACTATTTATTTGGATTTGGTCTTATTACCTTGTGTTTATAATCTATAATCCAAATTGTGCCTTAGCAATTTTGATAGACTTTCTATGGACCTAAGAAGTTATTCTTCTTGTGAGCTGAAGAAAATGAATTCCTATAGATACAAGACAATAAGACCTAATCCAAATAATTTAATAGTGTATGACATTTTGGTAACAGCATTGTTAGCATCATCAGACAAAAGAATAAATGATAGAATCATAAATCTCATTTATTATTTTGTCTGATAATGGTAATAATGCTGAAATGCCACACACTATTCTTCTTCTTATTTCTTATCTCCACTCAATCATATTAAGGTGTTAAGCTTGTAAAGCTTAAGACTTTTGATGGTGTCTGTTGACAACCATCATGACTGGGTGAAGTAGAATATGTCTACCTTTGTCATTAAGACTGGGAGTACTACTCAGTGGCAGGCCGACTTAGCTCCAAAAACCACACACAATTAAATTATTTGAATTAGGTCTTTTTTTCTTGTATCTATAATCCAAATTGTGTTTTATCAAAAGAATTCCTATATTTGGTCTTATTACCTTGTGTACATAAATAGATACGGAGATAGTTAGATACGGATACGTAAGATGCCTTTTTTAATAATTTATGCACCTTATCCCAGTACAATATCACATTCGTACTATTTTTTCACTTTGTGTCGCTGTTTCACGCAATTCTGGCCTTAACTACCCTTTTCATGATTTTTCAGGATGCCTGAATGACCAGTTTTTTGGTCGTTGAGGTACAGCTTGCACCACGCTGATGTGGGCCAACAGCCCGAAACGCGTCCGTGGTTAGCTTTTCTTGATTAATCAAGAATGGGTATTTGGCCAATTCTGTAATATGGTAGAAGAGATATAGCCACGTTTGAAGTGTAAAAGGGAGATCAAGAGGAAAGTGGTGAGTTTCTTTATTGAGCTGTACACAAGCTTTCGGACGTCACCCGTCCTTCATCAGGTGTTGACATGAATAAGAAGGAGATGCTTCTAAAAAATCAACGAGAATAGTTGATATTTATTCCGATAGATGGCGCAAGCCATCAGCAACTTTTTGTTGCACGATAAGGAGATGCCTTTTTTAAATAAATAGATACAAAATAAATAACCCTAGAATCATTATTCCTGCTACAACACAAGAGTATTTGCCCACAGAGGAGTGCTGCCAGCCTGTATATGATGACTCAGATACCATCAAACCATGTAGAATGATTACCTCTCTAGCCCAACTCCGTCTTTGCCGGTCCCAAGCCCGGATGAAAAAGGAGGAGGAGAAGCAGTAACAAGCTCACTAAAAAACCTGGGCTCAGCTGGCCCGGCTGATAGTACCCTGTAAGGGTTCTCAATCCAGGGATACAGGATGAGCAGCGTTTGTACTCCATGTTAGGAGAGGCCGCACATGGTGTCTGTTCCATATGTCAGAGGTGGCCATTTCTTTTGGAGCTAAATCGGCCTGACACTGAGTAGTGCTCCCAGTCTTAAGGCAGATGCATTCTACTTCACCCAGTGTGGAGATAAGAAAGAAGAAGAAGAGATGACTAACCTTAGGCAGCCTCTATGAGGACATTGTTATCTCTCATGTTATCAGCCTACATTTCCAACTTGACCACCCAATGGACTCCCTGCAAATTCCTTCCTCAACAATTTTGCATAACAGCTGAGATGGTTCACCATTGATGAGCCAAACTCCCACTTTCAATAACTTATATCATTGCAGTAAGGTCTGTAGAGATAATAATTGAACATATATGTGAAAAAGAAACACATTGCCAACATTCATTATTACTAAAATCACCATTTTAAAGTGTTTTTGTGTGCTACTTCTACGAAACAAGAATGAGCCTTTTCTCGACCGTATTGTCACCTGCAATGAAAATTGGATCCTCTATAACAACCAGTGATATTCAGTGTAATGATTGTACCATGATTCAGCTCTAAAATACTTCCTAAAGCCCAAATTACACCAAAAGAAGATTATGTTGGTCTAGAGCAGGTTTTGATTCATCACAGCTTCCTGAATCCTGGTGAAACAATCACAGCGACGAGATATTGGCAACAAATTGACAAAATACACCAAAAACTTTACCTCATCTGCCCCAGATTGGTCAACAGAAAAGAGCCTATACTTCTCCATGACATCCTCAGACCCCACGTCTCAATGATAATGCGACAAAAGCTGAATGAGCTGGGCCATGAGACCTCTTGATCACCCACTATACTCACCAGACCTCTCACCTACCGACTACCACATTTTCAGGCACCTCACTATTTCCTGGGAGGGAAATGCTTTAGAAATCAAGGCAATGCTAAAACAGCCATTAATGAACACAAGGTAGCAAGACCAAATCCAAATAAATAAATAGTGTGTGACGTTTCAGTAACAGCGTTGTTACCATCTTCAGACAAAAGTACTGAATGAGAAATTTTACCACAGCATGTTTTAAATAGTTACTGTTATCAAGTGTGTAACAAGATAACAGATAAGAAGAAGATAGTTATCTGAGAAACCAGAATATTATTCTTAGAATTAAAAGTGGAAAAAACCCAATTTTTTTTTTATTCTGTGTTTCTCAGATAACTATCTTCCTCTTATCTGTTATCTTGTTTACACACTTGATAACAGTAACTATTTAAAACATGCTGTGGTAAAATTTCTCATTCAGTATTTTTGTCTGAAGTGGTAACAACGCTGTTACCGAAACGTCACACACTATTTGGATTTGGTCTTATTACCTTGTATTTATAATCTATAATCCAAATTGTGCCTTATCAGCCATTAATGATTTCATTGCCTCTAGAACTTCAGTATTTTATCAAAATGGAATAAACAAGTTAGTTTCCCCATTGGCAAGGATGTATAGATTCCAATGGTTTTTTAAAGTCTTGTTTGAAGCAAGTTATTGCATTTTAAAGTAACCACCAAAAAAACAACAATTATTTCTGCACTCACCTAATATTTAAAAACTCTTTTAAACCTTATTAAATCCTATTATCTTCCTACAGCATTCATAACTTCCTCATTTGTTGTTTCTCCACTGTACTTTTCCTCCAGGACCAAATATAGGTGGGAGTGTTGAAGCTTGGAAATTACCTACAGACAGTAGAAATGGCTGCCTACAGAGCATCAACAATCCTGTCTAAATCGATGCAAGAGGTGTTGTCAACAAATTTTCTATAATACAATATAATACTGCTTATGATTGTAGAATGACGGTTGACAATTTTACCTCAAATGTTTCTTTTGAACGAAAAATCATAATTTATTTTAAGGAGAAATAACGACTATTTCTATCCTTAGGGATGAAGTATGAAAGGATAAATTGTGAAGAGTAATGATGAACTTCACAATTCATTCTTTCATACTTCATCTCTAAGGATAGAAATAGTCGTTATTTCTCCTTAAAATAAATTACGATTTTTCGTGTTCTAAAGAAACATTTCCCATCCCTGGACACTTTTATTTTTCCGTTCATCATTACTCTTCATAATTCACCCTTTCATACCTCATCCAAAAAGGTTAGAAATAGTCGATATTTCACCTTGAAATAAATTTTGATTTTTCGTTGAAAAGAAACTCATGCGGTGTAACTTCAAGTGTTGTTTTACAAAGAAACATTTGCGGTAAAATTGTCAAATGTCATTCTACCAATGTTTCTATGAGTTTTAAATCAGTATGATATAACTCTGTCTTTGCCCCTCCCAGGTCTGGATGAAAAAGGTGGAGGGGGAGCAGTAACAATCTCTCTAAAAAACCTGAGCTCAGTTGATAGTACCCTGTAAGGGCTCCTGATC
>CP092869.1:14986299-15019142 GCA_030710605.1 Cordylochernes scorpioides
AATGAGTCAAACCACAATGGTCAACAACATAAGTTCCTTCCTTCTGAAAATAAAAAGTGCAACCAGCTTTACTCTAGTGTTGTTGCTTATTCCTCAAGTTGTTTAAATGATCTCCATTAGGTCCCATTGTCTCAGATTGCAGCATAAACTGAGACAGACATCATGGAGAAGGAAAGAGGAGTGCTGTTGGTCTGAAGACCTGGTAGTTCCACTCAGTGTGACTTTACTCTAGTGAAAATGTTGTTTTTATCAGCTAGCACCTTCTTCTTCTTCTTTCTTATATCCACTCAAATCACACTAAGGTATCAAGCTTTTAAAGCTTGAGACTTTTGATGGTGTCTGCCGGGGAAGAGTAAAGCTCATCAATAGATGAGTCAATACAATCAATAATATGTCTTCGGGTTGCAGGCTGAGAATTGCACTTAGTATACATAGTGGGAAAACCCTGCAACCATTCTGTAAAGTCATTGTCCGTAGATGACCAGACTTAAGTCTGGAAATCAAAGACTGTTGTTCTCTTGGGAGGACAGAACTGGTGCTTGTCCCTCCTGCTCTGTTCCAGTCATGTGCAGCATCAGATTTCCATTCCTGAAGGCATTGGGTTTTGATGGTACGGAGGAGGTCTCTTTCATCTAGTTGGGTGGTAGATTCTCTGGCTTCAGGTAGGCAAAGAGCTCCATCCTTTGCCAGAGAGTCTGCCAGCTCAGGAATTCCAACGTGAGCTAGCACCTGCCACTAGTTATCCATTTCCCTCTATGAAGGCAATTAAAGAGTCGAACCACAATGGCCAAACAACATAAGTTCCTTCCTTAACTTTCCATCAGGAAAACTAGCCGTCAGAAAATGTCATCAATCGGCCCAATAGCAGTTTTCAGTGAGAGCTCCAAGATGAGAAAGGAAGACCAACAATGGGAAGAATAGGACTTCATACTTTACATCAGACATTCCAAAGTTGATAAATTGATTGAGGAAATTTTCTCCAAAATATTTTAATTGATTGATTTAGTGTGTCATATGTCTTTGTGGAGTTTCTTTCCCTTTGTAACATGATTAGGTAATGATTTTTGTCATGCAAGAACCTTATAAAATCAAACAATTCCATGTAGATCAAACCTGCTCTTTCTGTCAATTGGGTGTTCTTGTTTATGTATTGTTGCCATCACATACTAATAAATTATTTGGATTAGGTCTTATTCTCTTGTTTTATAATCTATAATCCAAATTTTGCTTTATCAATCTCTAATAAATTTTATCTTTTTTTAAACCTTCGGTAAATTTTTCTTTTTTCACAATTATACACGACAAATAAAATACAGTAGAACCTCCCTGTAAAGGATAGCACCTAAGATCCTGCAGAACCAGTGTCCTTTAGGGAGAGGTGTCTGCTTACTGGAGAGTTGCTTTTTTTTATTCCAAGTACATGTGGTACAGACCATGATAATCATGGTGGGTAGAAGTTAGCGGCTGCTTTTACTGTAAGTATACCACATGTCTACACATGTGAAAAGCAGTTCGATTTTTGTACTTACAAATATGCCAGAGCCCCCCATTTGGTTACTTGCACTCCCTTTTGCAAGAATTGAGGGCCATTGGAACTTTTTTTTTTTTTTATCAGAGAAAAAAAGTGCCCAATGTGGGATTCAATCCTGGGTCGTAGCGGTCAAAAACCAAGAGTTTAGATGATCCTTCCATCGACTATAGCAAAATGAAAACTGTCCTTTATAGAGAGGTGTCCTCTAGCATGAGTGTCCTCTCATGGATTATGTTCTACTGTATATACAAGCACTTTACAAAAGCATTCGTTCACACTGTGGAACCTCATTATAACAACAATGTAGTTATAACATGATAATTTCAAAGTTCCAATTTTACCTGTGGTTATAACAACATAAAACCTAGTATCTTTGTTTCTTTTAGGTTAAAATTATTCTGCCCTGTTATTTTTCTATGTTCTACAAGTGCAGAATTCTCAATTTTATCCCATTTTAGAGCATATTCATGGTGTTTCATTCTTTCTTTTAAAGTTCTGGATGTTTGTCCTACATAGCATTAGTCACATTAACAGAATGGAAGAAAGAGAAACTACAAAACAACTTAAAACCTCGATACCATGTTGTTGTTATAGTAAGGTTTGATTACAAAGTGAAAACAAAAGAATCGGCAATTGAAAGAATTTAGAAGTATTTGAACCATTACAAGACCCCTCATCCAAATGAAAAAGTATACATGATTTTTCCCTAAGGAAAAATATTTATTTTTGTTCTAACAAAAGTTCTGTAATGATATTACTGAAATGTCATGCAGAATTTATTCATTTAGATGTAGTTACCTTGTTTCTATCCAAATTTTACCCAATCACATTGGAATTGTGATTGCTTGAGATTGTTTTCCTGCTCAGCTATCTCTTGTCAAGGAATATTTTTCTTTTTTTGCTTATCCCTAGTACACGTGGTACAAGCCATGATAATCATGGTGGGTAGTTAGCGACTGCTTTTTTTACTGTAAGCCCACCACATGTCTACACATGTGAAAAGCAGTTCGACTTTTTCACTTACAAATGTGCCAGAGCCCCGGTTTGGTTACTTGCACTCGCTGGTGGGGTTGGACTTTGGACAAGGAATATTTTTCTTAAATGAATTAAGCTCTCAATAAATGGGGAATCTCTAAGAGGACAAACATTTTATCTAATTTAACAAAAGTTTCTTTTAAGAATATAGTAGGGGATGTGTCATAAGTATTATAATAAGAAATAGAGTAACTTTCTAGCAAGCCTTTTTCTTCGACTAAAAACCCCCTTTCTCTCTTCATCATAGCTGAAAGAAAGACTTGAACGAAATTTATTCTTAATTTATTTCTTAATGAAAAAAAAAAGTTGTTACAGTAGAACTTCCATGAGAGAACACTCGAGCTAGAAGACACCTCTCTATAAAGAACAGTTTTCATCGCCAAAAATGCCATTTTTACTATTTAGCAGCTCTCCAGTAAGAGGACACCTCTCCCTAAAGAACACTTCGGCTCTGCAATTAGGTGTTGTCCTTTACAGGGAGGTAGTTCTACTGTATATCTCCTATTCCTTTCTTTAATTGTCAAAATCCTGCAAACTTCCTGATTAAAAAAAGTAATGAGAATTAGTGAGAATAATTTTATATTTACATTTATAGTAAAACATACTCCATGAGAGGACAATAGGGGACAACACTCTACAAAAGACAGTTTTCATCATTAAAATGACCATTTATACTAATTTGCAACTTTCTAGTAAGAGGACACCTGTTTCTAAAAGGCAATTTTTGGCTTTGTAACTTGTTCTTTACAGAGAGGTTAACTCCATCCCAATATGTAGAGGAGGACACTGGCTTGTCCTTGAAGTTGGAAATGCTTCTAAAGGTTGATGAACCTGCTACCAGGTCAATGCCATATGGATATACAGTAGAATCTCCCTTCAGCAGACACCAGACTAGCGGACACCTCTCTACAAATAAACACAAGGTAATAAGACCAAATCCAAATAAATAAATAGGGTGTGACGAAATGTCACACACTATTTATTTGGATTTGGTCTTATTACCTTGTGTTTATAATCTATAATCCAAATTGTGCCTTATCAGAGCTATAAATTGAATATACCTTAGAGGAATATAAAGCACAATTTGTATTATAGATTATAGCTACAAGAAAATAAGATCTAATCCAAATAAATGAATAGTGTGTGATGTTTCTGTAACAACGCTGTTACTGAAATGTCGCACACAATTAATTTATTTGAATTTGATCTTATTTTGTTGTAGCTACCTTAGAGAAGATTGATTGAGGAAGTACATCAGGACTTCTTCTTCTTCTTTCTTGTCTCAAAGCCATGATAATCATGGTAGGTAGTTAGCGACAGCTTTTACTGTAAGCGCACCACATGTCTACACATGTGAAAAGCAGTTCGACTTTGCACTTACAAATGTGCCAGAGCCCCATTTGGTTACTTGCACTCGCTGGTGGGGTTGGACTTTTGCAAGAATCGGGGGCCATTGGAGCATTTTTTTCAGGACATCAGGACTAATTCACTTGAAATAAAATTTCAGTATAGCAATCATAATCTTGTAGCTTGTACCAAGTGTATACTAGGGATACGTACACCATGAGACAACACTCCAGCTCGAGGACAAAGGACAGTTTTTTTATAGCCATAATTACCATGTTTTATCTATTCATAGCTCTTCAGTAAGAGGACACCTCTCTCTAAAGTACACTTTGTCTCTGCAACTAGGTGTTGTCTTTTAGAGAGAGGTAGTTCTACTTTAGTGTGTGGGAACTCCGCCTTTGCCAGTCTAAAGCCCAGATGAAAAACCTGAGCTCAGCTGGCCCGGCTGATAGTACCCTGTAAGGGCTTCAATCCAGGGATACAGGATGAGCAGCGTTTGTACTCCATGTTAGGAGCGTCTGCACATGGCGTCTGTTTCTCATATCACAGGTGGCCATTTCTTTTGGAGATAAGTTGGCCTGCCACTGAATAGTGCTCCCAGTCTTAATGACAAAGGCAGAAATATTCTACTTCACCCAGTCATGATGGTTGTCAACCCCAAAACACATTATTGACTCATCTATTGATGAGCTCTACTCTTTCCCCGCAGACACCATCAAAAAGCTATACAAGCTTGATACCCTGATATGATTGAGTGGATATAAGAAAGAAGAAGTAATATCGTTTGATGGTAACCTGTTGGTAACAACGCTGTTACCAAAACAACTCACACTATTAATTTATTTGTATTAGGTATTATTTTCTTGTAGCAAATCTTCTAAAATAAAAACTAAAGGTTTAGATATTTACCTTCCCACATACCTATTTTACAAATACCAGATTAAACTGGCCCTTTGATTCCAAGAAAGCTAGGTCAAATAAGCCCACACTCTACTGGCTATGGGCACTGACCCTTAAACCGGTACAGAGTTGACCAATCTAGGTTCAAAGGAATTCTATCCAGGTTGAAGCACCTTCTTTCTTATCTCCACTCAATCATATCAGGGTATCTTCTACTTTTTTATCTCCACTCAATCATATCAGGATATCTTATTCTTTCTTATCTCCACTCAATCATATTAGGGTATCTTATTCTTTCTTATCTCCACTCAATCATATCAGGGTATCTTCTTCTTTCTTATCTCCACTCAATCATATCAGGGTATCTTCTTCTTTCTTATCTCCACTCAATCATATCAGGGTTTCTTCTTCCTTTTTATCTCCACTCAATCATATCGGGGTATCTTCTTTCTTATCTCCACTCAATCATATCGGGATATCTTATTTTTCTTCTTTCTTATCTCCACTCAATCATATCAGGGTATCTTCCTTTTCTTCTTTCTTATCTTCACTCAATCATATCAGGGTATCTTCTTCTTTCTTATCTTCACTCAATCATATCAGGGTATCTTCTTCTTTCTTATCTCCACTCAATCATATCAAGGTATCTTCTTCTTCTTCTTTTTTTATCTTCACTCAATCATACAGAGTATCTTCTTCTTTCTTATCTCCACTCAATCATATCAGGGTATCTTTTACTTTCTTATCTCCACTCAATCATATCAGGGTATCTTCTTCTTTCTTATCCCCACTCAATCATATCAGGGTATCTTCTTTTCTTCTTTCTTATCTCCACTCAATCATATCGGGGTATCTTCCTCTTCTTCTTTCTTATCTCCACTCAATTGTATCAGGGTATCTTCTTCTTCTTATCTCTACTCAATCATATCAGGGTATCTTCTACTTTCTTATCTCCACTCAATCATATCAAGGTATCTTCTTCTTTCTTATCTCCACTCAATCATATTAGGGTATCAAGCTTGTAAAGCTTGAGACTTTTGATGGTGTCTGCCGGGGAAGAGTAGAGTTCATCAATGGATGAGTCAATACAGTCAATAATGTGTTTTGGGGTTGCAGGTTGACACTTAGTACATAGTGGAAAACCTTGCAACCATTCTGTCATTGTCTGTAGATGACCAGACTTAAGTCTGGAAATCAAAGACTGTTGTTCTCTTGGGAAGACAGAACCGGTGCTTGTCCCTCCTGCTCTGTACCAGGCATGTGCAGCATCAGATTTCCATTCCTGCAGGCATTGGGTTTTGATGGTACTAGGAGATCTCTTTCATCTAGTTGGGAGGTAGATTCCCTGGCTTCAGCTAGGCCAAGAGCTCCAGCCTTTGTCAGAGAGTCTGCCAGCTCATTACCAAGAATTCCAACGTGAGCTGGAAGCCATTGCACTGTGACTGAGCTGTTGGCTGGGAGTCGGTTTTACTGACTTAGCAATGCTCTTGAGAAGAGGTTCTTGACTGGAGAAGCAGCTTTGAAGGGTATAAATGACTTTTCTTTAGTCCGAGTAGATGCAGGTTGAAGCACCTAACTATCTGCTATGAATGTTAAGGAATAAATGTGTAAATAAACCAAAATATTGTTTAAAATGATAAGGTACAATTTGGATTATAGAATATAAACACAAGGTAATAAGACCTAATAAGAGGTAATAAGACAAAACTTTTGTCTGAAGATGGTGACAACGCTGTTACTGAAACATCACACACTATTTATTTATTTATTTGGATTTGGTCTTATTACTTTGTGTTTATAATCTATAATCCAAATTATCACAATTGGGAAGTGTTTTTTTTCTTTATTTGGCCACACTTGATCTGGTATATTTATCTTTTTGTATTCCTTTTAATTATTTTTTTACAATATTGTTACAATATCTTGTGTGTTTCATAAAGTTTTTTTAGATGCTATTGACAATGTCTCTAGTACACAACAATTGAATAGTTGAAAACAATCATACAAGGTCCCACATGGTGACTAAATAGGTAAATTCTATATTATACCATCTTCTGGCATTAACTCCAAGGTAGTAAGACCTAATATAAATAAGTAGTGTGTGACATTTTGGTAACAACACTGTTACTGAAATTTCACACACTATTTGACATCATAAAGCCACGTTGTAAGATTCAAAAGGAAAAACAGGGTAACGTGGTAAGATTCTTTAATGGAACATGACGAGCTTTCAGGCAGCAACTGCCCTTCTTCAGGTCTTATACACTATTTACTTATTTGGATTTGGTCTTATTACTTTGTCTATAATCCAAATTGTGCTTTATCAGCTATCAACTTCATTACCAAAACTGCACTCGTTTGTATTTGGACTTGTTACCTTAAGGTTTTTGGTCTCCAATCTTCAAAGACCTCAGTTGTCCCAGATATGTTTTGTCAAAAATATTGAATCATGTAGACAAATTATATTACGGTAGAACTTCCATGTAAGGACACTCTGGCTAGAAAACACCTCTACAAAAAAAAAAAAATAGTTTTCATTACCAAAATTATCATTTTTTTTACTAATTAACAGCCCTCCGGTAAAAGGACTCTGCAACTAGCTGTTGTCTTTTAGAGATTGGTTCTACTGTACCTTTATTTATAGGTTCTAGTCTCTCAGAATTTTGAAATATAAAATTGTTCGCTGTACACTTTTAGATTGGTGCACTATGATGTTGGTTCGTTTAGATTAAAATGGTCTCAAGCAAAGTTGACAATATATATATTTAAAGAGGATCAACATTGTATACAAAAGCAAACTAAAATCGAATAAAAAACAACTGCTTTTCTTTTTCTCACAGATTACATTAGGCCTAGCGAAGAAGTACGTTTATCTCATCAAGCAAGCTGTGCGCTCTACTCTACAAGCCTCACTACTCTACTACGACAACTGCCGGCACAGGCAACATCGCCTTTTATAAAGGCAAAAGATAAAACAATAGAAAAATGCAAAATAACTATTTACATAAAATATAAAAATACAAATTATCTATGTTCCTAACAATAATAAAAGCTTTTTGAAGATAAAAAGAGCTTTTATATAGGAAGGTATTTAAACACTCTCACTGATGTAAAGGATGCTTAAATTGTTTGGATAATTTTCTTGTATGGATGTGAAGATTGGACAATGAGCAAAGAACTAGAGTGGGGAAATAAACCCTTTTGAAATCAGATGTGCAAGAATCCTAAAGTTCAAATAGACAGCTAGGAAGACAAACAAAGAAATTTGGTGAATTGAAGGGTAGAGTCACCTTCTAAATGAAGTAATCAAAAGGAGAGAAATAGAAATTAGCAGGACATACTCTGAGAATCATTTGAAGATCATCTGTTGACTGGAAGTCTCTTGAGCATACCTATTGAAGAATGAAGCAGAAAGATTGGTTGGTTAATTTAATAGAATGATCAGAAACTACAGTAGAACCTCTCTGTAAACAACACTTAGTTGCAGAGAAAAAGTGTCCTTTAGGTAGAGGTGTCTTCTTACCGAAGAGTTGCTAACAAGTAAAAAATTGTAATTTTAGTGATGAAAACTGTCCTATGTAGAGGGGTATCCTCTAGAGCGAGTGTCCTTTCATGGAGGTTGTTCTACTGTGTCTTCTAGTAGGATTGTCTACTCATGGAGATTGTTCTACTGTATCCTCTATTGGGAGTGTCCTCTCATGGAAGTTTTTCTACTGTATCCTCTAGTGGAAGTGTCCCCTCATATGGATGTTGTTCTACTGTCTTCTAAATGGATTGTCTACTCATGGAGATTGTTCTACTCTATCTTCTAGCAAGATTGTCTACTCATGGAGATTGTTCTACTGTATCCTCTAGCGGTAGTGTCCTTTCATGGAGGTTGTTCTACTGTGTCTTCTAGTAGGATTGTCTACTCATGGAGATTGTTCTACTGTATCTTCTAGCAGGATTGTCTACTCATGGAGATTGTTCTACTGTATTTTCTAGCAGGATTGTCTACTCATGGAGGTTGTTCTACTGTATGAAGTGATGAAGAGAATTTCTCAGAACAGGGCAGGCGAATGACGTCCCATTATTGCCATATTAGAGCTGGCTGTACGCATGGTGAAAGCAGATGCACGAGGGATGACTAAGGAAACACTTTCTCAACTATGTGATAAACAAAAGGGATCCAACGCAATAGAGTAATTGGACACAGAACCTCACAGGAAAAATATGTTTTTCCTCATAACTCGAACCATCAACTATCATTTTAATAATGGACCAAAAAATCTGGCTAGAATCCAACATATCTACATAGTGTTACCTCACAATGAGGGAGGATTATTCTCAACTACAAAAGATTGGTATCCTAACGTTTCAGATATAAAGAAATTTGCGATTTACTTTTATAAAAATATTCAAGAAACCTTTTGAAATATTAAGAAAAAAGGCATTTTCTGATCGTGTAACTGAAAGTTGCTGATGGCTTGCGCCCTCTATCGGAATAAATATCAACTAATCGTTGATTTTTGATACATCAGCAACTTTCAGTTGCACAATCAGGAAATGCCTTTTTTCTTAATTTATCTACCTGATCCAAATTCACTTTTGGATTATGTTTCTTTATTACATTAACACCGGGGCTCTGGCACATTTGTAAGTGCAAAAGTTGAACTGCTTTTCACATGTGTAGATATGTGGTGCACTTATAGTAAAAGTGTCGCCTACTTCTACCCGCCATGATTATCATGGCCTGTACCACGTGTACTAGGGATAAGTTAAAAAAAAACAGCGAGCTTTTGAGCTCTTGCTCTTCAACAGGCAAAATTATAATCTAAGAGTAGGTGAGGGAGATGGCTATTTATACTGAGAATGAGCATATGAGGTGAGATTTGCATAGATGGATATTTATACTGAACAAGTAAGGTGAGATTTGCATAGATAGATATATTTATACTGAGAGTGAGATTTGCATAGATAGATATATTTATACTGAGAGTGAGATTTGCATAGATGGCCAGATTTCTTATTTTGATGGCTATTGATTTGGGGTATGGCAGAATTGCTTTGGGATATCTATTCTTCTGTTAATGCTGTTTTTAAATTCTTGATATGAGTGACTCAAGGATCAATCTTTCAGTCATGGACGGTATATTGTAATAGTGGCAGGTAGGGTTCTCTAAATTGAATATATGGACTGTATTCATGATATGCTGGTATATTAGTGATCTTGGGTCTTTGGTTTTGATATTGTGTGTGTGTTATTTTATTCTTGTTTCTTATTTTTCTGCTGGTTTCACCAACATAAATGTCTTGGCAATCTGAACATGATATTAAATAGATGGCATTTTTTTTTCTGTTGGGGATTCTGATTTATAGGTGGTTTTGTGATGGGAATTCTGAGGATATTTCCAATTGTTCTAGGGCTGCGGAAGATAAACCTTATGCCTGTTTTCTTAAGTTTTTTAACTCATCGTTATAGAAAGTGGGTCTGTAGTGAGGTCTGGACACATGTGAGAGATGGTAAATGTTGGCAACAAGTTCAAGGTAAACCAGAGGAAATTGGCACATTGCTTGCTGCTACTGCCAATGTTGTCCCATCCTAATTAGGAAAGGATCCAGTGGCCAAACCAGGCTAGGAGAGGAATTCAAGAAATCTCAAGTTGAACAATCACCTCGAGAGGTATGGAGAACAAAATTGTGAGGCAAAGAAAGTTTCTTTTAGGTTTTTATATATATATATATATATATTATATAAATAAAAAATATATATTTTCCGTTTTATTTTCGATCATGTTGAGGATTATGGTAATGCAGTCGTCGCAAAAATATTTAAAAGAGTTTTGATTAGGGATTTCTTTAATTGAGCTTAAGGACTATATAAAAAAAAACATTATTTGGTAAAAGTACTGCCTTGGCTACACCCTGGATCCAGAAATTAACTCCAGTAAACATATTGAAGAAGTTATTAGAAAAGGAAGAGACCGACTAAAAATCCTGAAATATATTTCAGGAAGAGAGTGGGGAGCCGATGCAACCACACTAAAATTAACTTACACATCTCTAATTAGACCTATCCTGGAATATGGATATCAAATCTATGGTACAGCATCTGAAACAAATCTAAAATCACTGGAAAGGATACAACTAAGTGCAGCTAGAATTATTACAGGTCTTCGAAATACCTGCCCTAATGATATTGTACTTTACGAGGCAGACATTATGCCCTTAAAGGATAGAAGAAGCTACAATCTGCCAAAATATATAAACAAAATCAAGAGTTATGGAAACAAACACAGAACTTCCAATTACATACTTAATTGGGAATCCAATCTAAGACTCAAAAAAGAAGGCCCTCTCCACCTGGCCAAAAGAAATGGATTTTTAAAATATAAAGTAGAAAAAAATTATTTATCAGAAAAAATTTCTCCATGCGAACCATTACAAAATGTTATTTTTAATGCCTCTTTAAATGAACCCACCAACAAACAATGCTAAAATCCAGAATACTTAAAACAATTATCATTAGAAATAATTAATAACATTCCTAAAAATGCAATAACTATTTATACCGATGGTAGCAGAGACGAGCTAGGACACACTGGCAGTGGCTGTCTCATCAAAACCACAAATGGCATTGAGAAAATGAACAGAAGAAACCCAGATTTTTGCTCAGTCTTCAGATCAGAACTTATAGCCATCTATGAAGCCTTAAAATCCATCAGAAATACTAATTATCAAGATATCTGGATTCTTACTGATAGTAGAAGTGCCATACAACACTTGAGTCACACAGGGGAACTCAGAGACAAAGTAAGCAGGAACATAATTGACTATCTCCAAAAACTCTCAAATACCTCAAAAATTCACCTTCAATGGATACCCTCACATGTTGGAATTGAAGGCAATGAAGCTGCTGATGTGCTAGCGAAAAAAGGCACAAAAGAACCCTTGCCACAGAAAAATAAACTTACTTTTAAAGAAATAGAGACAGTAGCCAAAACAAAAATAAACAAGAACTGGAGGATCCCACCTAAGCACAGTTGGTACAGTGGAGTGAACCCAGGAGGAGCTCTGAACATCAGAAATAGACAGCATCAAACAACACTAACAAGATTTAGAACAGGCCATCTCAAGCCATTGAAGATAGAAAATAATAACAAAATCTACCCCACTTGCCCAAAATGTAGCTTGGCACCTGCAGCTCCAGAACACATTTTGGCTTGCATTAGATGCACTAAACGGGACCTTTGGGAGAGGCCGCTGCTCATCATAAAACAGCTCGAGGAGCATGAACTCATGGAATTCGTGTAATCTTTACACAAGGGGATAAGAAACAACAACAACAACAGAACAAGGAAAACAAAAGATTATTTACATAATGTACAAAGGTTTTGAGCCGGCCATCGGGGAAAAACAACAACAATGAGTATTTATAGGGGAAGCGTGACCTCTGATGGTCGATTTAACAGAGTATTTGTATCTATGAAATATAATTTTAAATAAAATAATATTTTAATATAACATATATATATACACCTTTTAGCATGTATATATGGATGGGTGGCAAAGTCTTGACAGTCACTTCCATGCAGTACCCCCTGTATAGCCAACCAATGAGAGCAGTTCCCCATCATGGAGACTTATGGAGCATGTTTATCAGGATTCCATAAGTTCTGTCCATGAGTATAGATTATTAAACCAATCCATTTCTTGGTTTACTTCTTCCCTTATTCTTAAAGCAAACTTCAATTTCTTTTTGATATCTTCATTTAGAAGATGGCTCTACTCTCTTATAAACTTCTTTGATATGGCACAATTTGGATTATAGATTATAAACACAAGGAAATAAGACCAAATCCAATACACACTATTTATTTATTTGGATTTGGTCTTTTTACCTTGTGTTTATAAACCTCTTTGTTTGTCACCATCCTCTCTCTCCATTGACCTTGAGAATTATTCCATCACACATCAGCCTTTTTTTTTCTAATTTATTAATCAACCAGGCGCGATATTGAAATATCTGCACCTATTACAGAGGAAACAAACAAAACAACAAACAAATTAGAACTTTATATTAAATATTTACAGATTTACATGTATTATTCGACAGAGTTAATAAAATTTATATAGACACACACACACACACACACAAAGTGGCTGAGGTAAGGGAGTTAAATCATTTAGATCAGGGAACAAACGATGTCTCACTTCTGTAAAGTTCGGACAGTCATAGATAAGGCGAAGAGCAGTTTGTTCAGTTTCTCAGCAGGAACAAGAAGCAGGAAACCTTTGTCAATAAACATTGATTGCTAAATACAGTAGAACCTCCCAGTAAAGGACAACACCTAATTTTAGAGCCAAAGTGTCCTTTAGGGAGAGGTGTCCTCTTACCTGAGAGTTGCTAAATACAGTAGAACCTCTCTGTAAAGGACAACGCCTAATTGTAGAGCCAAAGTGTCCTTTAGGGAGAGGTGTCCTCTTACCGGAGAGTTGCTAAATAATAAAAATGGTGATTTTACAAATGAAAACTGTCCTTTGTAGAGAGGTGTCCTCTAGCGAGGGTGTCTTCTCATGGAAGTTCTACTGTATTGGTGATGAAAACTGTCCTTTATAGAGAGGTGTCCTCTAGCGAGGGTATCCTCTCATGGATGTTCTAGTGTATATCCAGAGAGAAGTAAGCAAATATCTCTCCAGCCATCCAGAGGTTAGACATCAACTGATACCAATTCAGTTACCAACTTCCCCTTATGTATCTATAATGACCTATAAATTATTATATGGGTCCTATAAACATTTGATTAAATGCCTTCTCAAAATGTTCCTCTGATAGTGTTACATATAAAACTTAATTTGACACACCACTTAGAATACAATGTGGAACCTTGTTATAACACCTATACTGGGTTGTAGTCTTGTAGCAAAGTATGTATTACTACAGTAGAACCTCCCTGTAAAGGACAACACCTAATTACAGAGCCAAAGTGTCCTTTAAAGAGAGGTGTCCTCTTACGTGAGAGTTGAAATAGAGTAAAAATGGTAATTTTACAAATGAAAACTGTCCTTTGTAGAGAGGTGTCATCTAGCGGGGTGTCCACTAAAGAGAGGTTCACTCTACTGTATACATTCATTATATATAAAATATTTATTATATTATTATTTATTAATTAATATGTATTTATTATTATTATGCTGATGCTGTTACCGAAACATAACCTTAAGACTTAAGATCTTTTGGTTTTATACAGATTCTCCTCAGTAGAAGAGGGTATATACAGAAATAGCAGTAATAGTAACAGATAATCAGCATTGTTATTTACAATGCATCAAATAAGGGGAATTATTAAAGATAATATATAATAATAAAGATTCACGCTAGCAAACACCTCTAAACAACGGACAATTTTTATTGCCTAAAAATTGCCTTCACACTAAAGATGATACATTTGCACTAGCAGACATTCACGCTAGCAAAAACCTATAAACAACGGACAGTTTTTAGCGCCAAAATTTCTCTCCTATTGAAGATGTTACATTCTCGCTAGCAGACACCAGTTCACTGAGTCAATGGTGTGGCCAGATGGCGGGATGACCTCCCTACATGTGCTCCTCCTGGTGTGTCCCCTGGCCTGGGGCTACCTGGCCCCTACCTCCACCAGCCCTGCCCCCACAGAGTCCCCGCTGGCCTTCGGTAGGTCCCTCTTCTTGACCCTCCTCCTCATGGGGTGTGTACAGTCAAACTTTGCCATAAAACATCACTAGGGACCAAATAATGGAAATCTATGCTGCACATGGCTGGTACAGAGCTAGAGGAACAAGCACCAATTCTGTCCTCCCAAAATAACAATCTTTGATTTCCAGACTTAAGTCTGGCCATTTATGGACAATGACTTTCCAGAATGGAAATCTAATGCTGCACATGATTGGTACAGAGCAGGAGGGACAAGCACCGGTTCTGTCCTCCCAAGGAACAACACAATCTTTGATTTCCAGACTTAAGTCTTAAAGGTAAAGACTCTTCTAGTAAGGTAAATCAATTAAGGAGGATCAGAAGATGAGTTTCTTTTATTGTATGAATGCTACGAGCTTTCGGGCAAAAGCCCTTCGACAGGCAAAAACTTAAGTCTGGTCATCTACGGACAATGACTTTCCAGAATGGTTGCAAGGTTTTCCCACTCTGTACTAAGTGTCAACCTGCAACCCCAAACCACATTACTGACTGTATTGACTCATATATTGATGAGCTCTACTCATCCCCAGCAGACACCATCAACAAGCTCTACAAGTTTGATACCCTAATATGATTAGTTGAGATAAGAAAAAAAGAAGACTTAGGACCAAGATTTTATGGTGTCTTATAGCCATGTTATCTTCTTCTTTCTTATTTCCACTCAATCATACC
This sequence comes from Cordylochernes scorpioides, assembly GCA_030710605.1. Lineage (NCBI taxonomy): Eukaryota > Metazoa > Arthropoda > Arachnida > Pseudoscorpiones > Chernetidae > Cordylochernes > Cordylochernes scorpioides. The sequence goes on from CP092869.1 coordinate 15,001,497, forward strand.
AGGGTATCAAGCTTGTAAAGCTTGAGACTTTGGATGGTGTCTGCCAGGGATGAATAGAGCTCATCAATGGATGAGTCAATACAGTCAAGAATGATAGACATGGTATGAAAAGACACAATTGGGTGTAACAATGTTTTTTACCAGTACTTTTCTTCACTACTTTTGTTGTATGATGGTTACAACGCTGGTTGGTTCAAAATCACATAAATAGGTACCGCTCAGCAAGAGCAACCTAGTTCATGATAATTGAAACAGTGAATAATATGTGAAGGTTATTCACATATTAAACAAATTTTAACGCGGGATTCAATCTCAGTTCATGTCTGTTGGGAATCGAGCGTGTTACCCTCTCATCCACCGACTTATAAAAAAAGGCACCGACGAGATTCGAACTCATGATCTCCTGTTTACTAGAAAGGCGCTTTAACCAACTAAGCCACCACGGCCCCACTAGCCTTCCATCAACGCACATTACAACGCTGTTACTGAAATGTCACACACTATGTTTTTTTTAGGATTTAGTCTAAATATCTTGTGTTTATAGCCATGTAATGTTATAAACACAGTTAAAACAATTGGGACTTTAGAGTGTTATAAGGTTCTAACAAACAGGAGATCTGCCAATTGGTAAAAATGTTAATATCGGCAATATGAAGACTGTCCTTTGTGGATAAGTGTTCTCTAAGAAGTTCTACTCTATTTACATATGATACAGGCATACATAAGCCTTTATTAAGACCCTTCGTCTTATGTAGAAATTTTTCAACTGAAGAACGGGGGTGTAGCGAACGCTAGAGATATAAATTGTAAACTTGTAAATAGGTAAATTTATGATTTTCTAAAAAATTAATTAAAATACAGTTAAACTTATCTATAGCGCCCCCTCTTAGGACTTACCAAAATAGGGTGCTATAGAGAGGGGGTGCTATAGACAGGTCACGCGGAGAAGTACATGATCTACGTATTCTTCGTAGATCACGAAATGCGTGGTGTCGCTGGAGACCCACTGGTGATTCTCCACCAAACTCTGCAGCACTGGTAGAGACGCCATATTCACTGTACATAGTGTATATAATGTATATTATCTTTTTTTTTAATAGTGCAGACTGTGTACTTTGTATGTATTAACAAGATGTCAATAAAATGATTTTAATTGTTTATAGACAGGTCACTTTTAATGTAAATCGCATCGTACTACGTATTTAAAATCGGGCGCTATTTAGAGGGGCTGCTATAGACAGGTCACTTTTAATGTAAATCGCATCGTACTACGTATTTAAATTTGGGCGCTATAGAGAGGGAGGCGCTATTTAGAGGGGGCGCTCTAGACAGGTTTAACTGTACTTTGAATATTATTACAAAACTAACAAAGTATTTTAATTAATTAGAAAATCATGAATTTACCTAATTATACAATATACAGTTAAACCTGTCTATAACACTCCCTCTAAATAGCGCCTACCTCTCTATTGCGGCCGATTTTAAATACATAGTACAATGTGATTTACATTAAAAGTGACATGTCTATAGCACCCCATTTTGGTGAGTCCCAAGAGAGGGCGCTATAGACAGGTTTAACTGTATATTATACAAGTTTACAGTTTATATCTCTAGTGTCCGCTACAGGGGTGTTAGAAAGTTGAAACAGGATTGGTATACAGAATTGACATTGATAGAGAGTAAAAGATAAAAGAAATAAAGGATGGGCAGTGAAAGGGAAAATATTTAATGATCATGTTCAGTCTTGTAGTAAAAACCAGCCTTTTATGACAGCAACTTGATTTTAACTTTCTAAAGTTCTAATTGTTTCAATCCTGGTTCTAACAACAACATGGTTTAAAAACGTAAATTCTTGGTCCACAACTGATGTAGTTATAATGAGATTCAATTCTATCCGAGCTTTTTTTGATAGTTTTTATTATTTCAGGAAGGAAATGTTAAAAACTGGTTGTCCTTGAAGAATTCCAATTTTGAAATGTGATTTTTTAAATTTTTTTGTACCAAAAAAATAAGATTTTAGTTTATAAAATTTGATTTTGTTTTACAAGTAGTGTCCTATTTTTTTTAATGAAAAGTATATATTAAATCATCTACTTTCTATAGGATCCCACCTAAGCACAGTTGGTACATCCTAGGAGTAATGGCCACCCAGACCTCTTGGTCCATAAGCCATTCCATTTTCTCTAGCCACCGTACCAAAGGAATGATGCATTCTCCATGCACCGAGCGGCCATTAGTTGGTACAGTTGGTACAGTGGAGTGAATCCAGGAGAAGCTCTGAACATCAGAAATAGACAGCATCAAACATCACTAACAAGATTTAGAACAGGCCATCTCAAGCCATTGAAGATAGAAAATAATAACAAAATCTACCCCACTTGCCCAAAATGTAGCTTGGCACTCCAGAACACATTTTGGCTTGTATTAGATGGACTAAACAGGACCTTTGGGAGAGGCCGCTGCTTATCATAAAACAGCTCGAGGAGCATGGACTCATGGAATTCGTGTAATCTTTACACGAGGGGATAAGAAACAACAACTTTTTATAGGACCAAACCAGAAACTTTGCAATTTCATTTCCAACATTGATGTCATCCATCATCATTAGAGATAAGACTGAAACTGGGTATTAAGTGTCAACCTGTAACTCCAAACCAATTCTGTCCTCCCAAGGGAACAATAGTCTTTGATTTCCAGACTTAAGTCTGGTCCTCTACAGACATTGACTTTCTAGAATGGTCTTCTTCTTTCTTATCTCCACTCAATTATATTAGGGTATCAAGCTTGTAGAGCTTGTTGATGGGGTCTGCTGGGAATGAGTCTCTTCTTCTTTCTTATCTCCATTCAATCATATCAGGGTATCAAGCTTGTAGAGCTTGTTGATGGGGTCTGCTGGGGATGAGTCTCTTCTTCTTTCTTATCTCCATTCAATCATATCAGGGTATCAAGCTTGTAGAGTTTGTTGATGGTGTCTGCTAAGGATGAGTCTCTTCTTCTTTCTTATCTCCACTCAATCATATCAGGGTATCAAGCTTGTAGAGCTTGTTGATGGTATCTGCTGGGAATGAGTCTCTTCTTCTTTCTTATCTCCACTCAATCATATTAAGGAATCAAGCTTGTAAAGCTTGAGACTTTTGATGGTGTCTGCCGGGGAAGAGTAGAGCTCATCAATGGATGAGTCAATACAGTCAATGATGTGTTTTGGGGTTGCAGGTTGACACTTAGTACATAGTGGGAAAACCCTGCAACCATACTGGAAAGTCATTGTCCGTAGATCACCAGAATTAAGTCTGGAAATCAAAGACTGTTGTTCTCTTGGGAGGACAGAACCAGTGCTTGTCCCTCCTGCTCTACACCAGTCATGTGCAGCATTAGATGACTTACATTTAAAATACTGATACTAAAAGATGGTGGAATATTTGGCCTTGTAACACAATTTTGATTCAATCAACAATCCAGATAGGGTTATAGCTCTCTATTAATAGAAAACTTGTGAAGTTTATTTTTATCCCAAGAAGTAGACAGGTTTGGTACAAGGCCACATAAAAAAATAATAATAATACACGTGGTACAGGTCATGATAATCATTGTGGGTAGAATGATAAGGTACAATTTGGATTATAGATTATATATATAAAATTGAATGTCTGTCTGTGTGTACTCTATAGATTCAAAAACCATACATCCAATCGCCATGAAATTTTGGGGGTATTATTAGGTATATTCCCGGGAAGGTTTTCGAAAAATAATTTCTTGGATATCTTGAATATCTCTCCTTAGAGTTTTTTGCGGATTTGTAGATTTAACTCGCAAGCAGCGCCCCCTAGCGGGGGATAACAAGTTTTTTTATCTATAAGTTTTATTATCACTAAGTTTATTATCTTAAAGATTATTTATCAAAAGTAAGATTTTCTACCTATTAATTGCACACAAGTCAAAGTTAGTTTTATCATTTATCTACAACATATATATTGGGAGAATAGATAAAATGATGATTTTGTAATGTAGAAAATTAGGAAAGACAAAATTCAGGATGACACGGCAATTTATTTGAGACAAGAATAATGATACAATTCCAAGGCAAGATACTATTTCTTTAACTTCCAATTACCGAGGGAACCAATTAATATTGATTTTATTCAATTTATTGAGTATTTTTCAAGGGACCGGGAAAAAATCTTCACTTTATCGAGAGATTCAAATTTACGAGTTTCAAATTATCAAAATATATCTTTTTTTTTTTTATAAGTTTATAGAGAATTATTTTAACAAATGTTCGTTAGACAAACCTTTACTCAGGTAAAAACCGGGCGAAGCCGGGTACATCCGCTAGTAGATTATAAACACAAGGCATAAGACCAAATCTAAATAAATAGTGTGTGATGTTTCAGTAACAACGCTGTTACCGAAACATCACACCCTATTTATTTATTTGAATTTGGTCTTATTACCTTGTATTTATGTTGGGTAAAAGTTGGCGACTACTTTTACTGTAAGTGCACCACATGTCTACACATGTGAAAAGCAGTTTGACTTTTGCACTTACAAATGTACCAGAGCCCTGTTTGGTTACTTGCACTTGCTGGTGGGTTTGGACTTTTGCAAGAATCAGGGGCCATTGGAGCATTTTTTTTTTTTTACTATAAAAAAGTGCCCATTGCAGGATTTGATCCCGGGTCGTAGTGGTCGACAACCAACAGTTTAGACCATCTTTCCACTGACCCCCAAATAATAATAACAAAAAGGTGGAGTAGAAGGCTGTTATACACATTCTATAGAGGGAATTATTGTCACTGTATTTCACCTATTGTATGATCAGCTCTGAGTGGCTGCTCAAATATAGAGTTGGAGATAAAAAGGAAATAAATTCTGTTTCATTATTATCTTTGAGCCGGCTTATAAAGTTCATAAAACAACGAAAATTGATGTTTGCTGGATATGTGATGATCAGCAGGAGAGACATTGCTGACAGTGTTGGGGGGAAAGCTCCGGGGGAAGGAGATGACAGGGATACACAGACAATCTAAAACAATGGACTGGACGACACGAGGAGATGAAGAGGATGGTGGAGTGAGATATGGAGAGACCATGTGGCCCACCCTCAGTAGAAGAAGGTACTGAAGGAGGAAGTATGAAGAGACCACGTGGCCTACCCTCAGTAGAGGAAGACATTTAAGGAGGGAGATATGGAGAGACCATGTGGCCCACCTTCAGTAGAGGAAGACATTGAAGGAGGGAGTATGGAGAGACCATGTGGCCCACCCTCAGTAGATGTAGGCATTGAAGGAGGAAGTATGGAGAGACCATGTGGCCCACCCTCAGTAGAGGAAGGCATTGAAGAAGGGAGATATGGAGAGACCATGTGGCCCACCCTCAATAGAAGAAGACACTGAAGGAGGGAGATATGGAGAGACCATGTGGCCCACCCTCAGTAGAGGAAGGCACTGAAGGAGGGAGATATGGAGAGACCATGTGGCCCACCCTCAGTAGAGGAAGGCATTGAAGAAGGGAGATATGGAGAGACCATGTGGCCCACCCTCAGTAGAGGAAGGCATTGAAGAAGGGAGATATGGAGAGACCATGTGGCCCACCCTCAGTAGAGGAAGACATTGAAGAAGGGAGATATGGAGAGACCATGTGGCCCACCCTCAGTAGAAGAAGGCATTGAAGAAGGGAGATATCTTTGAGATGGCAAACTTTCAAGCTGATACTCTTCAATAAGCCATTAATCTGTTCTCAATAAGTATGGTTTAGTTATACATACTACTAAAGTATGATTTGCATAACTATAAGGGAATCATATAATGCTCATTCACATAGTATGAGGCACAATAAGCAGGAAGGTGATAAGTCTTCTTCTTCTTTCTTATCTCCACTCAATCATATTAGGGTATCAAGCTTGTAGAGCTTGAGACTCATGATTGGGTGAAAGTAGAATGTGTCTGCCTTTGTCATTAAGACTGGGAGCACTACTCAGTGGCAGGCCAACTTAGCTCCAATATGCAAAGGCCGCCTCTGACATGAGGAGCAGATGCCATGTGCAGCCATTCCTAACATAGAGTACAAACACTGCTCATCCTGTATCCCTGGAGCCCTTACAGGGTACTATCAGCCGGGCCAACTGAGCCCAGGTTTTTTAGCGAGCTTGTTACTGCTCCCTCTCCTCCTTTTTCATCCGGGCTTGGGACCAGCAAAGGCAGAGTTATAACTATGAGTAAATCATGATAAGGCACAATTTGGATTATAGATTATAAACACAAGGTAATAAGACCAAATAAATAAATAGTGTGTGCTTTTCGTTGTTACCATCTTCAGACAAAAGTGCTAAATCTCAATATATGAGTGAATCATACATAGTATGAGGCACAATAAGCATGAAGGTGATAAATGAGGAGGCATCATTTAGATTAAAGACTATAAACACAAGGTAATAAGACCAAATCCAAATAAATACACATAACAGCATTGTTACCAAAATGTCATACACAATTTATTTGGATTTGGTCTTATTACCTTGTGTTTAAGAAGGTGATAAGCTTCTTCATCAGAAAACAGTATTTATCACAAGCTGTGTAAGTTATTTATATGGAGCCCATATATAAGATTCTTTATGACCATCTTCTAGCCATTTTACAATTGGATCTCACAGTAGCTATGGAGAATTTGTTGTACAATTTGATCATCTCAGGTTATCAAGCTCCCTGTATTTTATTGATACAGTAGAACCTCCATGAGAGGCCACTCCGGCTAGAGGACACCTCTCTATAAAGGACAGTTTCCATCACCAATACAGTAGAACCTCCATGAGAGGACACTCCGGCTAGAGGACACCTCTCTACAAAGGACAGTTTCCATCACCAATACAGTAGAACCTCCATGAGAGGACACTCCGGCTAGAGGAAACCTCTCTACAAAGGACAGTTTCCATTACCAATACAGTAGAACCTCCATGAGAGGACACTCCGGCTAGAGGACACCTCTCTACAAAGGACAATTTCCATCACCAATACAGTAGAACATTACTCCATGAGAGGACACTCTGGCTAAAGAACACCTCTCTACAAAGGTCAGTTTTCATCACCAATACAGTAGAACCTCCATGAGAGGACACTCCGGCTAAAGAACACCTCCCTACAAAGGACAATTTCCATCACCCATACAGTAGAACCTCCATGAGAGGACACTCTGGCTAAAGAACACCTCTCTACAAAGGTCAGTTTTCATCACCAATACAGTAGAACCTCCATGAGAGGACACTCCGGCTAAAGAACACCTCCCTACAAAGGACAATTTCCATCACCCATACAGTAGAACCTCCATGTGAGGACACTCCGGCTAAAGAACACCTCTCTACAAAGGACAGTTTCCATTACCAATACAGTAGAACCTCCATGTGAGGACACTCCGGCTAGAGGACACCTATCTATAAAGGACAAATTTCATTGTCAAAAAATTACCATTTTTACTATTTAACAACTCTCCGGGAAGAGGACACCTCTTCGTAAAGGATACTTTTTCTCTGCAACTAGGTGTCCTTTACTGAGAGGTTTTACTGTATTTTTAGCTATTGAAGGGATTTATTGAAAGGCCTTTGGATCCAGAATTTGCCAGATGGGCATTTAATAGTCCTCTATTGTTATTTCTTTCCTTCCTCCAAAGTTTCCCTGATTATTGTCATTTCCCACTTAGACCTCTAGACCAACATTAACTTATTTTAAAGGTCTTTGAGGAATATTTTTATAATCATTAAACACAGTGTTACCTCTTTAATTCAAATAACTATAATTCAGCACTTATACTCTATAATTTAATAGTTTTTTTAAAATCCCAATGAGTCTATTCAGAGCTATAAGGTAAGGGGGTCGGTGGAAGGGTGGTCTAAACTGTTGGTTTTCGACCGCTACGACCTGATCTCAAATCCTACATTGGGCACTATTTTCCTAATTTAAAAAAATAAATGCTCCAATGGCCCCTGATTCTTGTAAAAGTCCAACCCCACCAGCGAGTGCAAGTAACCAAACGGTACTTGGACACATTTGTACGTGCAAAGTTTATCTGCTTTTCACATGTGTAGACATGTGGTGCACTTACAGTAAAAGTAGTCACCTACTTCTACCCACCATGATTATCATGGCCATGTGTACTAGGGATATAAATGTTTTTTTTTTTTGCTTATCCCTAGTACACGTGGTACAGGCCATGATAATCATGGTGGGTAGTTAGCGACTGCTTTTACTGTAAGCGCACCACATATCTACACATGTGAAAAGCATGTGTAGATATGTGCAAATGGGATATAAATGTAAAACTACAAGGTAATAAGACCAGTTTCAGTAACAGTCATACACAATTAATTTATTTGTATTTGGTCTTGTTACCTTGTAGTTCTTAACTTACCATAATTCAACACCAACTTTATTTCAACTTAAAATACTCTTGATCCCTTGATGTATTGAACTTAAGAAGAAGAGGTAGACTGTTTTTAAACTAAATAATGTATGCTTTAATAAAATAAGACCTAAAATAATTTAATACACACACTATTAAATTATTTGAATTAGGTCTTATTTTCTTGTAGCTATAATCTACTAGCCGAATGACCCGGGCAACGCCCGGGTTTTACCCGATTAAATGCTTTTATTCAAATACTATTCGTTACAATTATAAATTGGCGCCGTGGATGTCATTCTTGTATAATATATAAATGAGTTTTAAAAATCGTAAAAAAAAAAATGCATCGGCCGGGAATCGAACCCGGGCCGCCCGCGTGGCAGGCGAGCATTCTACCACTGAACCACCGATGGTTATGAGAAATGGCCATATTTGGGTATTTATTCCATTCACAAAACAAACGGTGACAGAATTGATTAAGAAAGAATTTATTATGATGCTGATAACTGTATAGCTATAATCTATAATCCAAATTGTGCTTCATCATAAATAATGTTTCACTTTCACACTTTCCAGAATGGTTGCAGGGTTTTCCCACTATGTACTAAGTTCAATTCTCAGCCTGCAACCCCAAGACATATTATTGACTGTATTGACTCATCCATTGATGAGCTCTACTCTTCCCCGGCAGACACCATCAAAAATCTCAAGCTTTACAAGCTTGATACCTTAATAAGATTAAATGGAGATAAGAAAGAAGAAGATAAATAATGTTTGCAAAAAAAAAAGGATACAATTTGGATTCAAGTCTGATTAATTGAGATAACAAATGGGGTTCTGTATTGCTAGGAATCAATATTGAGTAGAGAAGCTGGTGTATTTATCCATTATACATGGTGAGCCATTATGCAACAACAAAAACCTTTATTAAGACACTATTGTCTTACAAGGGGATTTCCCTAAAAGGTTATATATGTACATGAGTGAAGAGGAAAAGCAATTTAGAGGGGAGGGGGAGCAATCAGCCGTTGTCTGTGGAGTTGAGCACTTCATTTTATCAATCGCCTTGAAAATTTTAAAATGTTTTATCCAGCAGGAGAGTAGTAAAAATGTTATATACATCTTGTTCATTATAGTGAGTTAGCCCCAAAATTTTGCGAATTTCCAGTCTCTTTTCATGTAGGGATGGGCAATGGAATAGATAATGGAACAAATTGTTTTGGATGCCAGCATTGCAGAAGTAGAAATTTAAAGGGTCGCTGTTCCAAAATCCCGTGATATTCTCGGGGAAAAATAGCCATAGAATTCTTTGACGGGCTATAAATCGTTTAATTTTCAAAGGGAGGTTTGATAGTATGCCAACAATAAATAGTACTCACATAAATAATATTTACATATGGAACTATATAAAGAACTGCAGTTTGTCTACCTCTGGTCAAGGCCGTTTATTCCTCTTGTGCCCCCACTGAGATAGGAGATTATTGATGGATTAATATGTTCCATAGCATGCAACCTGGTGATACGACGTGGTGAGTTAGCCCCAAAATTTTGTGGGTGTGCCATTATGAATAGTCTTTATATTTAGAGATGAGTCTTTGAATCTCTCTCACTACTTTGAGAATTACTCTAGTTTTAGAAACAAAATGTTTGTTTAAAATGTTCCAATTTTCTCTTGGTCTCAGAGAGCATCATCATTGATAGCATTGATGGTTTAACATCAAAAGTTTGTGTGAAAGTGAATAAATCATCGTTTTTATATACAGCAGAACCTCCCTTTAGCAAACACCTCTCCACAAAGAACAGTTTTCATTTGCAAAATTACCATTTTAACTATTTAGCAACGGAGGGTCGGTGGAAGGCTGGTTAAACCGTTTGGTTTTCGACCACTACGACCCGGGTTCGATTCCCACATTGGACACTTTTTTCTTATTTAAAAAAATAATAAATGCTCCATTCGCCCCTGATTCTTGCAAAAGTCCAACCCCACCAGTGAGTGCAAGTAACCAAACAGGGTTCTGGCACATTTATAAGTACAAAGTTGAACTGCTTTTCACATGTGTAGACATGTGGTGCGTTTACAGTAAAAGCAGTTACTAACTACCCACCATGATTATCATGGCCTGTACCACGTGTACTTAGGGATAAGTAAAAAAAAAAAACTATTTAGCAATTCTCTGGTAAGAGGACACCTCTCCTTAAAGGACACTTTGGCTCTGTAATTAGGTGTTGTCCTTTACATGGAGGTTCTACTGTAGTAATACATACCTTATATAATAGTAATAAATACTTTGATACAAAATTACAACCCAGTATAGGTGTTATAACAAGGTTCCACACTGTATTCTAAGTGGTGTACCAAATTAAGTTTTATATGTAACACTATCAGAGAAACATTTTGAGGAAGCATTTAATAAAATGTTTATAGGACCCATATAATAATTTATAGGTCATTATAAACACATAAGCTGTTAACTGAATAGGTATCAGTTGACGTCTAACTTCTGGGTGGCTGGAGAGATATTTGTTTACTTCTCTCTGGATATATAGTAGAACAACCTCCATGAGAGGACACCTGGGCTAGAGGACACCTCTCTATAAAGGACAGTTTTCATCACCAATACAGTAGAACCTCCATGAGAGGACACCTCTATATAAAGGACAGTTTTCATCACCAATACAGTAGAACCTCCATGAGAGGACACCTCTCTATAAAGGACAGTTTTCATCACCAATACAGTAGAACCTCCATGAGAGGACACCTCTCTATAAAGGACAGTTTTCATCACCAATACAGTAGAACCTCCATGAGAGGACACCTCTCTATAAAGGACAGTTTTCATCACCAATACAGTAGAACCTCCATGAGAGGACACCTCTCTATAAAGGACAGTTTTCATCACCAATACAGTAGAACCTCCATGAGAGGACACCTCTCTATAAAGGACAGTTTTCATCACCAATACAGTAGAACCTCCATGAGAGGACACCTCTCTATAAAGGACAGTTTTCATCACCAATACAGTAGAACCTCCATGAGAGGACACCTCTCTATAAAGGACAGTTTTCATCACCAATACAGTAGAACCTCCATGAGAGGACACCTCTCTATAAAGGACAGTTTTCATCACCAATACAGTAGAACCTCCATGAGAGGACACCTCTCTATAAAGGACAGTTTTCATCACCAATACAGTAGAACCTCCATGAGAGGACACCTCTCTATAAAGGACAGTTTTCATCACCAATACAGTAGAACCTCCATGAGAGGACACCTCTCTATAAAGGACAGTTTTCATCACCAATACAGTAGAACCTCCATGAGAGGACACCTGTGTTAGAGGACACCTCTCTATAAAGAACAGTTTTCATTTGCAAAATTACCATTTTTACTATTTAGCAACTCTCCAGTAAGATGACACCTCTCTCTAAAGGACACTTTTGCATTTCAATTAGGTGTCCTTTACAGGGAGGTTCTACTATATATATTAATGGTATTATGTAAGTTCACACTTCTCATCCTTTCTTGGCACTCGGACCAGTAAAATTTGTTTTAAAAAAATAGTGGCAAACCAGTTTTGTTTAGTTTAAAACAAACTTTAAAAAACATTGAAGAACTGCCATATAAGTGTTTGTTTATGTGTGTGTGATATCAATTTCTATTTTAAAAATCTATCTTTATAAAAAATTATCATACAAAATTTTATTTCAAGTTTATAACCTTTTTTTTTAAAACAAACTTTACTATGCATTAAATAACTGCCATATAAATGTATGTTTATGTGTTTATGTGTTGTTTTAATTCATATTTTAAAATCTGGGGGGTCGGTGGAAGACTGGTTAAACCATTACGACCCGGGTTTGAGATTCCCGCATTGGACACTTTTTTCTGTTTAAAAAAAAAAAAAAAATTTAAATGCTCCAATGACCCCCCGATACTTGCAAAAGTCCAACCCCACCAGCGAGTGCAAGTAACCAAACGGGGCTCTGGCACATTTGTAAGTGCAAAGTCGAACTGCTTTCCACATGTGTAGACATGTGGTGTACTTACAGTAAAAGTCGCTAACTGCCCACCATGATTATCATGGCCTGTACCACGTGTACTAGGGATAAGCAAAAATATATATTTTTTAAAATCTAAGTCTTTACAAAAATTATCATACAAAATTATATTATTTTTGAATAAGGACAATTTTTTCAAATACAGATTGGTAAACATCTCTGAGAACCAATTAACATTTTCTGTGGGCCGATGTCAGTCTTTCAGAGCAGCCGTTAGGACTTACTGAGGTTGATAATTGATAGTGGCTGGTTCAAGATAGTGGTAGATTCAGCACAGTGGTATCCCAAAAGAGGCTCTGATGAAAAATTTGGATTTAATTATAATTTTCCTAAGATTTGTATATTTTTCAAATGGACTCGTAAAAGAAATCTATGTCTTCTTCTTTCTTATTTCCACTCAATCATATTAGGGTATCAAGCTTGTTTGACAACCATCATGACTAGGTGAAGTAGAATGCATCTGCCTTTGTCATTAAGACTGGGAGCACTACTCAGTGGCAGGCCGACTTAGCTCTAAAATAAATGGCCGCCTCTGACATGAGGAACAGACGCCATGTGCAGCTGCTCCTAACATGGAGTACAAACGCTGCTCATCCTGTATCCCTGGAGCCCTTACAGGGTACTATCAGCCGGGCCAGCTGAGCCCAGGTTTTTTAGTGAGCTTGTTACTGCTCCCCCTCCTCCTTTTTCATCCGAGCTTGGGACTGGCAAAGGTGGAGTTATGTATGTCCATCATGAGAATCAATAAGATTTTTTTTTTTTTTATCTGGAAATTTCTATTTTTCTTTTAAGGATCATATTTGATGGGAAAACAGGTATTTCTATTGATAAGGTACTATTTGTTTAAAGATAGGAACATAAGGTAACAAGACCAAATTCAAATTAATGAAATTCTGTACTTTTTAGCAGTAATGTTGTTACCCAAAACCTCACAACATTTCATTAATTTGGATTTCACCTTAGTTGTGTATTGTTATAGATTTTATCAGAACTTACCTGTTATTCCAATAGATGTTTGATTGATATTTTGTTAAACTTTATAAATATATTTTTCCTTTGGGAATTAGTATTGAAATTTTTCCCTTTCACATCGTTTTGAATATCCTTTTAGAAAATTTTCAATTGGTGAGAATTTTGGCAAGTAGAGAATTAAGAAAAAAGTAAAAGTTTTTTTTTTTCAATTCAAATTTCATTTGTCTGTAAATGGCTTTATGTGATGAATCATAATTAGAATTGAAACAAATTGTCTTGTAGTTTGGGGAACAAATTGTCTTGTAGTTTGATTGAGAACACAGTAACACAGAGCCATTACATCTGGTATCTTTGGTTGATCTTTAGAAATCCAAGTGATAAATTTCTTTGGCCACATCACAGTCCATATTGAGCTGATGAGTAATGTCATCTAGAAATTTTTCTCTTTAAAAATCAAATATACAATTTTCCATTCATCTTGGCTTCTTTTTGATAAATCAATTATACTTTTTAATATCTAATTGTTGTTGTTGTTTTTTTTTTTGGGGTTATGGGCATTTCAAATTTTAAATAACTTTATATATGATAAGGTACAATTTGGATTATAGATTAGAAACACAAACTAACAAGACCAAATCCAAATTAATAAATTTGTGTGATATTTCTGTAACAATGTTGTTATTAATAAGACACAATTTGGATTATAGATTATAAATACAAAGTAATAAGACCAAATCCAAATAAATAATCCAACACACTATTTATTTATTTGGATTTGGTCTTATTACAGATTATAGTAAAAGAAAATAAGACCTAATCCAAATAATGGACATAATTGCACAGTCAAAGTGTTCTTTAAGGAGAGGTGTCCTCTTACCGGAGAGTTGCTAAATTGTAAAAGTGGTAATTTTGACAATGAAAACTGTCCTTTGTAGAGAGGCGTCTTCTAGAGGGGTTACCTCTAAAGGTAGGTTCTACTGTATTATTAAAAAGAAACACATTGCAGTAAATTTATTTGTTACAAATGCTTTCCTATATGTTCAGACATGTAGTGTATCTACAGTAAAAACAGTCACAAACTATATATATTTAACCACCATGATTATCATGGCCTGTCCAAAAGAAACGTGAGGCAAGTAAAAAAAAACTTTGCCTGTACTAAATTTACTTGGAACGTGTTGACAAAAAAAAAAGGAATTTGATGTACACAATATGGGCAAAAAAAAATCTTGAAATTCTCCCTTTTTTCCAAAATGATGTAACAAAATTGTGTCTGCCGCCTCCTTAAATATTCCAGACATGGAAGGACTCCCATTGATACCTAAGCCATCAACTTATTTAAAACTTTTCCTTCAATTTGTATTCAAAAAAAGGGGAAATGATTATTTTTAGACTGAATTATGTTTGACCTTGTTGTTTCTTTCTTTATTGGATCTCCTTTACCTGTCTCCTCTCACTACCTTACTCAACTCACGTATCTCTCACACAATTCTTTCTTATTTAATCTTTATTGAAGGAAGAAAAAGTATTTTTTTACTTTCTTTAGTGTGCTTTCTAAATAATTTAGAATTGTTTGTCCTGATAAAGGTGAATGTACTACCCACTGAGATATTAAAATCAACTTATGTCCATATAATAAGGCACACAATTTGGATTATAGATTATAAACACGGGGTAATAAGACTAAATCCAAATAAATAATATAAATAGTATATGCATACACACTATTTATTTATTTGGATTCGGTCTTATTGCCTTGTGTTTATAATCTATACACACTATTTATTTATTTGGGTTTGGTCTTATTACCTTGTGTTTATAATCTATACACACTATTTATTTATTTGGGTTAGGTCTTATTACCTTGTTTTTATAATCTATAATCCAAATTGTGCCTTATCAAAGTAGCAATGCTGTTACCAAAACGTCACACACTATTTATTTATTTTGATTTGGTCTTATTACTTTGTGTTTACAATTTTTTCTTATTTAGTCTCAATTGAAGGAAGAAAAAAAAGTTACTTTTTTTACTTTCTTGATTTTACTTTGTAAATAATATAGAATTGTCTTGATAAAGGTAAGTGTAATGCCTGTAACGCCCTTGTGTTTGTTTGACATTAAGCAGTAAGAAGTAAATATGGAAAGTTTAAAAGAATTTTTTTTTTTATGCAGCCAACATTTTAAACAGTGTTATGATAAAGCACAATTTGTATTATATATTATAGACACAAGGTAATAAGACCGGACCTGGTTGATAGACCTCAGCAAGGGTCCCACTCCAGGGATATGGAGGAGCTGTGTCTGTACTCATGTTAGAGTCAGCAGCAAAGGTGTCTGCTTCCATGTTAGGAACGGCCTCAAATTACAGGAAAATTCAGACTTTCAACAAAGTGTGCCTGGATCATGGTGCCATGATCAACGAAAGCTGCACCCCTCGACCCCATTCCATGAGATCAGGAAATACGACCTAATCCAAATAAATTAATAGTGTGTGACGTTTCAGTAACAGCGTTGTTACCATTAGACAAAGGAATAAATGATCTAAATAAATTAATAGTGTGCGACATTTCAGTAACAGCGTAACACTATTAATTTATTTGGATTTGGTCTTTTTTTTTTATCCTATAGTTCTAGTCTATAATCCAAATTGTACCTTATCAATAATTCAACCACTTTCTCTCAACCAAATTGCCTACATTATATTTAACTGCCCATAATTCAATACTCCAGGAGTTTTTACTGTCATTTAATTGGGTCTTATTACATTTTTAAAGAGAGTCAGAGTGGCTGATTTACCACGAGCTTCTGTTAGAAACATTAGGCCCAAGCTTGTAGACATGTTTATTCTTCTACAGTTTCATAGGATTGAAGCTGCAAGAATAGGCTTTACCTCTACAACTGCTTTAATTGAAGCACCTAGACACATATTTATAGTTTTAAAATGTTTAATAAAGCGCTTGTTAGATAATTTTGTATTGCAATATTTATATATATATACAGTATAACCTCCCTCGGTGGAAGGACGGTCTAAACCGTTGGTTTTCGACCGCTACGACTCGGGTTCGATTCCCGCATTGGACACTTTTTTCTGATTTAAAAAAAAAATGCTCCAATGACCCCCGATTCTTGCAAAAGTCCAATCCCACCAGTGAGTGCAACTAACCAAACGGGGCTCTGGCACATTTGTAAGTGCAAAGTTGAACTGCTTTTCACATGTGTAGATATGTGATACACTTACAGTAAAAGCAGTCGCCTACTTCTACCCACCATGATTATCATGGCCTGTACCACGTGTACTAAGAATATACAAAAAAAAAGAACCTCTCTGTAAAGGACACCTAATTGTAAAGCTAAAGTGTCCTTTAAGGAGAGGTGTCTTCTTACCGGAGAGTTGCTAAATAGTAAAAATGGTAATTTTGCAAATGAAAACTGTCCTTTATAGAGAGGTGTCCTCTCATAGAGGTTCTACAGTAACAACAGTCTTCTTCTTTCTTATCTCCTCTTAATCATATTAGGGTATAAAGCCTGTAGAGCTTAAGATGGTGTCTGCTGGGGATGCTGAGTAGAGCTCATCAATGGATGAGCTAATACAGTCAATGATGTGTTTTAGGGTTCGCAAGTTGAGAATTGCACTTCGTACATAGTTGGAAAACCCTGCAACCATTCTGGAAAGTCATTGTCCGTAGATGACCAGACTTAAGTCTGGAAATCAAGGACTGCTGTTCTCTTAGTAGGACAAAAACAACAAAGTTTAAATGAAAAATGGTTCACACTTTGTTTAAATATTTATCTTTGTGAACTATTAGAAGGAAAAGACTTTTGTATGCATACTTTTTTTTTTTTGCTTATCCCTAGTACACGTGGTACAGGCCATGTGGGTAGTTAGCGACTGCTTTTACTGTAAGCGCACCACATGTCTACACATGTGAAAAGCAGTTCGACTTTGCACTTACAAATGTGCCAGAGCTCTGTTTTGGTTACTTGCACTCGCTGATGGGGTTGGACTTTTGCAAGAATCG
This sequence comes from Cordylochernes scorpioides, assembly GCA_030710605.1. Taxonomy (NCBI): domain Eukaryota; kingdom Metazoa; phylum Arthropoda; class Arachnida; order Pseudoscorpiones; family Chernetidae; genus Cordylochernes; species Cordylochernes scorpioides. The sequence goes on from CP092869.1 coordinate 15,018,938, forward strand.
GGGGAGGGGCCATTGGAGCATTTGTATGCATACTTTATTTTTTCTAATCCCAGTTGAAACATAACAGTATAACTTCTTTTATTTAAATACTACTCAGTAGCAGGCCACTGACTTAGCTCTAATATGAAATGGCCGCCTCTGACATGAAGAACATACTCCATGTACAGCCGCTCCTAACATGGAGTACAGACATCCTGTATCCCTG
>CP092869.1:15029028-15059641 GCA_030710605.1 Cordylochernes scorpioides
TCAAAATTTATCCCAAGGAGAAATAACGATTATTTCTAACCTTAAAGTACTTTTTGTTGCATTCAGTACTTTTGTCTGAAGATGGTAATAATGCTTTTAGCGAAATGTCACACACTATTTATTTGATCTTATTACCTTGTGTTCATAATCTATAATCCAAATTGTGTGCCTTATCATGTACCATTCAGCTGCTCTCTGGACACCTCTCCCTAAAGGACACTTTGTCCCTGCAGCTAGATGTTCAGAGAGATGTTGTCTGTGTGGCAGATTGAGCAGGGCAACCCTCTCTACCTCAAGTGGATTGAAGAAGTGGTGCCTCCGTCCGGCAAGATGGAGGGCTGAGGAATCTATCCCGCTGAGTTTAATAAAGTTTATCACTCTTGAAGAGATAGACTCGGTGACCTCTCAGAAACACCCACCATAAACTTTTGTTTCTTATCCCCTTGTGTAAATATCACACCAATTCCATGAGTTCATGCTCCTCGAGCTGTTTGATCGTAAAAGCAGCCTCTCCTAAATGTTCTTAACTGATGAGAATATTGTTTATCCCTAGTACACGCCATGATAATCATGGTTGGTAGAAGTAGGTGACTGCTGGGGTTGGTGGAAGTCTGGTTAAACCTTTTGGTTTTCGACCACTACGATCCTGGTTCGATTCCCGCATTGGACACTTTTTTTCTGTTTAAAAAAAATGCTCCAATGGCCCCCGTTTCTTGCAAAAGTCCAACCCCACCAGCGAGTGCGAGTGTAACCAAACGGGGCTCTGGCACATTTGTAAGTGCAAAGTCGAACTGCTTTTCACATATGTAGACATGGGGTGCGCTTACAGTAAAAAGCAGTCGCTAAATACCCACCATGATTATCATGGCCTGTACCACGTGTACTAGGGATAAGCAAGGTGACTGCTTTTAATCTAAGTGCACCACATGTCTACATATGTGAAAAGCAGTTCGACTTTGCACTTACAAATGTGTCAGAGCCCCATTTAGTTACTTGCACTCGCTGGTGGGGTTGGACTTTTGCAAGAATTGGGGCCATTGGAGCATTTTTTTTTTATCAGAAAAAAAGTGCCCAATGCAGGAATCAAACTCGGGTCGTAGCAGTTGAAAACCAACGGTTTAGACCATCCTTCCCCTAAGAATATTGTGCCATTGACCACTCCCTTTCTGATATCTGTTGTTGTTTCTTATCCCCTTGTGTAATGATTATACAAATTCTATTAGTTTGGATCTCATGGAATGTAGCGTTGCAGCTTTTGTTGATCATGTTATCATGATCCGGGCACACTTGGTGAAAGTTTGACTTTGCCTGTAATTTGAGGCCATTCCTAACATGGATGCCTTTGCTGCCAACTCTAACATGAGTTAGTACAGCTCCTCTGTAATCCTTGGAGTGGGATCCTTGCTGAGGTCTATCAACTGGATCAGTTGAACTCAGGATTTTTAAAGAGGTCTTTCTCCTCTTCTAACAATGCTGCTGTTGGTCCTCAACTGCTTATTCATCATAGTTATTCTGCTTGTTTCACAGCTGGCCTTTATATCTGAAGGTTGTTCTCCTATCTGCCATCTGGTGACATGCCCTGTAACAGTCTTTATATCTATATATATAAATATCAATGTTTGTATGTCCGGTATACAAATTCGCAGTAGTTCACTAATTCAAACCAAAATTTCCATACATAGGTAAAAAAATACGGGGAAGATGATAGGCTATTTTAAAAAATATATAAATCAATTATTAAAAAACTATATATTCAAATTATTCTACTTAGCTCACGAACAGCGCCCTCTATCAAAATTTAGATTAAATTATGCTGATGCAAACAAATAGATAATACTAATAACAATTAAAAATCTTATCTAAATATATATCACTCGGGTAGATATGCACACAGGTCAATCCCGGGGCGAAGCCCGGGTCACCCGTCTAGTAGTATATATAAAAATATTTCACATTTATAATAATTTTCTTGAAAATAGAGCAATCCATAATTAATGTAATAATATACAACCAAAATAGACAACATATTTAGTGTATATATAAATATAAAAAAAGATACAGGTGACACAGCAAGAGATTTTAAACCTGAACGCATGAGTTTTATTGGGTCCAACTTTTACACCTTATTTACAAGAAGAATGGAGACTATGGAAGACGAGCTATTCATCATCATCATATTTGATGTGTTTGGACTTGGGCATGCCGCTGTCTGTGCCCTGGCGAGGTCGCTTGCCTCCCCGGCCACCTTTGTAGCGGCTTCCTCCGTCACGCCCTCCCTTGTTGCGAGCTCCCTTGTGCTTCTTGTTGCTTTCAAACCTGGCTCTCCTCTTCTTCCAGATGTCCACCAGGGTCTGGGTCTCTTCCTCACCTGGACACACAACATCATCCTTAAATGTGGTTTCTTATCCCCTTGTGTAAAGATTACATGAATTCCATGAGTTCATGCTCCTCGAGTGGTCATGTTGTTGTTTCTTATCCCATGTGTAAAGATTACATGAGTTCCATGAGTTCATGCTCCTCAAGCTGTTTAATGATAAGCCTACCATCCTTAATTTTTTTTGCTTATCCCTAGTACACGTGATACAGACCATGATAATCATGGTGGGTAGAAGAAGGCGACTGCTTTTACTGTAAGTACCCCACATGTCTACACATGTGAAAAGCAGTTCGGTTTGGTTACTTTGCACTTGCTGGTGGGGTCAGACTTTTGCAAGAATCGGGAGCCATTGGAGCATTATTTTTTTAATCAGAAAAAAGTCTCCAATGTGGGCATCCTTAAATACCTTTTTTAATTGAAGATCCCCACATGTGTGGTCTTCAACTGACCCAGATGTAAATAGAATGGTATTCAAAATGCAATAAGTCAATAAAGTTATCTCTGTTTTGTGAGACTACAAGGTGGTAAGGAAATGTACAGAAGTGAAAAATAAAAGATCTGGTGTTGATATTAAAAACAAAAAAGACATCCCCGGTGCTCACAGGAGTATTTTAGATGGCAGAGACCTCATCTAGTGGAACAAAGACACATACTACAGGACCACTCCTGGAACATACACCACTATATATATTTCCCCTACATTTTATCTGGTTAAACCGTTTGGTTTTCGTCCAGTACAACCCGGGTTCAATTCCCGCATTGGACACTTTTTTTCTGTTTAAAAAAAAAAATTGCTCCAATGGCCCCTGATTCTTGCAAAAGTCCAACCCCACCAGCGAGTGCAAGTAACCAAACAGGGCTCTGGCACATTTGTAAGTGCAATGTCAAGCTGCTTTTCACATGTGTAGACATGTGGTGCACTTACAGTAAAAAAGCAGTCGCTAACTACCCACCATGATTATCATGCCCTGTACCACGTGTACTAGGGATAAGCAAAAAAAAAAAACATTTTATCTACCCTTTATTTACTATCTTTTTATATATTTTTTCCACCTTTGTAACAATTGAGTAGAAGAATCAATATAATTGTTTACATTGTCTAGTGGAACAAAGATGCTCGCATGAACAAGTCAGGATATGCCTTTTTTTGTTTTTAAGCTTTTATGGTGTCTCAAATTTGCGGCAACCTATAGGTAGAAAACTTGATAAATGAATACCTCAAATTTTAACTCAACCCTTACTTTAAAAAAAAAAAGGCCTTCTTTCCCCTAGTAAATGAGGTAGTGTAAGTACTCCAGGTAAAGAAAGTAAGGAAGACACCTACCTTCCAGTACTGTGGCTGTGAGCTCCTTCTCCTTAAGGATCAGTTTCTTATCTTCACCTTCCAGGACCTTCTCCAAGGCATCCTTGGCGCTGTTGGCCTCTGCAAACCTCACCAGAGCCTGCACACCATTCTCTTCTGTTAGTGAGAATAGGCACAAGCTGAGTGTGGCAAAATACCACGTGTTGTCAGAACTACATAACAAAATACAGTTAAACCTGTCGCCCCCTCTTGGGACTCACCAAAATAAAGTGCTATAGAGAGGAGGTGCTATAGACAGGTCACTTTTAATGTAAATCGCATCCTATTACGTATTTAAAATTGGGTGCTATAGACAGGTCACTTTTAATGTACCAGGTCTATTAGTATGAAACGCGAAAATTTTCAGTGATTTCAAAAGTTCACCAATTCCATACAAAAAAGATTTTTTATTCAAAGTAATTGCCCTGATTAGCTATACACTCGGACCACCTTTCAGGCTATTTTCGAATTCCTTGTCTGAAAAATTCTATTCCTTTTGAGTCGAACCAGTCAACAAGCCATTTTCGGAGTATGTCTGAGTTCAAAAATTCCTGTTTTTTTACGGCGTGTCCTAAAGATGTGAAAAGGTGGTAGTCCGACGGCGCTAAGTCTGGTGAGTACGGCGGGTGGGGTAAGAGTTCCCAGCCCAAGTCTTTTATGGTGTTTTTGACCACCATAGTGTTGTGGGCTGGAGCGTTGTCATGCTGCAGTATCAGGTTGTTGTGCTTTTCACGCAATTCCGGTCTTTTTTCATTCAATGCCTCTCTCAAACTGTGCATTTGTTGTTCGTAGCGACTAGTATTGACCGTTTCGCCAGGTTTCAGGAGCTTGAAATATACTACGCCGGTCTGGTCCCACCATACGCAAAGCATTTCCTTTTTTCCTAAGCGATTGAGCCTAGGCTTCCGTTTTGGAAATTGGCCGAGCAGGCCCCACGACTTTTGGCGCATAGGATTGCTGAAGTGGATCGATTTCTCATCAGAAGTTACGATTCGGTGCAAAAATGACTTCTTTTCATGCCTGGCGAGCAGCCCTTCGCAGGTTACCAGACGCCGTTCTTGCTGCCTTTCGCTCAACTCGTGGGGGACCTATCTGGAAAGCTTTTGGGTCATTCTGAGGCTGTTTAAACGTAGGGAAACAGAACCTTGAGACACCTGGTGCTGTGCCGTGAGTTTCTCCTGCGTTTGGGTACTGTCGTCATCCAACAAAGCTTGAAGTTCAGCGTCCTCGAACTTTTGGTGTGGTTTTCCACGTGGTTCATTATCAAGTTCGAAATCGCCACTTTGGAATTTTTTAAACCACCTGTAACACTGCGATTTGCTCAGAGCGTGGTCGCTGTAAACTTCCTCGAGCATTCGGTGGGCTTCAGTGGCACTTTTCTTCCAGTTGAAGGCGAACAACAAAACTTCCCGCAAATGGGCACTTTTTGGCTCGGAAATCACCATTTTCCATGGGCTCAAGAAATTTTCCACGATTTGAATTTTTCTAAAACTCCACGCATGCTGATGCCACGTGAGTAAAAAACAAAATGCCTTCAACAGCGCCACCGTCGGCTCAAATAAAGTTGCACAGCGCCCTCTGGCAGCCGTTTTCGCGTTTCATACTAATAGACCTGGTAAATCGCATCGTACTATGTATTTAAAATCGGGTGCTATAGACAGGTCACTTTTAATGTAAATCGCATCGTACTATGTATTTAAAATCGGGTGCTATAGACAGGTCACTTTTAATATAAATCGCATCGTACTATGCATTTAAAATCGGGTGCTATAGAGAGGGAGGCGCTATAGAGACAGGTTTAACTGTAATTTAAAAACAAAAAAAACAGTAATACAGTAGAACTACCTCCCTGTAAAGAACACCTAATTGCAGAGTCAAAGTATTTTTTAGAGAGAGAGAGGTGTCCTCTTACCGGAGAGTTACTAAATTGTAAAAAAGCTAATTTTGCAAATGAAATCTGTCCTTTTTAGAGAGGTGTCCTCTCATTGGAGATTCTACTGTACACTATTCCGAATAAATTTACAATTCGTTATAAAATCTATAGCTATTTTTAAGCTTTTTTTTTTTTAAATGGATCTAAACAAACTTTGTTATAATTCAGCAAACTACCCGATTTGTACCTTCTGTAATTCAAAACTAAAAAATGAAATCACTCACTATATTTTTGATTGCTATGCTCTGAAAGAAGAAAGAAGAATCCTTATGCTCAAAACTGGGCAACTCTGTGCTTCACTTCCATCAATAATTGACAATATGACCCAGAATAAGTATATTGCTACGGCGTTTTATGGTTTCCACAAGTCCGTATCTCAGAAGAAGGCCAAGTGACACTCACTCCTCACTTTCTTACTGCTACTCTTTTTGTGTTGTTTTTCTTGCTTCCCTCTTTCTCTTTCTTGTTTTTTTTTTCTTTTTCTTCTGTATATATCGTTATTTCCTTTGTCTCACTGCTTTGTTCTTATGCATACCTCTGGTGAATCCTGTATAGGGTCAGTCACCCTGAATAAAGGCTTTTTGTTGTTGTTGTTGTTGATAATTCAGCAAACTGCTCTCTATATCAAGCTTCTATCCAAAATGTGTAAAAAAAAAAGGAGTAATTAATTAAACCTGTGGACATGGCAGGAATGTTGTGACCATTACCAGAGAGTAGAGAATTGTAAAGGTATTCCTTGTGGTCAATTTATGGATGTAAGACTTTCAGAAAAGAAAGAAAAAAAAAAACTGAACTTTTTAAAATGTGGACATGGAAAAAGCTACTCAAGAATGCCATGGACAGATATAAGGACAAATATTTTAAATGAAATAAATCCTGGTAGATCCCTAGAATACCAAATATGTAAACAAAGACTGACCTACTTTGGACACATAATGAGAGCAAATGGATTAGAAAAGATAAGTATTGATGAGCTGGGTAGAAGAGGTCAAGAAAACTACTGTATGAGCTGAAAGTAATGGTTATCAATATATCTGCCCATGAAGTCAACTTGATGGACAACAAGAAACCAGAGTGTTCCATATATATATGTGTCAATATAATAGGGTGGGGAAAGAGAAATAAGGACACCACAAGTTTGGAAGAGGAATCCCAGACAACTAGAGAGAGAGAGAGACGGGCCCGGCAAAGCCGGGCGGCCGTTCGTGTCGCACACAATACCCTACAGTCCTAAAAGTCCCAAGGTGTTAACTGACGGACCCCAGTAGTCGCCCCTTGGAATGTCGCTTATGTCTAAAGTGACCGGTCCTTACCCTCCCGTCTCTCTCTGGGCTGGCTCTAGGTTTGCTTTATTATCCCTGGAAGAGTATATATTATGACACACACATATATATATATATATGCAGTTGAACCTGTCTATAGCACCAGATTTTAAATATGTAGTACGAAGCGATTTACATTAAAAGTGACCTGTCTATAGCACCCTATTTTGGTGAGTCCCAAGAAGGGGTGCTGCTATAGACAGGTTTAACTGTATATATAGATATCATTAACAAAGCCTACCTCAGTCTGGCCGGTGCTGTAGTCCACATGGCCCACCTTGGCATGGGGCTCAAAGATGGCCTTGATATCCTCCCATCTGCTGGACTCGTCCAGTCCTGTGATCTTCAGCAGGGCTCCCCGGGTCATGTTCTCCACGGAGGGCTCAGTGGCTCCTGCTTGCTGCAGACACACGATCTCAGTTTATTCCAAGTACATGTGGTACAGGTCATAATATGATGCACTAGCGTGCCATCTGTTATCAAAATTTGAAACTATTTAAACGCGTAAGATTCTTTTTGAAATTAAATAATTTCTACTGCCCTTACTGCAATGGAAAAATTAATGGGAGGGCCTGGCTCATCAGTGTTGAACCCTCCCAGCGGTTTCGCCAGTTTAATCTACCATACCGCTGTTATATTGCATTTTTGTAACTTCCTTTTATAGTGATGCTGTTGGTAGACTCTTGGAATGGATATTTTAGAAGAACTATGGACATAAGCTTTGAGGACAGTAGAATTACATACAATTATCATAATGTTGATGTTGTTTCTTATCCCCTTGTACAAAGATTACACAAATTCCATGAGCACAGGCCATGATGGGTAGTTAGCAACTGATTTTACTGCAAGTGCACAAGTCTACACCTGTAGAAAACAATTCAACTTTTGCACTTACAAGTGTGCCAGAGATCCCAGTTTGGGTACCTACACTCACTGATGGAGTTGAACTTTTGCACTTACAAGTGTGCCAGAGATCCCAGTTTGGGTACCTACACTCACTGATGGAGTTGAACTTTTGCACTTGCAAGTGTGCCAGAGATCCCAGTTTGGGTACCTACACTCACTGATGGAGTTCAACTTTTGCACTTGCAAGTGTGCCAGAGATCCCAGTTTGGGTACCTACACTCACTGATGGAGTTGAACTTTTGCACTTACAAGTGTGCCAGAGATCCCAGTTTGGGTACCTACACTCACTGATGGAGTTGAACTTTTGCACTTACAAGTGTGCCAGAGATCCCAGTTTGGGTACCTACACTCACTGATGGAGTTGAACTTTTGCACTTGCAAGTGTGCCAGAGATCCCAGTTTGGGTACCTACACTCACTGATGGAGTTGAACTTTTGCACTTACAAGTGTGCCAGAGATCCCAGTTTGGGTACCTACACTCACTGATGGAGTTGAACTTTTGCACTTGCAAGTGTGCCAGAGATCCCAGTTTGGGTACCTACACTCACTGATGGAGTTGAACTTTTGCACTTGCAAGTGTGCCAGAGATCCCAGTTTGGGTACCTACACTCACTGATGGAGTTGAACTTTTGCACTTACAAGTGTGCCAGAGATCCCAGTTTGGGTACCTACACTCACTGATGGAGTTGAACTTTTGCACTTACAAGTGTGCCAGAGATCCCAGTTTGGGTACCTACACTCACTGATGGAGTTGAACTTTTGCACTTGCAAGTGTGCCAGAGATCCCAGTTTGGGTACCTACACTCACTGATGGAGTTGAACTTTTGCACTTACAAGTGTGCCAGAGATCCCAGTTTGGGTACCTACACTCACTGATGGAGTTGAACTTTTGCACTTACAAGTGTGCCAGAGATCCCAGTTTGGGTACCTACACTCACTGATGGAGTTGAACTTTTGCACTTGCAAGTGTGCCAGAGATCCCAGTTTGGGTACCTACACTCACTGATGGAGTTGAACTTTTGCACTTACAAGTGTGCCAGAGATCCCAGTTTGGGTACCTACACTCACTGATGGAGTTGAACTTTTGCACTTACAAGTGTGCCAGAGATCCCAGTTTGGGTACCTACACTCACTGATGGAGTTGAACTTTTGCACTTACAAGTGTGCCAGAGATCCCAGTTTGGGTACCTACACTCACTGATGGAGTTGAACTTTTGCACTTGCAAGTGTGCCAGAGATCCCAGTTTGGGTACCTACACTCACTGATGGAGTTGAACTTTTGCACTTGCAAGTGTGCCAGAGATCCCAGTTTGGGTACCTACACTCACTGATGGAGTTGAACTTTTGCACTTACAAGTGTGCCAGAGATCCCAGTTTGGGTACCTACACTCACTGATGGAGTTGAACTTTTGCACTTACAAGTGTGCCAGAGATCCCAGTTTGGGTACCTACACTCACTGATGGAGTTGAACTTTTGCACTTGCAAGTGTGCCAGAGATCCCAGTTTGGGTACCTACACTCACTGATGGAGTTGAACTTTTGCACTTACAAGTGTGCCAGAGATCCCAGTTTGGGTACCTACACTCACTGATGGAGTTGAACTTTTGCACTTACAAGTGTGCCAGAGATCCCAGTTTGGGTACCTACACTCACTGATGGAGTTGAACTTTTGCACTTACAAGTGTGCCAGAGATCCCAGTTTGGGTACCTACACTCACTGATGGAGTTGAACTTTTGCACTTACAAGTGTGCCAGAGATCCCAGTTTGGGTACCTACACTCACTGATGGAGTTGAACTTTTGCACTTGCAAGTGTGCCAGAGATCCCAGTTTGGGTACCTACACTCACTGATGGAGTTGAACTTTTGCACTTACAAGTGTGCCAGAGATCCCAGTTTGGGTACCTACACTCACTGATGGAGTTGAACTTTTGCACTTACAAGTGTGCCAGAGATCCCAGTTTGGGTACCTACACTCACTGATGGAGTTGAACTTTTGCACTTGCAAGTGTGCCAGAGATCCCAGTTTGGGTACCTACACTCACTGATGGAGTTGAACTTTTGCAAGAATTGGGGGCCATTCAAGACATTTTTTTTCCTTTATAAAAAAAAAAGTCTTATGCAGGATTCGAATTGTTGAAAAATTTTAGTTTATACCCTGCACTTAACTTTGAACTCCACCAGTATGTTCTTACTTCAATGGGAAATAACAAGAACTGATCAGAATTTGGGATAAACATGTACAGTAATACCTTTATATATTTTTTCTTGGTACTATCAAAAAGGTGTATAATGAATTTTCATTTTGACTAACAAATTAAAGAGCTATTATATTTTATTAAAGAAGCATGGGGCTAGCAATACCCCATAATCGTTAGTTTTTCAAACTAATTAATATGTCATGGGGAAGGAACCAAGAGTAAATGTTTCAACAATTGGAAAAAGCCACATTAAGTATGTGTTAAATAAGTATTACCATACAATGTACTGAGGATAGTGATAAAGCACAATTTGGATTATAGATTATAATAAAGGAAAGTAAAGACCTAATCCAAATAATTTATTAGTGTATGACGTTTCGGCAACGTCATTGTCATATGTTTCTCATTTATTCTTTTGTCTGATGGTGACAATGTTGTTGCCGAAACGTCACACACTAATAAATTATTTGGATTAGGTCTTTATTTTATTTTATGTACTGAGGATAACTTTATCAGTACGAATGCAGCTGTTTTCACAATAATTCTAGATGTAGTGTTTTATTTGATAATCTAAATGTGTGCGTAGATCAGGCCAACCTACTTAATCAGACTCTTCCAAAACCATTGATTGACTTTGGTCTATTCATTGAGGGAAAATAATGCGAAAATAATTTTATTCCATGAGATCTACAAGGGATCTAATGGAATCTTCCCAATCTACCAAAGAGGTGTTTAGCTGGCAAAGTGGCTAGGCTAAATCTATGGCCATGTGAGATGGTAAAACAATGTGCAAGTAGAAGGAAATGTTACCTGCTTGTTCTGTTCTGAGCCGCCCTTGTTCCTGGAAAACCCACAGCAGCACAAGGGTTAGAGGACATCAAGAAATCCAGTACATCATCATTAATTGAACAGATAGAGATGGGCAGATAACTAGAATACTTCAAAACAACAAAATCTACTCCACTTGCCCAAAATGTAGCTTGGCACCTGCAGCTCCAGAACACATTTTGGCTTGTATTAGATGTACTAAACAGGACCTTTGGGAGAGGCCACTGCTTATCATGAAACAGCTTGAGGAGCATGAACTTATGGAATCTTTACACAAGGGGATAAGAAACAACAGAATGCTTCAAAAGGCAGTTTTCTTATCAAGGCACTGTACAACACCAAGTTCTCCGCCATATCTAGCAGGTTAGCCAACTTGCAACCAACTTTGTCAGAGTTAAAAAAATCTACAGTTAAACCTGTCTATAGCATCCCCTCTAAATAGTGCCTCCCTCTCTATAGCGTCCGATTTTAAATACGTAGTACAATGCGATTTACATTAAAAGTGACCTGTCACCCCCTCTCTATAGCACCCTATTTTGGTGAGTCCCAAGAGGAGGCGCTATAGACAGGTTTAACTGTATTCTTTTTTTTTTTTTTTTGCTTATCCCTAGTACACATGGTACAGGCCATGATAATCATGGTGGGTAGCTAGCGACTGCTTTTTACTGTAAGCGCACCACATGTCTACACATGTGAAAAGCAGTTCGACTTTGCACTTACAAATGTGCCAGAGCCCCGTTTGATTACTTGCACTCGCTGGTGGGGTTGGACTTTTGCAAGAATCGGGGGCCATTGGAGCATTTTTTTAACAGAAAAAAAAGTGTCCAATGCGGGAATCGAACCCGGGTCGTAGTGGTCAAAATCAAACGGTTTAACCAGCCTTCCACCGACCCCCCCTAACTGTATTCTTAATTGTAGAGGTGCTTTAAATAAAAGAAGTCGGTGGACGAGTGGTTAAAACCCTCGATTCCCGACAGCCATGAACCATGATTGAATCCTGCATTAGACACTTGTTGTTGTTTCTTATTCCATTGTGTAAAGATTACACGAATTCCATGAGTACATGCTCCTCGAGCTGTTTATTAGACTTTGTTTTAATAAGTGAATAACCTTCACATATTATTCATTGTTGTAAATATCATACACTAGGTTGTTCTTGTTGAGTGGCACCTAGTGAAGTGATTTTGAAATTAGGTAGAGGGGTGCTTTTCTTTCTTTTAAGAAAACTCACAGCCAAATGTAACGCAATATATAGAGCTTTCTAAAGTGAAGACTTAAAAAAAAAAAAAACAATCTAAATGGTTTGAAGCATCAATTCTAAAACTAGACGTGAAAAATTTGCAACACATGATAAGGAAACAATTTGGATTATAGATTATAAACACAAGGTAATAAGACCAAATAAATGAATGAATAAATAGGGGTGTGGGCGTTTTGGTAACAATGCTGTTACCGAAACGTCGCACACTATTTATTTATTTGGTCTTATTACCTTGTGTTTAACACTAAATAAAGTTATATAAGAAACCATTTTTGACACGTATGATTCTTTTTAAAATATAAACGTTTTCTACTGCCCTTACTGCAACGATAAATTAATGGGAGGGCCTGGCTCATCAGTGGTAGACCCCTTCAAGCGGTTTCACCAGTTTAATCTACCATACTGCTGTAATATTAGGTAGTGAGTTCAAGATTTTTTTTTTTTTGCTAAAGATAAGTTACACTTAAAATTTTACACAAATAAATTTACTGGCAATGCGTTTCTTTTTAAATATCATCAAATATTATCTCTACAGACCTTACTGCAATGATATGAGTTATTGAATGAGAGGGCTTGGTTCATCAGTAGTGAACCCTCTCAGCGGTTTTGCCAAATTAATCTCTAGACCGCTCTACTATTGTATTTGACTGGTTTTGTTATATACCCTGCATTTTCTATGGAAGGCAGCACTTGTTTTAGTAATTTTTATTATTATTTGCTTGACAATAATGTGATTATGACTGACTGAAAATACAGTAGAACTACCTCCCTGTAAAGGACAACACCTAATTGTAGAGCCAAAGTGTCTTTTAGGGAGAGGTGTCCTCTTACCGGAGAGTTGCTAAATAGTAAAAATGGTAATTTTGTAAATGAAAACTGTCCTTTGTAGAGAGGTGTCCGCTAAAAAGAGGTTCTACTGTATATGATTTTCCAGGAAGAATTGAAAAAAAAAGAGAAAATGTAAACCTGCCAAAATTATATTTTAAAAAAAAGTAGGAGTGTATGAAAATTAAAATATATAATTTCAAGGTAGCATAAAATGGTTGTACCTCTCTGTAAGGACTAGTCACAAAGTCAAAGTTTTTCCTTTAGATAGATTTAATCTTACCAGAGTTGGTATATAGTAAAAATGGTCATTTTTGTAATGAAAACTGTCCATTGTAGAGAGGTGTCCTCTAACAAGAGTTTCCTCTCCTACTGTATACTTGATACCCAGATATCCAATGCATTTGCTTTTAAAATAAAAAATTTGAACTAATTTCAAAATAAATCAAATTTTTAAAAAAAGAAACATACGCATCAAACATAGTTCCTCTTTCTTATAAGAGATGGCTCTCGCTAATGCATCATATTAGAATTAGCTTTTCTCAAATTCTGGAGAACAGCATCACAGACAATAGGTGCAACACAGATGATGGATCCAACTTGAAGAAAGGTTGATGTTATCTCTACTTATGTAGATAACTTCTATTTCTGGGAGAATCCTGTATGGAACGAGTGTCCGTATAATAAAGGTTTGTTGATACCCAGAAAGGCCAATGCATTAGCTTTTCTCAAATTCTGGGAAACATCACCAACAATAGGCATAACACAGATGATGGATCCAACTTTTGCTAAAGATAAGTTACACTTGTTTTAGTAATTTTTATTATTATTTGCTTGACAATAATGTGATTATGACTGACTGAAAATACAGTAGAACTACCTCCCTGTAAAGGACAACACCTAATTGTAGAGCCAAAGTGTCTTTTAGGGAGAGGTGTCCTCTTACCGGAGAGTTGCTAAATAGTAAAAATGGTAATTTTGTAAATGAAAACTGTCCTTTGTAGAGAGGTCAATGTCCACTTTCTGTAGATAACTGCTATGTTTACCCATCTGGGAGAATCCTGTATGGGACAAGTGCCCTTAAGATATAGGGTTGTTGACACCCAGATAGTTGGTTAGTTTTGTAGGTTCCAGGAGTGAATATTCCATTCCCATAGAGGTACTCACCCTCCTTTCTTTTGGGACATCTCGCCTTGCTTCCTCTGGTTGTACTCAGCCCTGTACACATTACCATTGTAAATATAGGCAAAGTTTCACCATAGTGTGCCATGGTGCCATTATCAATGAAAGCTGCACCCCTATACCCCATTCCATGAGATCATGAACTCATAAGAATAAGAATATATCGCAACTATTTTACCTTTATTTAAAAAAAAAAACAAATTTAATGATAAGACACAATTTGGATTATAGATAATAAACACAAGGTAATAAGACCAAATCCAAATAAATAAATAGTGTGTGACGTTTTGGTAACAGCGTTGTTACCTAAACGTCACCCACTATTTATTTGGATTTGGTCTTGTATTTATTTGGTCTTATTACCTAGTGTTTATTGAGACTCTTGATGGTGTCTGCTGGGAATGAGTAGAGCTCATCAATAGATGAGTCAATACAGTCAATAATGTGGTTTGGGGTTGCAGGTTGACACTTAGTACATAGTGGGAAAACCTTGCAAGGTCTGACATGGCAGAACCTCTGATGAGAGACCATCAGGCGAGGTTGATCAGTCCAGATGAATCAATCTCATCAGCACTAGACAGAGAAGTGAAAAGTCGAACTGATTTTCACATGTGTAGACATGTGGTGCACTTAGAGCAAAAGCAGTCGCCTACTTCTACCCACCATTATTATCATAATCATAACTCCACCTTTGCCGGTCCTAAGCCCGGATGAAAAAGGAGGAGGGGGAGCAGTAACAAGCTCACTAAAAAACCTGGGCTCAGCTGGCCCGGCTGATAGTAGCCTGTAAAGGCTCCTAATCCAGGGATACAGGATGAGCAGTGTTTGTACTCCATGTTAGGAGTGGCTACACATGACGTCTGTTCCTCATGTCAGAGGTGGCCGTTTCTTTTGGAGCTAAGTCGGCCTGCCACTGAGTAGTGCTCCCAGTCTTAATGACAAAGGCAGATGCATTCTACTTCACCCAGTACCCTTCTCTTCTTCTTCTTTCTTATCTCCACTCAAGAGTAGAGCTCATCAATGGATGAGTCAATAAACCCAGTACCCTAATATGATTGAGTGAAGATGAGAAAGAAGAAGAAGATTATCATGGCCTGTACCACGTGTACTAAGGATAAGCAAAAAAAGACAGAGAAGACCCAAACAGAGAAAGTTATGCCTACTTGGTCTCCACAATGAGCTCAGTGCCATTGTAGCTGGTAACCTTGGCCTCACTGAACTTCTGGGCATCCTCCAGGGTGGCGTAGGTGAGGAAGATGGAGCCCTGGTACACAGCGAGTGTCACACATGGTTGTCCTACAGACGTCAGCACTACATACCCTGAAATTCTTGTTGATGCTTTTCCTCTTCATGTAGATGTTCTCCACCTTGCCGTACTTCCCAAAGTACTCCAGTAGGTCATCTAGCTTGGTGTCGGGAGCAAAACGTTTCTGCAACACACAACTCCATTAGAGACTTTAAACATAATAGAACTACTTGTGGGGGGGGGGTTCATAACTCTGATGAGCCAGGCCTTTCCTACTATAGGTTTCCATTGCCATTTTTAAACTTTTATTTAGAAAGTGAAAAAAAAAAAATTTTTTTGCTAAATATATATTTTGTGTGTATGTATATATATATATATATATATGTTGTTTCTTATCCCCTTGTGTAAAGATTACATAAATTCCATAAGTTCATGCTCCTCGAGCTGTTTTATGATAAGCAGCAGCCTCTCCCAAAGGTCCTGTTTAGTACATCTAATGCAAGCCAAAATGTGTTCTGGAGCTGCAGGTGCCACATTTTGGGCAAGTGGGGTAGATTTTGTTGTTAATTTCTATCTTCAATGGCTTGTGATGGTCTGTTCTAAATCTTGTTAGTGTTGTTTGATGCTGTCTGAGGTTCAGAGCTTCTCTTGGATTCACTCCACTGTACCAACTGTGCTTAGGTGGGAGAGATTCTCCAGCTCTTATAAATATATACTGAGATGTTGCACAAATGCCTCACTATAGTCAAACCTCTCTATAGAAAAATCTCTTTTATAACAACATGGTTAAAACAATTGGGATATTCTAACCAAGTCGCTGTTATAATGAGGTTGTTTTTAAATAAGAGATATGCTATAACATTTGACAGGAGGTATAAATTGATAGACAACAAATTAGCTCTCAATCCAAACTGATGCTTTAGTAGGGAAAATGTCTATAAGAAAGGTATAGCATATCATGATAAAGCACAATTTAGATTATATAGCTACAAGAAAATAAGACCTAATCCAAATAATTTATTAGTGTGTGACGTTTCGGTAACAACATTGTTACCATCATCAGACAAAAAAATAAATGAGAAAAAAAGATGCTATGATATTTTTTTCTGGTGTATTCTTTTGTCTGATGATGGTAACAGTTACTGAAACATCACACGCTATTATATTATTTGGATTATTGGTCTTGATAAGGCACAATTTGGATTATAGATTATAAACACAAGGTAATAAGACCAAATCCAAATAAAGAGTGTAAAGTTTCGGTAACAGCGTTGTTACCATCTTCAGACAAAAGTACTGAATGTGCTACACTACATGTGCTACACTACATTCAGTACTTTTGTCTGAAGATGGTAAAAACGCTGTTACCGAAATGTCACACTCTTTATTTGGATTTGGTCTTATTACCTTGGGATTAGTTCTTATTTTCTTGTAGGTATAGCATCATATCAGTTTACTCTGAAGGTTTTGCCTCCTCGACCCAATCAGAGGGTGGGTAGAAGGCAGGCTTACTTACCACATTTGTAAGTGCAAAGTCGAACTGCTTTTCACATTTGTAGACATGTGGTGCGCTTACAGTAAAAGCAGTCGCTAACTACCCACCATGATTATCATGGCCTGTACCACGTGTACTAGGGATAAGCAAAAAAAAAAAACCTAATACAGTATACACACACACACAACACACACACACACACAAAAGCCTTTATTAAGACACACAGGTCTTCTAATACAGTATAATTACCTCCCTGTAAAGGACAACACCTAATTGCAGATCCAAAATGTCCTTTAGGGAGAGGTGTCCTCTTACCAGAGAGTTGATACATAGTAAAAATGGTATAATATTGCAAAGTAAAACTGTCCTTTATAGAGTGGTGTCCACTAAAGGGAGATGAATTTGAATACATTGGGCTTGGTACTGTGACAGTCAATAATAATAAAGTCCAAATACAGCTTTCTTGAACGTCAAGAGAGTCAATCAGTCAAAAAAAAAAAACTTACCACATTGTAGGTCCTCTCCTCCATGTCCTTCTTCATCTCTGGGGGAGGAGGGTTCTGGGGGTTCCTCCGGATCTTAGACTTGTCCTCACTCACCTCCAGCAGACAGGAGCTGGACTTGATGATGGCTCCAGTGATCACCTCAGGGTCACTGGATAGCTCCTGACACACCATGTACTTCTTTGTCAGGATTGGTACAATTTGGATTATAACACAAAGTTCCAATAGTATCAGTACACAACAGTTATTTTCAGTATTATTCAACTCCAAACAATCGACGAAGAAAGGGAGGATAAGCCTGAAATTGTTACCTTCTACAACATGATGTCGAGTTGATGTGCTACTTTCACATTAATACCAAAAAAAAAAAAAAAGTTGGTGAACAAGTGGATAACACCCTCAATTACAGACAGCCATGAACCAGGATTAAATCCCATGTTAACATTTTGTTTAATATGTGATTAACCTTCACATTGTGGGGGGGTCGGTGGAAGGATGGTTTAAACCGTGGGTTTTAGACCGTTACGACCCGGGTTCGAATCCCGCATTGGGCACTTTTTTTTCTGATTTAAAAAAATGTTCAAATGGCCCCCCGAGATTCTTGCAAAATTCCAACCCCACCAGTGAGTGCAAGTAACCAAACGGGGCTCTGGCATATTTGTAAGTGCAAAGTCGAACTGCTTTTCACATGTGTAGACATGTGGTGCATTTACAGTAAAAGTAGTCGCCTACTTCTACCCACCATGATTATTGTGGCCTGTACCACGTGTATTAGGGATAAGTAAAAAAAAAAAAAAACCTTCCCATTGTTGTAAATATCCAGGTTGCTCTCTTTGAGCCGTACCTAATAAAGTGATTTTGGAACAACAACATCATTACCATCTGGTAATGTGTAGTATTTTATAAGAGGTTTGTAAAGAAAGGTGGAGTATATTCTAATAAGTTTAAATAGATAAGAGCAGTGTGTTAAAAAATATATTTATAATTTTCAGCAATAGATGGCATTTAAATTGATATTTGAAACCTTCTGAACAACCAACTTGAGAAGAAGAAAAAAATCATTGTGAAAAAAAAAGAGACTTACCTTGAGTCTGTTGAAAGTGAGGAGAACAGAGAGGGGCACCCCTACACAACACATACAGTTAGGTCATTGTCATACTATATATATATAGTAGAACCTCCCTGTAAAGGACAACTAATTGCAGAGTCAAGGTGACCTTTAGGGAGAAGTGTCCTCTTACCAGAGAGTTGCTAAATAGTAAACATAGTAATTTTTCCAATGAAATCTGTCCTTTGTAGAGAGGTTCCTGATCTAAACCATTTAACTTTCTTACATCTGCCACTTTGTTTATATAAATTTTATGAACTCTTTTCGATTAATACGTGTAAATTTGTAAAATACACCTATCCCCCGATTTACACGGTACTTGTTTTACACATTTTCGCTTTTACACGGTTTTCAAAATAAGTTTTTTTTTTATCGCACTATACTAAATGCTACTGTGATTGAACACATGCGCTGTGTACACATCTCACGAGGAATCCCGAGCTTATGTGCTGACTTGCTGCACACGCACACTATGTCTGTATTTCTAATTTTTAAAAATTTTTAATTTTCAATTTACACGTTTTTCTCAGGAACTGTGTAAATCGGGGGATAGGTGTATTTAATTCTAAGTTCTAATTTATATGTTGTTTGTTTTTCTCTGTAATAGGCACAAATACAGTAGAACTACCTCCCTGTAAAGGACAACACCTAATTACAGAACCAAAGTGTCTTTTAGGGAGAGATGTCCTCTTACCGGAGAGTTGCTAAATTGTAAAAATGGTAATTTTGTAAATGAAACTGTTCTTAGTGGAGAGGTGTCTGCTAAAGGGAGGTTCTACTGTATTTCAAAATTGTGTCTGATTGATTATATAATAAAACAAAAAATAAATATGTGGTGTTTTGCATAACAATAGTTATGTTTTAGATAAATTGTTGAGATATGCAAATAAGGTTTTGCATAGTGTTTGTTTGTTTGTATGTTAATTATTTTTATGTATATATATGTATCATTAAATTGTAAATATTCAGTCATATTAGTGTTATGAGCCAATAAAGGTTTTATCTCTAACTTAGTGGATCTCGGTGACCTGGAGTAGTTGTAGAGACACAACAAAATAAATAAAGAAGGAAGCTCTTTGTGGAAGTCAAGTTTCCCCAACGTAGTGTCTCAACTTACAGCCATCATCCAGGGTGGTCTGGCTCTTGAGGAACTTGTCCTTGGGCAGGTTGTAGTCTCCGTAGTAGTACTGTACACACACTTGTTGTTGACAATTAAACAACTTTATTGACATCTCGTCAATCTTTACACTCAAAGGGAGTTATAAGGTAATAATAATGGTAGGAATGAAGAGAGATATATACAATCGATGTAGCCCTCTCTGAGGGCACGTCCGGATCAGGAGCTTAAAGCCACCTTGAATCTAGACAGATCCCTGCCATTTGGGGAGTTCATGTTCGGAACATGTAACACTTGTTGTTGTTGTTTCTTATCCCCTTGTGTAAAGATTACATGAATTCCATGAGTCCATGCTCCTTGAGCTGTTTTATGATAAGCAGCTGCCTCTCCCAAAGGTCCTGTTTAGTACATCTAATGCAAGCCGTGTTCTGGAGCTGCAGGTACCAAACTACATTTTGGGCAAGTGGGGTAGATTTTGTTGTAATTTCTATTTTCAATGGTTTGAGATGGCCTGTTCTAAATCTTGTTAGTGTTGTTTGATGCTGTCTGAGGTTCAGAGCTCCTCCACTCCACTGTACCAACTGTTGGTCAGCACTTACCTCTACATGTATACAACTCTCTTTGATCAGGCACAATTTGGATTATAAACACAAGGTAATAAGACCAAATCCAAATAAATAGTGTGTGACGTTTTACCAACGTAATGCTGTTACCCAAACTTCACACACTATTTATTTGGTTTTATTACCTTGTGTTTATACAGTTCTTT
The DNA here is from genome assembly GCA_030710605.1 of Cordylochernes scorpioides. Taxonomy (NCBI): domain Eukaryota; kingdom Metazoa; phylum Arthropoda; class Arachnida; order Pseudoscorpiones; family Chernetidae; genus Cordylochernes; species Cordylochernes scorpioides. The sequence continues at coordinate 15,049,442 of CP092869.1, forward strand.
CTTTATGGTATCAGGGATCTAGGAGACCTCATTGGGAGGTCTGCTTTTTTTTTTAATGGCATTTTGCTTATTTCTCCACATATTGGGTTAGTAGTGAAACTACAAAATAAGATTCAGAACACTACAAAGTAATAAGACCAAATCTTGATAGTGTGTGATATATCGCTGTTACAGAAACGTCACACACTATTTATTTGGTCTTATTACCTTGTAATGTTCTGAATTTATAATTCACAAATTGTACTTTATCAAAACAAGATTTACTCTCTTCAACCAGTCAATAGGATTAAAGTATTATTAAGCCAGAGATATCTACATTTATTTCATACTACAGTAGAACCTCCCTGTAAAGGACAACACCTAATTACAGAACCAAAATGTCCTTTAGGGAGAGGTGTCTTCTTACTGGAGAGTTGCTAAATACAGTAGAAACTCCCTGTGAAGGACAACACCTAATTACAGAACCAAAGTGTCCTTTAGGGTGAGGTGTCTTCTTACCGGAGAGTTACTAAATACGGTAGAACCTCCCTGTAAAGAACAACACCTAATTACAGAACCAAAATGTCCTTTAGGGAGAGGTGTCTTCTTACTGGAGAGTTGATAAATACAGTAGAACCTCCCTGTAAAGGACAACACCTAATTGCAGAACCAAAGTGTCCTTTAGAGAGAGGTGTCTTCTTACTGGAGAGTTGCTAAATACAGTAGAACCTCCCTGTAAAGAACAACACCTAATTACAGAACCAAAGTGTCCTTTAGGGAGAGGTGTCTTATTACTGGAGAGTTGCTAAATACAGTAGAACCTCCCTGTAAAGGACAACACCTAATTACAGAACCAAAATGTCCTTTAGGGAGAGGTGTCTTCTTACTGGAGAGTTGCTAAATACAGTAGAACCTCCCTGTAAAGGACAACACCTAATTACAGAACCAAAATGTCCTTTAGGGAGAGGTGTCTTCTTACTGGAGAGTTACTAAATACAGTAGAACTTCCCTGTAAAGGACAACACCTAATTACAGAACCAAAATGTCCTTTAGGGAGAGGTGTCTTCTTACTAGAGAGTTGCTAAATACAGTAGAACCTCCCTGTAAAGGACAACACCTAATTACATAACCAAAGTGTCCTTTAGGGAGAGGTGTTCTCTTACCGGAGAATTGCTAAATAATAAAAATGGTAATATTGCCAATGAAAACTGTACTTTATAGAGGTGTCCTCTAGCATGAGTATCCTCTCATGGAGGTTCTAGTGTATATAAACCATAGTCTCTGATGAGAGACTACCTCCAGGAGAGACAGGTTTGAATGGCAGTCTCTCAAGATCTACAGTAGAGGGAGAAAGCCTAGATTGATTTAATAGAGCTAGTTACTGTATTCCTGCCCACTTCCCTCTGGCAAGTCCTAGTTTTGATAACACCCCGTGTGATAGCTCTAACTTGCTGTTTCCCAATAGCTTTCAATGGCTCTACTTAAGGCTTAATTAAAACAGACTCTTTCTTATAAGAAGTGTTTACGGGGGATCGGTGGAAGGATGGTCTAAACCATTGGTTTTCGACTGCTACGACCCGGGTTCGATTCCCGCATTGGGCATTTTTTTCTGATTTGAAAAAAAAAAAATGCTTCAATGGCCCCGGATTCTTGCAAAAGTCCAACCCCACTATGAGTGCAAGTAGTTAAACAGGGCTCTGTCATATTTGTAAGCGAAAAGTCAAACTGCTTTTTACATATCGTCCCTACAACTGCAAACTATCGAATGTGAAAAATTCAATTTTGAAGGAGAGAGAAATGAAGAGACCATGTGGCCTACCCTCAGTAGAGGAAGGCATTGAAGGAGGGAGAAATGGAGACCATGTCATGAGACCTAAATCACCTATCCCTTGGAGTGGTGAATTAAAGAGGTTTAACCAAACAGTATAACCTCTCTGTATAGGACAACATATAAACACAAGTTAATAAGACCAAATCATTCAGTACTTTTGTCTGAAGATGGTGACAACACTGTTACTGAAACATCACACACTATTTATTTGGATTAGGTCTTCTTACCTTGTGTTTAAAATCTATAATCCAAATTGTCCCTTATTATAAAAACACTTGTCTGAAGATGGTAACAACGCTGTTACCGAAACATCACACACTATTTATTTATTTAGATTTGGTCTTATTACCTTGTGTTTATAATCTATAATCCAAATTGTGTGCCTTTATCAACAACGACATTTAGTTGTAGCGCTAAAGTGTCCATAAGTATCATCAGGTAGCAGCTAATTGGAAAAAAATGGCAATTTTTGGCGATGAAAACTGCTCTTTGTAGAGAGATATAGGTTGCTCTTCTTGAGCTGCACCTAGTAAAGTTATTTTGAACTGGAACTTTAATAAACATCCTTTAACGCAATATCCCAAACTCAGGGATATTTGGGGATTTCTACCATCATAACAAATTGGATGTATATAAGGAGAAAAGTTAAGGAGAAAAATAAACTGGAGAGATGTCCTTCAGTGAGAGTGTCCTCTACTGTACATCAATCTTGACAGGTAAGAAATTGGAAGTGTGATGGATGATTTAGTGTAGACAATATGTGCTTAGATGGACCTTTATTTCAAACATTATAGCTATACATATCAATGATAAGGTACAATTTGGATTATAGATTATAAACACAAGGTAATAAGACCAAATCCAAATAAATAAATAGTGTGACGTTTCGGCAACAGCGTTGTTACCATCTTCAGACAAAAGTACTGAAGATGGTAACAATGCTGTTGCCGAAACGTCACACACTATTAAATTATTAGGTCTTATTTTCTTGTATCTTTAATCCAAATTATGCTTTATCGTCAAAACATGTCATTTTTTACCACAAAACTTTATAAAACTTACCTCGAGTTGTTTAACAATTTTGGCTTCCACATCGGAAAGAGCGGCGGAGTTGTCTGACGTTTCAACATTGGTTTCTCCCATGGTCCTGCATTTGTAAACAAAACAGTTAGATGTGTGGAAGTTTAACATTTTGTCATCAAAGTGTATGTTGGAAGGGAACCTACACTGATTTACCACAATATATATAGAAATGCAAGGTCTTCTTCTTTCTTATCTCCACTCAAACATATAAAGGTATCAAGCTTGTAAAGCTTGTTGATGGTGTCTGCCGGGGAAGAGTAGAGCTCATCAATGGATGAGTCAATACAGTCAATAATGTGTTTTGGGGTTGAGGGTTGACACTTAGTAGATAGTGGGAAAACCTTTCAACCATTCTGGAAAGTCATTGTCAGTAGATGACCAGACTTAAATCTGGAAATCAAAGAGGCAAGGTAATAAGACCAAATTGAAATAAAAATAGTGTGTAAACTATTTTATTTGGATTTGGTCTTATTACCTTGTGTTTATAATCTATAATCCAAATTGTGTGCCTTATCAATATACAGTTAAACCTGTCTATAGCGCCCATTCTAAATAGCGCCTCCCTCTCTATAGCGCCCGATTTTGAATACGTAGTACAATGCGATTTACATTAAAAGTGACCTGTCTATAGCACCCCCTCTCTATAGCACCCTATTTTAGTGAGTCCCAAGAGGGGGCGCTATAGACAGGTTTAACCGTATAGAGAGGAAGGTGACTAATCTCAAAATGATTCTCTGACTTGTCCATTAGAACTCTATTTGTCTGTCTGTACTACAGAGGAATGCTGCCAATTATGAATGTTATTTCTCTTAACACAAGTTTGGGAGGAGATATTTTTAACAGAATTACAAGTTACAAGAAATAAGACCTAATCCAAATAAATTATTTCACATTTCGGTAACAGCGTTGTTACAGAAACGTCACACACTATTAATTTATTTGGATTAGGTCTTATTTTCTTGTAGCTATAATCTATAAACCAAATTGTGTGCTTTATCATTACATTACAAATTGTGTGTTTATAGTACAGTAGAACCTCCCTTTAGTGGACACCACTCTATAAAGAACAGTTTTCCTTTGCAAAAATTACACCATTTTTACTATTTAGTAACTCTGCGGTAAGAGGACACTTCTCCCTAAAGGACAGTTTGGCTCTGCAATTAGGTGTCCTTTACAAAGAGGCTCTACTGTATTTGTGCCTATTACAGAGGAAACAAATAAAAACAACAAACAAGTTACATGTATTAATCGACAGAGTTCATAAAAAGTATATAGACAAAGTGGCTGATGTAAAGATAGTTAAATCATTTAGATCAGGGAACAATCGATGTCTCACTTCTGTAAAGTTGGGACAGTCAGAGATAAGGTGAAGAGCAGTTTGTTCAGTGTTTTCTTTCTTTATTGTACAAAACACCAAGATTTAGCTCCTTATCGGGCTCAATTAAATCAAATGAAACTGTATTAGGTTAAGTGGAACAGTGTCGGTTTGCAACTGAGAATCCACTATTCTTAACTATTACTGAAGGGAGAGAGAGATGGCCTCTGCATTTTACTTCTCTCAATCCTGATTCTGTTATTGATAGAAGAGGGGAAGAAGACATGATTCATGACTTCCTCTACTGAGGGTGGGCCACATTGTCTCTCCATACTTCCTCAGTCATCCTCTTTGTCTATCAATAGCAGAATCAGGATTGAGAGAAGTAAAATGCAGAGGTCTTCAGTAATAGTTAAGAGTAAACTCAGTTACAAACTGATTCTGCTTCACCAAACCTAATACAATGCTTCAATGCCCCCCGATTCTTGCAAAAGTCCAACACCACCAGCGAGTGCAAGTAACCAAACGGGGCTCTGGCACATTTGTAAGTGCAAAGTCGAACTGCTTATCACATGTGTAGACATGTGGTGCGCTTAGAGTAAAAAGCAGTCGCTAACTACCCACCATGATTATCATAGCCTGTACCACGTGTACTAGGGATAAGCCAAAAAAAAAAAAAAACCTAATACAGTAGAACTATCTCCCTGTAAAGGACAACACCTAATTGTATAGCCAAACTGTCATTTAGGGAGAGGTGTCCTCTTACCGGAGAGTTGCTAAATAGTAAAAATGGTGTAATTTTGCAAAGGAAAACTGTTCTTTATATAGTGGTATCCACTAAAGGGAGATGAATGTGAATACATTGGGCCTGGTAGTGTGACAGCAAACAATAATAAAGTCCTGTGTCCAAATACAGCTTTCTTGACCATTAAGAGAGTCAATCAGGCTTGGGAGAATCCTTAAAGTTATGCCCAACGAAACTGTATGGCTGACACATAAAAATAGTTCTATTAAAAAACCTAAACTAATTTAACCAATCTAAAACTAACCTAACTTTGAATATTTATTCACTTGTTTCAAATTACAAAACTATTTTAGATGCGTAATATTCTTTTTAAAATTAAATAATTTCTACTGCCCTTACTGCAATGGAAAAATTAAAGGGAGGGCCTGGCTCATTGCAGTAAGGGCAGTAGAAATTGTTTTATTTTAAAAAGAATATTATGCATCTAAAATAGTTCCAAAATTTGATAACAGATGGCGCGTTAGTGCATCGTAATACACTTGTTTGTATCTTGGGCAAAACCTTAGGATTCTCCCAAAATGGTACAAATCTATTCTTTGGTAAGATGATAGAGAGTTAAGCAATGTCAGGCCTGGTCAGTACTTGGGAGGGTGCATCTAGGGGCCAACAATGGATGCAGTAGGCTCTTTTTGTTTTTTCAAAGTTTGTGCCATGCAGAAGAAATAAATTGCTAAGTTGATAATTAGTAATCACATTGTGTCACTCTGAATTAAGAAAATATTCTATTGAGCCTTTTTAAAGTAGATTTTTTGGAAAGGTGAACAATTTGTTTTAAATTATTATTTAGATTTAAATTTCAACATGTCGATTATATTTTGTGAAATGTAAACAAAAGATACTTAAACAACTAGTTTAAAAAGAATGAGGCTTGTAAATTTGAATTTTTCCTGTTTATGTTTTCTTATTTATTCTATTTAATTCTAAAATTTATCTTTAGTCTCGTATAGACTTTCGTTTGGTTTTAATATTAATCACGCTGAGCTGATGGTAAATCGGCATCACATGGCATCATTGTTGCAACTTTTTTTCCCCCCAATTTTTAAAAAAATAACCCCAAAATGTCACTTAAAACATAATTAATTATTATTTATTTAATGTTGGTAAATGTTTTTAAATAATATTTAAACTTTTTTTATACAACGTGGTAATAAAACGTTGCTTCATATTTTCATTTTATCGAGCAAATTATTCTGATAATTGATGGAAAAAAAGAGGATCACAATAAATTTCTCTTCTTTCAATATAATAATATATTAAATTTGATTTTTCAGTTTTAATTATGGCAGCCATGGTGCTTCTAAGAATACCGAAAGGCGTTTAATAAAGTACTATAAGACAAGCATATTTGAAAAGACTTACATTTTATATTTATCTTTATCGGAATTATATATACGCAAATTTTAAAATCAAAATATTAAATTTTTATAAATACACGTGAGTCAACACGGTCTAAACAAACCAATACTCAAAGTAAACTTGATTACACTGTAATAATATGAAAAGACATCTGTGGCAAAAATAATTTCAATTTCTCTATGAATATAGTTTAATTTTAATAGATTTATTAATTTATATTTGATTTTAAAATTGAATTGTTTTATTTTTTGTTTGAAATTAAACGGCGTGCATTGTGCCTGATTGCATCATTTATAATGTATTTAAAATAGCTTTGCTTTTCTAAATTGAATTTGAATTACATAACTATTCAGGAAACAAATATAACACGCAAAAATTGTATTTGTGAAATGTATTTAATTTAACAAATTTTATTATTTATGACACTTTTAAAAAAATCGGTTACTTTTATAGACCTAGCTGTATTTATATTGTTTACCTTTCGAAATATTTCAATAAACCAAAACATTGGCAGTTTTAAAATCAACAATAGAGCACTTGTATATACTGTATATATATAACGAATGAAGACATATAGTGATTTGGGAAGTAGTCGTGATAGTTGTGTGATGAGGCGCACACAGCAGACAATATTCAGCAGCAAAAAAAACCTTGATAAGTAGATCAGAAAGGATAGTGAAGGTCCAAGGACTATCCTAGGAACAACTGGTGTCGAGACCACCTCGGTGCGAGCTGTTCCCAGATAATCAAATCCAGGTGCTTTTAAACCCTTTTGAGTCGGATAAATCAGTCCCAGAATGGGGATGAGTGGGCAACTTCCTGAAATGTTTGTTTTTATAAGGCTGGATAGATGGCCACCCACAAGGTTGTTCAGGCCAAGGAATTTCCCTTTCCTCATACTCCCACACAGGCTATCTTTATTTGAATAGTTCTAATTATTATGACATATACAAATATATCTCTCGAAATATTTTGAGAAAAAATTGTTTTTTTTTTCTTTACAGATCCAGGTACGCCCTTCTATACAATCTTAATTGATGGATCGCCTTTTGACTCAAAATATATACAAAGGTCTGAAACAAATTCATTGGAATTTTAATATGATACAGATATTTTTTGAATATTTTAATACCTTTAAATACATGTGTAAATATGGAAAACGTGTTATCGCTTGAGTACTAGTGATAAAGGGCATAAATATGAAACACAATGACTTTAAAATTCAAGAAGAACCAATATTTCCTACCCCGTTGCCATCAAATGTAATCATCAATCTTAACCTGAATGAACCCTGCAATAAAAAGAGAACAAAAACATACTTAAAAAGAAAGGACTTGACACAATTGGTTTATGCGATCAGAGAAATTATTTAACAGCATACACAGATGGATCATCAGACCTTACCCTGAGTAATGGAGGGGCTGGAATTAACATAATACTGTAAGATGTAACACACATCAAAATCAAATAAGGAGCAGGAAAGATTTCATCAAACTTCACTTGTGAACTGACAGCTATCTGGAAAACCCTTGATGTATGCCTTAATCAACCATCCCTGCATCTAGCAGAAGGAATTTTAATATACAGCGACTCCAGATCCGCTCTAGAAGCAATTCAGAAGAATCACACAGAAAATACACTCATTACTTACCCAACTGGAACCATCGGAAAATAACTGCATTCTACAATGGATTCCTGCCCATGTTTGGATCGGGGGTAATGAAATGGCAGATGAATTGGCAAAGGAAGCCAGAAAGTTGTGCCAAAGGAAGAACAAATGTCAGTATTTGACGCTGATGCTTTGGCAAAATACAAGATAATTCAACAAAAAATAAGAAAAGATAACAAGAAAAGATAGGTAGTCAGTAGGAAAAGCCAGGGAGGCCCATAGGCCTTTCTTTAAATAATTATTTTTCACACTCTCCAGCTCTCACACTAGGCTTGGTGTAGTCCTTCACACACTTACTGGTCAGTGGTGAGATCCTGCAGTATTTAATCTCCTCGAAGATGTCAATGGGGTTCTGGGCCTGGAGTAGAGTTGGCCATGTTTTGTAGACTCAGGCTGCATGCTACAACTGGCTATCAGAATTGGGCCTCTGTTGACAAGGGACTTTATGATAGCCTCCCTGCCACCACATTCTCATATACAGGCGAGTACTTTTGTTAATTTTGCCTCCTTCCAGCAAACATTCCTTCATTCCTATTTAAATTTATTTAGGCCCACCAGCTATTTACAACTAAGCGTGTTAAATTATGTCTTCCGCATCCTTCAGCAAATCTTCTGAACTCTTATGCTCAAATGAGACAAATAATAAACATATATGAGTATGGTTTAAAATATAGTTAGTTTATTAAGATACTTTTTTTTTTTACATTTTTAACAAATATTTTTGAATTATAAATATAGATTTTCTTATCTTATAATGCAGCAATAAAATCCTGTATTATCTGCAAGCTAATTATAAATATATTAGTGATATCCCAAACAAAAGGGATATAATTGCCTCTCGAAAACTTCTTAAAACTTAGACTTAATTTATTTGGCAAAGTTGGGAAATATTGAAATATATTAAAATAACTTATTTACAATTAATGGACTTTAAAACCACAAATTTCTTTACTTTCATTAGTGTGAGTGCTTTTTGAATTCCTCTTCCTTATTATCCCATATACTGCTTTGTTTACTTTTCTCTAATAGAAACTCAATACTTCTTTTATAGCCACAATCAGAACTTCTTTAATTGGTACTTAAGACTTATATACTTGTTGGCCTTCTTCTGTGCAGTCGATTTTCTAGTCTCTTCTCCTCCACTCTCGTCATGTGCTTACTCTACAAAGCAAGCTGGCCCGCTGTCTACGCTTATTGACGTACTTGTCTATTTTCTCCCTGGCATACTGTCTACCAATTTACCTAGCACAACACTAATTTGTGCTCACTCATCCTCTAAAGCCCCACTTTTATCTTCCACAGAGATAACACGTGCTGTACTGTGGCAAACATTTGTTCAACACTTATTGCTGTTCAGCGAGACATTTCTACATATTTATTCATCTACTTATGTAGATACTTATATACATCATCTACTTTTGTCTGATGATGGTGACAATGTTGTTGCCGAAACGTCACACACTAATAAATTATTTGGATTAGGTCTTGTTTTCTTTTATTATAATCTATAATCCAAATTGTGCTTTAACATTAACTTAGGATATATCTAGGCTATAGCTATAGACGTATTGATGTTATGAGGTGGCTAGGACAGAAAGATATATCTACAATGGAGGGTACTATGTAAATAGTTATGATGGAACTATTCTGTAATTTCTGTTCTTGATTTTATACTGTTCTTATCTTTTGATATAGAGAGTTTAGAGCTAACCTGGTTCAAAATCACATTAATAGGTACCGCTCAGCAAGAGCAACCTAGTTCATGATAATTGAAACAGTGAATAATATGTGAAGGTTATTCACATATTAAACAAATTTGAACGCGGGATTCAATCCCGGTTCATGACTGTCGGGAATCGAGCGTGTTACCCTCTCATCCACCGACTTTGTTTGCTTAGAGCTAAATTTTCTAATTTTGTAGATATGCTTTTATATATTATAGCAATTAGGTTTGTCTTAATTGAATCAATAAAATGCCTTTTCAATACATTGATAAATGAGTTATTTAGGATCGTTATTTTTGATGATGCTCTTTTATTCTGGTCTCTACTTTCCTGCTGGTTTGACCTACATAAATGGATTGAACTTCAAAACATGATACTGAATATATTGCTTTCTATTTTGGGATTCTGAACGTCTTGTGATGGGATTTCTTAGAGCAT
>CP092869.1:15059741-15081987 GCA_030710605.1 Cordylochernes scorpioides
ATACTTGATACCCAGATATCCAATGCATTTGCTTTTAAAATAAAAATTTGAACTAATTTCAAAATGTATCAAATTTAAAAAAAAAAAAAGAAACATACGCATCAAACATAGTTCCTCTTTCTTATAAGAGATGACTCTCGCTAATGCATCATATTAGAATTAGCTTTTCTCAAATTCTGGAGAACAGCATCACAGACAATAACACAGATGATAGATCCAACTTGAAGAAAGGTTGATGTTATCTCTACTTATGTAGATAACTTCTACTTCTGGGAGAATCCTGTATGGAACAAGTGTCCTTATAATAAAGGTTTGTTGATACCCAGAAAGACCAATGCATTAGCTTTTCTCAAATTCTGGAAAACATCACAGACAATAGGCATAACACAAATGATGGATCCAACTTGAAGAAAGGTTGATGTTAATCTCTCTACTTATGTAGATAACTTCTACTTCTGGGAGAATCCTGTATGGAACAAGTGTCCTTATAATAAAGGTTTGTTGATACCCAGAAAGGCCAAGGCATTAGCTTTTCTCAAATTCTGGAGAACAGCATCACAGACAATAGGTGCAACACAGATGATGGATCCAACTTGAAGAAAGGTTGATGTTAATCTCTACTTATGTAGATATAACTTCTACTTCTGGGAGAATCCTGTATGGAACAAGTGTCCTTATAATAAAGGTTTGTTGATACCCAGAAAGACCAATGCATTAGCTTTTCTCAAATTCTGGAAAACATCACAGACAATAGGCATAACACAGATGATGGATCCAACTTGAAGAAAGGTTGATGTTAATCTCTCTACTTATGTAGATAACTTCTACTTCTGGGAGAATCCTGTATGGAACAAGTGTCCTTATAATAAAGGTTTGTTGATACCCAGAAAGGCCAAGGCATTAGCTTTTCTCAAATTCTGGAGAACAGCATCACAGACAATAGGCACAACACAGATGATGGATCCAACTTGAAGAAAGGTTGATGTTAATCTCTACTTATGTAGATAACTTCTACTTCTGGGAGAATCCTGTATGGAACGAGTGTCCTTATAATAAAGGTTTGTTGATACCCAGAAAGACCAATGCATTAGCTTTTCTCAAATTCTGGAAAACATCACAGACAATAGGCATAACACAGATGATGGATCCAACTTGAAGACAGGTTGATGTTAATCTCTACTTATGTAGATATAACTTCTACTTCTGGGAGAATCCTGTATGGAACAAGTGTCCTTATAATAAAGGTTTGTTGATACCCAGAAAGACCAATGCATTAGCTTTTCTCAAATTCTGGAAAACATCACAGACAATAGGCATAACACAGATGATGGATCCAACTTGAAGAAAGGTTGATGTTAATCTCTACTTATGTAGATAACTTCTACTTCTGGGAGAATCCTGTATGGAACGAGTGTCCTTATAATAAAGGTTTGTTGATACCCGGATAAGCCAATGCATTAGCTTTTCTCAAATTCTGGAAAACATCACAGACAATAGGCTCAACACAGATGCTGGATCCAACTTAAAGAAAGGTTGATGTTAATCTCTACTTATGTAGATAACTTCTACTTCTGGGAGAATCCTGTATGGAACGAGTGTCCTTATAATAAAGGTTTGTTGATACCCAGAAAGACCAATGCATTAGCTTTTCTCAAATTCTGGAGAACAGCATCACAGACAATAGGTGCAACACAGATGATGGATCCAACTTTTGCTAAAGTTACACTTGTTTTAGTAATTTTTATTATTATTTGCTTGACAATAATGTGATTATGACTAACTGAAAATACAGTAGAACTACCTCCCTGTAAAGGACAACACCTAATTGTAGAGCCAAAGTGTCTTTTAGGGAGAGGTGTCCTCTTACCGGAGAGTTGCTAAATAGTAAAAATGGTAATTTTGTAAATGAAAACTGTCCTTTGTAGAAAGGTCAATGTCCACTTTCTGTAGATAACTTCTATGTTTACCCATCTGGGAGAATCCTGTAAAGGACAAGTGCCCTTAAGATATAGGGTTGTTGACACCCAGATAGTTGGTTAGTTTTGTAGGTTCCAAGAGTGAATATTCCATTCCCATAGAGGTACTCACCCTCCTTTCTTTTGGGACATCTCGCCTTGCTTCCTCTGGTTGTACTCAGCCCTGTACACATTACCATTGTAAATATAGGCAAAGTTTCACCATAGTGTGCCATTATCAATGAAAGCTGCACCTCTATACCCCATTCCATGAGATCATGAACTCATAAGAATATATCGCAACTATTTTACCTTATTTAAAAAAAAAAACAAATTTAATGATAAGACACAATTTGGATTATCTACTTATATAATTGCCTTATTCTGTCTGTGTGAAGTTCACTGTGTGAAGTTCACGGATAGATTTTGGTCAGAATGGATAAAATAAAAAAAGTGTCAAGGGATGGGAATCGAACCCACGACCTTCTGCTTACCGGGCAGATGCCATGACCACTAGGCCACATGACCACAATTTATAATTGTAACAAATAGTATTTGAATCAAAACATTCAATCGGGTAAAACACGGGCCCGGGTCATTCGGCTAGTAGATAATAAACACAAGGTAATAAGACCAAATCCGAATAAATAAATAGTGTGTGACGTTTTGGTAACAGCGTTGTTACCTAAACATCACCCACTATTTATTTGGATTTGGTCTTGTATTTATTTGGTCTTATTACCTAGTGTTTATTGAGACTCTTGATGGTATCTGCTGAGGATGAGTAGAGCTCATCAATAGATGAGACAATACAGTCAATAATGTGTTTTGGGGGGTTGCAGGTTGACACTTAGTACATAGTGGGAAAACCTTGCAAGGTCTGACATGGCAGAACCTCTGATGAGAGACCATCAGGAGAGGTGATCAGTCCAGATGAATCAATCTCATCAGCACTAGACAGAGAAGTGAAAAGTCGAACTGATTTTCACTATGTGTAGACATGTGGTGCACTTAGAGCAAAAGCAGTCGCCTACTTCTACCCACCATGATTATCATAATCATAACTCCACCTTTGCCGGTCCTAAGCCTGGAATGAAAAAGGAGGAGGGGGAGCAGTAACAAGCTCACTAAAAAACCTGGGCTCAGCTGGCCCGGCTGATAGTACCCTGTAAGGGCTCCTAATCCAGGGATACAGGATGAGCAGCGTTTGTACTCCATGTTAGGAGTGGCTACACATGATGTCTGTTCCTCATGTCAGAGGAGGCCGTTTCTTTTGAAGCTAAGTCGGCCTGCCACTGAGTAGTGCTCCCAGTCTTAATGACAAAGGCAGATGCATTCTACTTCACCCAGTACCCTTCTCTTCTTCTTCTTCTTTCTTATCTCCACTCAATCATATTAAGGTATCAAGCTTGTAAAGCTTGAGACGTTTGATGGTGTCTGCCGGGGAAGGGAAGAGCTCATCGATGGATGAGTCAATAAACCCAGTACCCTAATATGATTGAGTGAAGATGAGAAAGAAGAAGAAGATTATCATGGCCTGTACCACGTGTACTAAGGATAAGCAAAAAAAGACAGAGAAGACCCAAACAGAGAAAGTTATGCCTACTTGGTCTCCACAATGAGCTCAGTGCCATTGTAGCTGGTAACCTTGGCCTCACTGAACTTCTGGGCATCCTCCAGGGTGGCGTAGGTGAGGAAGATGGAGCCCTGGTACACAGCGAGTGTCACACATGGTTGTCCTACAGACGTCAGCACTACATACCCTGAAATTCTTGTTGATGCTTTTCCTCTTCATGTAGATGTTCTCCACCTTGCCGTACTTCCCAAAGTACTCCAGTAGGTCATCTAGCTTGGTGTCAGGAGCAAAACGTTTCTGCAACACACAACTCCATTAGAGACTTTAAACATAATAGAACTACTTGTGGGGGGGGGTTCATAACTCTGATGAGCCAGGTCTTTCCTACTATAGGTTTCCATTGCCATTTTTAAACTTTTATTTAGAAAGCGAAAAAAAAAAAAAATTTTTTTTTGCTAAATATATATTTTGTGTGTATGTATATATATGTTGTTTCTTATCCCCTTGTGTAAAGATTACATAAATTCCATGAGTTCATGCTCCTCGAGCTGTTTTATGATAAGCAACAGCCTCACCCAAAGGTATCCTGTTTAGTACATCTAATTCAAGCCAAAATGTGTTCTGGAGCTGCAGGTGCCACATTTTGGGCAAGTGGGATAGATTTTGTTGTTAATTTCTATCTTCAATGGCTTGTGATGGCCTGTTCTAAATCTTGTTAGTGTTGTTTGATGCTGTCTGAGGTTCAGAGCTCCCCCTGGATTCACTCCACTGTACCAACTGTGCTTAGGTGTGGGATTCTCCAGTTCTTGTAAATGAGTTTACTCTGAAGATCTTGCCTCCTCTCGACCCAATCAGAGGGTGGGTAGAAGGCAGGCTTACTTACCACATTTGTAAGTACAAAGTCGAACTGCTTTTCACATGTGTAGACATGTGGTGCGCTTACAGTAAAAGCAGTCGCTAAGTACCCACCATGATTATCATGGCCTGTACCACGTGTACTAGGGATAAGCAAAAAAAAAAAAACCTAATACAGTATAACTACCTCCCTGTAAAGGACAACACCTAATTGCAGAGCCAAAATGTCCTTTAGGGAGAGGTGTCCTCTTACCAGAGAGTTGATACATAGTAAAAATGGTATAATTTTGCAAAGTAAAACTGTCCTTTATAGAGTGGTATCCACTAAAGGGAAATGAATTTGAATATATTGGGCCTGGTACTGTGACAGTCAATAATAATAAAGTATTGTGTCTAAATACAACTTTCTTGACTGTTAAGAGAGTCAATCAGTCAAAAAAAAAAAACTTACCACATTGTAGGTCCTCTCCTCCATGTCCTTCTTCATCTCTGGGGGAGGAGGGTTCTGGGGGTTCCTCCGGATCTTGGACTTGTCCTCACTCACCTCCAGCAGACATGAGCTGGACTTGGTGATGGCTCCAGTGATCACCTCAGGATCACTGGACAGCTCCTGACACACCATGTACTTCTTTGTCAGGATTGGTACAATTTGGATTATAGATAAAAAGTTCCAATAGTATCAGTACTACAGTACACAACAGTATTTTCAGTATTATTCAACTCCAAACAATCGACGAAGAAAGGGAGGATAAGCCTGAAATTGTTACCTTCTACAACAGTGATTCTCAACCAATGTGCCGCGGTAATTTTGTGTGCCGCGAAATTCTAAAAATGTGCCGCCGAATTTTAGTCATATGATTATGTTCACGTTTGTATTGGTTTTTCTTTTTTTCTTTTTCATTTTTTTACTTTTTAAAATAACGAAATTAGCACAAATTGAATGTTAGAGATGTATATTACTTATATTTTGCATAGAAATATTGATACATAATTTGAATTTTCTTGCATTCAAGTTAGCAAAAGTGTGCCGCGAAATTCTAAAATTGTGCCACCAAATTTTCAAATCTTTAAAATAATGCCGCAACAAAAAAAAGGTTGAGAATCACTGTTCTACAACATAACAAAATGTGGACCTTGTTTTAACAAGTAGTAATGGAAGTTGATCAATATACTCTGGTAATATTCATTTAAAATTATTGAAGGGGGTGTAAAAAAAAAAGTTTCAAAAATTATGGACTGGCCTAATATTTTTATCTATAAAGTTGGTTACATTTGGTCAGAGTAGAAGCTAGAGTGAAACAATTTAGAGATAACTTATGAGAGCAACATAACCTGCTGGCAAAGCATTGTAAGAGCACAAAGTCAGGTTACTTTTTACATAGAGATGCAAATTTTGCTACTTTCACATCAATACCAATATATAAAAAAATAAAAATTAAATTAAAAAAAAAAAAACGTCTGTAGACGAGTGGGTAACACCCTCAATTACTGACAGCTATGAACCAGGATTGAATCCTGCGTTAACATTTTGTTTTAATATGTGAATAACTTTCACATATATTATTCATTGTTGTAAATATCATAAACTAGGTTGTTCTTGTTGAGCGGTACCTAATAAAGTGATTTTGGAACAAGAACATCGTTACCATTTTCACCATCTGGTGATGTGTAGTATTTTATAAGAGGTTTGTAAAGAAAGATGGAGTATATTCTAATAAGTTTAAATAGATAAGAGCAGTGTGTTAAAAATATATATTTAAAATTTTCAGCAATAGATGGCATTTAAATTGATATTTGAAACCTTCTGAACAACCAACTTATAAATTGAGATGAAACATTGTGAAAAAAGGAGACTTACCTTGAGTCTGTTGAAAGTGAGGAGAACAGAGAGGGGCACCCCTACACAACACATAGTTAGGTCATTGTCATACAATATATATACAGTAGAACTACCTCCCTTTTTAAAGGACAACTAATTGCAGAGCCAAAGTATCCTTTAGGGAGAAGTGTCCTCCTACCGGAGAGTTGCTAAATAGTAAAGATGGTAATTTTTCCAATGAAATCTATCCTTTGTAGAGAGGTTCCTGATCTAAACCATTTAACTTTCTTACATCTGCCACTTTGTTTATATAAATTTTATAAACTCTTTTCGATTAATACGTGTAAAGTTGCAAAATATTTAATTCTAAGTTCTAATTTATATGTTGTTTGTTTTTCTCTGTAATAGGCACAAATACAGTAGAACTACCTCCCTGTAAAGGACAACACCTAATTACAGAACCAAAGTGTCTTTTAGGGAGAGATGTCGTCTTACCGGAGAGTTGCTAAATTGTAAAAATGGTAATTTTGTAAATGAAACTGTCCTTAGTGGAGAGGTGTTTTCTTACCAGAGAGTTGCTAAATTGTAAAAATGGTAATTTTGTACAATGAAAACTGTCCTTAGTGGAGAGGTGTTTTCTTACCAGAGAGTTGCTAAATTGTAAAAATGGTAATTTTGTAAATGAAAACTGTCCTTAGTGGAGAGGTGTCTGCTAAAGGGAGGTTCTACTTTATTTCAATATTGTGTCTGATTGATTAATAATACAAAAAATATATATATAAAGAAGGAAGCTCTTTGTGGAAGTCAAGTTTCCCCAACGTAGAGTGTCTCAACTTACAGCCATCATCCAGGGTGGTCTGGCTCTTGAGGAACTTGTCCTTGGGCAGGTTGTAGTCTCCGTAGTAGTACTGTACACACACTTGGTTAACACTTGTTGTTGACAATTAAACAACTTTATTGACATCTCGTCAATCTTTACACTCAAAGGGAGTTATAAGGTAATAATAATGGTAGGAATGAAGAGAGATATTTACAATCGCTGTAGCCCTCTCCGAGGGTACGTCCGGATCAGGAGCTTAAAGCCGCCTTGAATCCAGACAGATCCCTGCCATTTGGGGAGTTCATGTTCGGAACATGTAACACTTGTTGTTGTTGTTTCTTATCCCCTTGTGTAAAGATAACACCAATTCCATGAGTCCATGCTCCCCGAGCTGTTTTATAATAAATAGCGGCCTCTCCCAAAGGTCCTGTTTAGTACATCTAATACAAGCCAAAATGTGTTTTGGAGCTGCAGGTACCAAGCTATATTTTGGGCAAGTGGGGTAATTTTGTTGTAATTTCTATTTTCAATGGTTTGAGATGGCCTGTTCTAAATCTTGTTAGTATTGTTTGATGCTGTCTGAGGTTCAGAGCTCCTCCTGGGTCCACTCCACTGTACCAGATGTCGGTCAGCACTTACCTCTACTATGAATACAACTCTCTTTGATCAGGCACAATTTGGATTATAAACACAAGGTAATAAGACCAAATCCAAATAAATTGTGTGTGGCGTTTCAGGGACAGTATTGTTATCATCTTCAGTGGTTGTACTTCAGTATATTCAATACATTTGTCTGAAGTGGTAACAACACTGTTACCAAAACGTCACACACTATTTATTTGGATTTGGTCTTATTACCTTGTGTTTATTGATAAATGATTTACTTCATTCAATACTTTTGTCTGATGATGGTAACAACGTTGTACCCATATGTCACATACTATTTATTTATTTGGATTTATTATCTTGTGTTTAGACAATTCTTTCTTTCTGGTATACTGGTGGTGATGGTATCAGGGATGACTCCACTGGGAAGTCTACTATTTTTTTAAATGAAATTTTGCCTATTTCTCTCTACAGTTTGGGGTAAATTGTGAAACTACAAACAAGATTTAGAACTACAAGGTAATAAGACCAAATCCAAATAAATAAGGCTTCCAGGGTTAAGTTTCTTGTTCAACTTTTTATTTTCAAGCTTTCAGACTTGTCAGTCCTTCAACAGGAGTATCACGATAATAAATTGATGATATAAATACTATTTTTATATACAAATTATTATTTACATGTTTTAAATCTTAATGATATTGAAAGGAGAGAAAAAATATATAATTACATTCTTTGTGTGTTATATAAACAATTTTTGAAAATATATATATATATACATTAGATAATAAAAGGCATATATTGGATTTAATAAAATATTTATTTAAATAAATTATATTTTATATTATTTTATATTTTATATTATATATTAAATAAATATTTTATTAAATCCAATATATGCCTTTTATTATCTAATGAATTAAGTATGGATTGCTCTATTTTCAAAATATATATATACGTACATGGTGGATGATACGTGCTGGTTGAATGATATCTCACTATTTATTTGGATTTGGTGTTATTACCTTGTAGTGTTCTGAATTTATAATTCACAAATTGTACTTTATCAAAACAAGATTTGCTCTCTTCAACCAGTCAATAGGATTAAAGTATTATTAAGCCAGAGATATCTACATTTATTTCATACTACAGTAGAACCTCCCTGTAAAGGACAACACCTAATTACAGAGCCAACATGTCCTTTAAGGAGAGGTATCTTCTTACTGGAGAGTTGCTAAATAGTAAAAATGGTAATTTTGAAAATGAAAACTGTACTTTGTAGAGAGGTGTCCTCTAATGGAAGTTCGACTGTATATAAACCATAGTCTCTGAAGAGAGACTACCTCCAGGAGAGACAGGTTTGAATGGCAGTCTCTCAAGATCTACAGTAGCGGGAGAAAGCCTAGATTGATTTAATAGAGCTAGTTACTGTATTCCTGCCCACTTCCCTCTGGCAAGTCCTAGTTTTGATAACACCCCGTGTGATAGCTTTAGGTTGCTGTTTCCCAATAGCTTTCAATCGTTCTTCAAAAGGCTTAATTAAAACACTGACTCTTTCTTATAAGAAGTGTTTACGGGGGGTCGGTGGAAGAATGGTCTAAACCATTGGTTTTCGACTGCTACGACCCGGGTTCGATTCCCGCATTAGGCATTTTTTTCTGATAAAAAAAAAATACTCCAATGGCCCCCGATTCCTGCAAAAGTCCAACCCCACCAGCGAGTGCAAGTATTTAAACAGGGCTCTGTCATATTTGTAAGCGAAAAGTCAAACTGCTTTTCACATGTGTAGACATGTGATGCACTTACAGTAAAAGCAGTTGCTAACTACCCACCATGATTATCATGGCTTGTACCATGTGTACTAGAGATAAGCAAAAAAAAGAAGCATTTACAAATTTACGTGCATAAATATTTCTTGAAGAAACAGTCCATGTTTTGATTAAGCCCATTGAAGAGCGATTATCACTTGAAAGATTGCAACTTAAAATAAAAAGAAACTTATTGTGAGAAAATACTTGTAGTTTATAAACATTCTTCACAATTATATCTTGGATTAGAACAGACTATAATTTAGTTTAATTCGCCTATCCTAAATCACCTATCCCTTGGAGTGTTGAATTAAAGAGGTTTAACCAAACAGTATAACTTCTCTGTATAGGACAACAACATTTAAACACAAGGTAATAAGACCAAATCATTCAATACTTTTGTCTGAAGATGGTAACAACGCTGTTACCGAAACGCTACACACAATTAATTTGGATTTGGTCTTATTACCTTGTGTTTATAATCTATAATCCAAATTGTGCCTTATCATTCAGCACTTTTGTCTGAAGATGGTAACAACGCTGTTACCGAAACGCTACACACTATTTATTTGGATTTGGTTTTATTACCTTGTGTTTATAATTTATAATCCAAATTGTGCCTTATCATTCAGCACTTTTGTCTGAATATGGTAACAACACTGTTACCGAAACATCACACACTATTTATTTGGATTAGGTCTTCTTACCTTGTGTTTATAATCTATAATCCAAATTGTGCCTTATTATAAAAACACTTTTGTTACCGAAACATCACACACTATTTATTTGTATTTAGTCTTATTACCTTGTGTTTATAATCTATAATACAAATTGTGTGCCTTTATCAACAACGACATTTAGTTGTAGCGCTAAAGTGTCCATAAGTATCCTCAGGTAGCAGCTAATTGGAAAAAAATGGCAATTTTTGGCGATGAAAACTGCTCTTTGTAGAGAGATATAGGTTACTCTTCTTGAGCTGCACCTAGTAAAGTTATTTTGAACTGGAACTTTAATAAACATCCTTTAACGCAATATCCCAAACTCAGGGATATTTCTACCATCATAACAAATTGGCTGTATATAAGGAGAAAAGTTAAGGAGAAAAATAAACTGGAGAGATGTCCTTCAGTGAGAGTGTCCTCTACTGTACATCAATCTTGACAGGTAAGAAATTGGAAGTGTGATTGATGATTTAGTGTAGACAATATGTGCTTAGATGGACCTTTATTTCAAACATTATAGCTATACATATCAATGATATGGTACAATTTGGATTATAGATTATAAACACAAGGTAATAAGAGCAAATCCAAATAAATAAATAGTGTAACGTTTCGGCAACAGTGTTGTTACCATCTTCAGACAAAAGTACTGAAGATGGTAACAATGCTGTTGCCGAAACGTCACACACTATTAATTTATTTGGATTTGCTCTTTTCTTTTGTCTGATGATGGTGACAATGCTGTTGCCGAAACGTCACACACTATTAAATTATTAGGTCTTATTTTCTTGTATCTATAATCCAAATTATGCTTTATCGTCAAAACATGTCATTTTTTACCACAAAACTTTATAAAACTTACCTCGAGTTGTTTAACAATTTTGGCTTCCACATCGGAAAGAGCGGCGGAGTTGTCTGACGTTTCAATATTGGTTTCTCCCATGGTCCTGCATTTGTAAACAGTTAGATGTGTGGAAGTTTAACATTGTCATCAAAGTGTATGTTGGAAGGGAACCTACACTGATTTACCACAATATATATAGAGATGCAATGTCTTCTTCTTTCTTATCTCCACTCAAACATATAAAGGTATCAAGCTTGTAAAGCTTGTTGATGGTGTCTGCCGGGGAAGAGTAGAGCTCATCAATGGATGAATCAATACAGTCAATAATGTGTTTTGGGGTTGCGGGTTGACACTTAGTAGATAGTGGGAAAACCCTGCAACCATTCTGGAAGTCATTGTCAGTAGATGACCAGACTTAAGTCTGGAAATCAAAGAGGCAAGGTAGACCAAATTGAATTAAATAAAAAGTGTGTAAACTATTTTATTTGGATTTGGTCTTATTACCTTGTGTTTATAATCTATAATCCAAATTGTGTGCCTTATCAATATACAGTTAAACCTGTCTATAGTGCTCCTTCTAAATGGTGCCTTCCTCTCTATAGCGCCCGATTTTAAATACATAGTACGATGTGATTTACATTAAAAGTGACCTGTCTATAGCACCCTATTTTGGTGAGTCTCAAGAAGGGGCACTATAGACAGGTTTAACTGTATATATAGAGAGAGGGGGTGACTAATCTCAAAATGATTCTCTGATTTGTCCATTAGAAGTGTATTTGTCTGTCTGTACTACAGAGGACCACTGCCAGTTATGAATGTTATTTCTCTAAACAGAAGTTTTGGAGAAGATATTTTTTAACAGAATTACAAGTTACAAGAATACCTAATCCAAATAAATAATAGTGTGTGACATTTCGGTAACAGCGTTGTTACAGAAACGTCATACACTATTAATTTATTTGTATTAGGTCTTATTTTCTTGTAGCTATAATCTATAAACCAAATTGTATGCTTTATCATTACATTACAAATTGTGTGTTTATAGTACAGTAGAACCTCCCTTTAGTGGACACCACTCTATAAAGAACAGTTTTCCTTTGCAAAATTATACCATTTTTACTACTCAAGGTAATACGACCAAATCCAAATAAATAATTAGTGTGTGATGTTTTGGTAACAGTGTTGTTACCGAAACATCACACACTATTTATTTATTTGGATTTAGTCTTATTACCTTGTGTTTATAATCTAAATCCAAATTGTGCCTTACCATTTTTACTATTTCTCCGGTAAGAGGACACTTCTCCCTAAAGAACAGTTTGACTCTGCAATTAGGTGTTGTCCTTTACAGGGAGGTAGTTCTATTGTATTAGGTTTGGTGGAGAAGTGTCAGTTTGCAACGGAGTCTACTCTTAACTATTATTAAAGAGAGAGAAAAGGCCTCTGCATTTTACTTCTCTCAATCCTGATTCTGTTATTGATAGAAGAGGGGAAGAAGTCATGTGATCCATGACTTCCTCTACTGAGGGTGGGCCACATTGTCTCTCCATACTTCCTCAGTCATCCTCTTTATCTATCAATAGCAGAATCAGGATTGAGAGAAGTAAAATGCAGAGGTCTTCAATAATAGTTAAGATTAAACTCAGTTACAAACTGATTCTGCTTTACCAAACCTAATACAATGCTTCAATGCCCCCCGATTCTTGCAAAAGTCCAACACCACCAGCGAGTGCAAGTAACCAAACGGGGCTCTGGCACATTTGTAAGTGCAAAGTCGAACTGCTTTCACATGTGTAGTAAAAAGCAGTCGCTAACTACCCACCATGATTATCATGGCCTGTACCATATGTACTAGGGATAAGCAAAAAAAAAAAACTAATACAGTAGAACTACCTCCCTGTAAAGGACAACACCTAATTGTATAGCCAAACTGTCATTTAGGGAGAGGTGTACTCTTACCGGAGAGTTGCTAAATAGTAAAAATGGTGTGATTTTGCAAAGGAAAACTGTTCTTTATAGAGTGGTGAACTAAAGGGAGGTGAATTTGAATATATTGGGCCTGGTACTGTGACAGCTAATAATAATAAAGTCCTGTGTCCAAATACAGCTTTCTTGACCGTTAAGAGAGTCAATCAGGCTTGGGAGAATCCTTAAAGTTATGCCCAACGAAACTGTATGGCTGACACATGAAAATAGTTCTATTAAAAAACCTAAACTAATTTAACCAATCTAAAACTAACCTAACTTTGAATATTTATTCACTTGTTTCAAATTACAAAACTATTTTAGACGCGTAATATTCTTTTTAAAATAAAACTATTTCTACTGCCCTTACTGCAATGGAAAAATTAAAGGGAGGGCCTGGCTCATTGCAGTAAAAATTGGTTTATTTTAAAAAGAATATTACGCATCTAAAATAGTTTCATAATTTGATAACAGATGGCGCGCTAGTGCATCGTAATACACTTGTTTGTATCTTGGGCAAAACCTTAGGATTCTCCCAAAATGGTACAAATCTATGGTAAGATGATAGAGAGTTAAGCAATGTCAGGTCTGGTCAGTACTTGGGAGGGTGCATCTAGGGGCCAACAATGGATGCAGTAGGCTCTTTTTGTTTTTTCAAAGTTTGTGCCATGCAGAAGAAATAAATTGCTAAGTTGATAATTAGTAATCACATTGTATCACTCTGAATTAAGAAAATATTCTATTGAACCTTTTTAAAGTAGATTTTTTGGAAAGGTGAACAATTTGTTTTAAATTATTATTTAGATTTAAATTTCAACATGTCGATTATATTTTGTGAAATGTAAACAAAAGATACTTAAACAACTAGTTTAAAAAGAATGAGGCTTGTAAATTTGAATTTTTCCTATTTATGTTTTCTTATTTAGTCTATTTAATTCTAAAATTTATCATTAGTCTCGTATAGACTTTCGTTTGGTTTTAATATTAATCACGCTGAGCTGATGGTAAATCGGCATCACATGGCATCATTGTTGCAACTTTTTTTCCCCCCAATTTTTAAAAAAATAACTCCAAAATGTCACTTAAAACATAATTAATTATTGTTTATTTAATGTTGGTAAATGTTTTTAAATAATATTTAAACTTTTTTTATACAACGTGGTAATAAAACGTTGCTTCATATTTTCATTTTATCGAGCAAATTTTTCTGATAATTGATGGAAAAAAAGAGGTTCACAATAAATTTCTCTTCTTTTAATATAATAATATATTAAATTTGATTTTTCAGTTTTAATTATGGCAGCCATGGTGCTTCTAAGAATACCGAAAGGCGTTTAATAAAGTACTATAAGACAAGCATATTTGAAAAGACTTACATTTTATATTTATCTTTATCGGAATTATATATACGCAAATTTTAAAATCAAAATATTAAATTTTTATAAATACACGTGAGTCAACACGGTCTAAACAAACCAATACTCAAAGTAAACTTGATTACACTGTAATAATATTAAAAAACATCTGTGGCAAAAATAATTTCAATTTCTCTATGAATATAGTTTAATTTTAATAGATTTATTAATTTGTATTTGATTTTAAAATTGAATTGTTTTATTTTTGTTTGAAATTAAACGGCGTGCATTGTGCCTGATTGCATCATTTATAATGTATTTAAAATAGCTTTGCTTTTCTAAATTGAATTTGAATTACATAACTATTCAGGAAACAAATATAACACGCAAAAATTGTATTTGTGAAATGTATTTAATTTAACAAATTTTATTATTTATGACACTTTAAAAAAAAAATCGGTTACTTTTATAGACCTAGCTGTATTTATATTGTTTACCTTTCGAAATATTTCAATAAACCAAAACATTGGCAGTTTTAAAATCAACAATAGAACACTTGTATATACTGTATATATATAACGAATGAAGACATATAGTGATTTGGGAAGTAGTCGTGATAGTTGTGTGATGAGGCGCACACAGCAGACAAGATTCAGCAGCAAAAAAAACCTTGATAAGTAGATCAGAAAGGACAGTGAAGGTCCAAGGACTATCCTAGAAACAACTGGTGTCGAGACCACCTCAGTGCGAGCTGTTCCCAGATAATCAAATCCAGGTGCTTTTAAACCCTTTTGAGTAGGATAAATCAGTCCCAGAATGGGGATGAGTGGGCAGCTTCCTGAAATGTTTGTTTTTATAAGGCTGGATAGATGGCCACCCACAAGGTTGTTCAGGCCAAGGAATTTCCCTTTCCTCATACTCCCACACAGGCCATCTTTATTTGAATAGTTCTAATTATTATGACATATACAAATATATCTCTCGAAATATTTTGAGAAAAAATGTTTTTTTTTTTCTTTACAGATCCAGGTACGCCCTTCTATACAATCTTAATTGATGGATCGCCTTTTGACTCAAAATATATACAAAGGTCTGAAACAAATTCATTGGAATTTTAATATGATACAGATATTTTTTGAATATTTTAATACCTTTAAATACATGTGTAAATATGGAAAACGTGTTATCGCTTGAGTACTAGTGATAAAGGGCATAAATATGAAACACAATGACTTTCAAATTCAAGAAGAACCAATATTTCCTACCCCGTTGCCATCAAATGTAATCATCAATCTTAACCTGAATGAACCCTGCAATAAAAAGAGAACAAAAACATACTTAAAAAGAAAGGACTTGATGGCAGATGAATTGGCAAAGGAAGCCAGAAAGTTGTGCCAAAGGAAAGAACAAATGTCAGTATTTGACGCTGATGTTTTAACAAAATACAAGATAATTTAACAAAAAATAAGAAAAGATAACAAAAAAAGATAGGTAGTCAGTAGGAAAAGCCAGGGAGGCCCATAGGCCTTTCTTTAAATAATTATTTTTCACACTCTCCAGCTCTCACACTAGGCTTGGTGTAGTCCTTCACACCCTTGCTGGTCAGTGGTGAGATCCTGCAGTATTTAATCTCCTCAAAGATGTCAATGGGGTTCTGGGCCTGGAGTAGAGTTGGCCATGTTTTGTAGACTCAGGCTGCATGCTACAACTGGCTATCAGAATTGGGCCTCTGTTGACAAGGGACTTTATGATAGCCTCCCTGCCACCACATTCTCATATACAGGCGAGTACTTTTGTTAATTTTGCCTCCTTCCAGCAAACATTCCTTCATTCCTATTTAAATTTATTTAGGCCCACCAGCTATTTACAACTAAGCGTGTTAAATTATGTCTTCCGCATCCTTCAGCAAATCTTCTGAACTCTTATGCTTAAATGAGACAAATAATAAACATATATGAGTATGGTTTAAAATATAGTTAGTTTATTAAGATACTTTTTTTACATTTTTAACAAATATTTTTGAATTATAAATATAGCTTTTGTTATCTTAATGCAGCAATGAAATCCTGTATTAGCTGCAAGCTAATTCTGAATATATTAGTGATATCCCAAACAAAAAGGATAATTGCCTCTCGAAAACTTTATAAAATTTAAGAATTAATTTATTCGTAAAAATTGGCAAATATTGAAATATATCAAAATAACTTAATTACAATTAATGGACTTTAAAACCACAAATTTCTTTACTCTCATCAGCGTAAATGCTTTTTAAATTCATCTTCCTTATTATCCCATATACTGCTTTGTTTACTTTTCTCTAATAGAAACTCAATACTTCTTTTATAGCCACAATCAGAACTTCTTTAATTGGTACTTAAGACTTATATACTTGTTGGCCTTCTTCTGTGCAGTCGATTTTTCTAGTCTCTTCTCCTCCACTCTCGTCATGTGCTTACTCTACACAGCAAGCTGGCCCACTGTCTACGCTTATTGACGCACTTGTCTATTTTCTCCCTGGCATACTGTCTACCAATTTACCTAACACTAATTTGTGCTCACTCATCCTCTCAGGCCCCACTTTTATCTTCCACAGAGATAACACGTGCTGTACTGTGGCAAACATTTGTTCAACACTTATTGCTGTTCAGCGAGACATTTCTACATATTTATTCATCTACTTATAACATTAACTTTGGAAATATCTAGGCTATAGCTATAGGATTATTAATGTTATGAAGTGGCTAGGAGAGAAAGATATATGTACAATGGAGGGTACTATGTAAATAGTTATGATGGAACTATTCTGTAATTTCTGTTTTTGATTTTATACTGTTCTTATCTTTTGATATAGGGAGCTTAGAGCTAAATTTTATAAGTTTGTAGATATGCTTTTATATATTACTAGCGGACGTACCCGGCTTCGCCCGGGTTTTACCCCAATAAAGGTTTGTCTAACGAATCTCTCGATAAAGTGAACATTTTTTCCCGGTCCCTTGAAAAATACTCGATAAGTTGAATAAAACCAATATTAATTGGTTCCCTCGGTAATTGGAAGTTAAAGGAATAGTATCTTGCCTTGGAATTGTATCATTATTCTTGTCTCAAATAAATTGCCGTGTCATCCTGAATTTTGTCTTTCCTAATTTTCTACATTACAAAATCATCGTATCATCATGATAATATTTAGAGCAGATTGTTGAATTATAACAGATAAATTAGAATATTTATCTTGATTATTTTTAGGCGAAAAGTTATTTCAAAAATTTTATTTGCTAGAAACTTTCCCAGTACTATACTAAATAACTTCCCAAAGTTTCATGGCGTTCCAATGAGTGGTTTGGTCAGGCATAAAGGACACACACACACATACATTCATTTTTATATACATGTATATAGATAGTAATTATAGGTTTGTCTTAATTGAATTAACGAACTGCTTTTTCAATTCGTTAATAAATGAGTTATTTGGGATCGTTATTTTTGATGATGCTCTTTTATTCTGGCGTCTACTTTCCTGCTGGTTTCATCTATATAAATGGATTGAAATTCAAAACATGATATTGAATATATTGTATTCTGTAATGGATTCTAATCGTTTTGTGATGGTGTTTCTCAAATCATTTCCAGTGATTCTTGAGCTGCAAAGAAAATAGTATCCCATATTTATTAAGTTACAGTGCTATTTCTGCATTCACTGGTGTATAATCTATCTACACTACGTGCCATTAAAATTCTACACTAAGAAGAAATGCAAATAACAAAATGATATTTACTGGACAAAAATTATATTGAAGAGAATAACAAGTGATTAGATTTTCCAAGAATTTTGGGAGTATGGATCCTGAGGAATTAGTACCCAGAAGAACCACCTCTGGCAGAAATATGTTTTGCCATTGAGTCATACATAGAATGCATTGCATGTACAGCTTCCCATACAGTTTCAACACGATGTCACAGGTCGACAGTAGTGACAGGCGAGTGGCGACGAGCTAGTCGCACGGCAACGATTGACCAGACCTTTCCTATTGGTGACAGATCAATGGAATGTGCTGATCAAGGAAACAGCCGAATGATTTTTGTATCTCGGAAGCCCTATACAATGCCAGCAACATGAATTATCATGCGGAAACGTTGTGTTTCCCAAGTCTCGAAAAAGGGGTGTTGTCCAAGGCCTTAATATACAAGGTATGTCCCATAAGTTCCCGGACTGGGTCCATAAAAAAATAAATAAATGAAAAGTGTAAATAAATGTGTCTATTTATTATAGAAAAACTAGCCGAATGACCCGGGCAACGCCCGGGTTTTACCCGATTAAATGCTTTTATTCAAATACTATTCGTTACAATTATAAATTGGCGCCGTGGATGTCATTCTTGTGAAACGTCCCGCTCCAAACTTTGTGTCTGAGAAGCGATATTTTTATAAAGAGATGATCTGGCTTTGTGTCTTCTGCTCGAATGAATGTTTTCTGTTAGAATTTTGTTCCTGCATACTAAAAATGAACTGGCTTCTCCCGTGGTCTCTGCTTTTTGGAATTTTTCCCGGATATAATTTTGTATCTGATAATCAAATATGATACAGCAATATTGTCATAATCATTTTCTGACTAAAAAAACCCAACTATTTTTGCCCAGAACCTGTCAATTTCAAATTTTCTTGGCTAAAAATGCGACAAATATCTCTTTCACATTTTTTTTCTATGTCCTGTTAAAACACGTTTTACATGTACATTAGGTCAGCTGATATTACCTCCCATCTTCACCGCTAGAGGCGCTGCTTGCGAGCGAAAGAGCAAATTTGCAACTCAAATTTGCAAATAACTCGAAGAATATTCGGGATAGAGACCTGAAATATTCAATATAAGTTTTTCCAGATTCTACTATACATACTGATAAAATTTCAGTCATATTAGTTACGTATTTTACGTATATTACGTAAAAGCATTCCATTCACAAAAGCAAACGATGACCAAATTGATGATTCTGACACTTGTATATTTTAATAATAATAATATAAATGAGTTTTAAAAATTGTAGAAAAAAATGCATCGGCCGGGAATCGAACCCGGGCCGCCCGCGTGGCAGGCGAGCATTCTAGCCACTGAACCACCGATGCTTATAAGAAATGGCCATATTTGGGTATTTATTCCATTCACAAAAGCAAACGGTGACAGAATTGTTGATTGATTGTTGATTATGACTCTGATACTTGTATATTTTAATATCTGGCAACACGGTGGTACCAATATCGAGGCGGTACGTGCGCGCGCGCCACGGTCATTCTAATTTATTTAAAGGTTACACCTAGCGCTGCGGCGATTTTACGATGGAACAAAAATTGAAGCAGAGGATTTACATAGAATTTTGTGTGAAACTTCAAATATCAGCAACCGAAACTTTTGAAATGCTTAATAAAGCATTCCCCAATGACGCCCCAAAGAGAACAACTGTTTTTGAATGGTATTCTAGATTTAAAGCTGGCAGAATTTTCATTGAAGATGATCCTCGTCAAGGACGCCCAACATTTCAAAGAACTGATGAAAATGTGCAAAAGATCACCAATTTGATAAAAGAAAATCCTCGAACCACTTTGCTGGAGCTAGAGCAAGACACAGGCATCTCTAAAACAACGATTGGAAGGATCGTAACCGAAGATTTGAAGCTCAAAAAGACTCCTGCAAAATTCATCCCAA
Organism: Cordylochernes scorpioides; assembly: GCA_030710605.1. Taxonomy (NCBI): domain Eukaryota; kingdom Metazoa; phylum Arthropoda; class Arachnida; order Pseudoscorpiones; family Chernetidae; genus Cordylochernes; species Cordylochernes scorpioides. The sequence goes on from CP092869.1 coordinate 15,079,756, forward strand.
GATTCCTCATTAATGAGCAAAAACTGTGTCGGCTTGCAACCTGTGAGGGCATGTTGGAAATGACAAGAACGGATCCGGAATGGAAAGACAAAATAATCACAGGCGACGAGACATGGGTCTATAGCTATGACCCTGAAACCAAGCGTCAATCTGCCGAATGGAGAGGTCAGGGTGAGCCTAGACCCAAAAAATCCAGGATATTGAAATCCAGAAACAAGGTGTTGCTGGTCGCTTTTTTGGATAAGGACATTGTTCATCACGAGTATCTTCCTGCAGGCCAAACAGTTATAAAGGAAATGTATTTGGGCATCCTTCGCCGTCTAAGGGAAGCGATTCGAAAACAAAAGGCCAGAAAAATGGACTAATGGTGACTGGATCCTACACCATGACAATGCCCGCCCTCACACAGCGCACTTGGTGACGAATTTTTTGGCGAAAAACGGGACACAAATCCTACCCCAACCACCCTATTCTCCAGACATCGCACCAAATGACTTTTTCCTGTTCCCCAAACTTAAAGCAGTTCTAAAAGGAAGAAATTTTGACACCAGGGATGACATAATAGAAAAATCGCTGTTGGCATTGAAGAGCATTCCAAAAGAGGCCTATAAAAACTGTTTCGACAATTGGGAGAAACGATGGCGCTGGTGCGTTGAAGCAACGGGGGATTACTTTGAAACGTTTTAATAAATAAAAAATATATTATCTTACCTTTTTTTTATGGACCCAGTCCGGGAACTTATGGGACATACCTTGTATCAGAAATATTCCGGGACTATTTAGAGTGCCGAGGAATACGAACGAGCGATGACTGAGACGTGCATTCAATCGTACTCCATGCCATCACTCCAGGTGATGAGCCAGTATGACAATGTCGAATGCATGCTGGCGATGTACCTTCTCTGCGTTGGTGCCAAGCACGGATGTTGTGGCCATAATGTACTACAAACAGAACTTGATTCAATGTAATGCCATTCCTAGGTCCAGGTTTGTCGTTCATCACATCATTGAATAATAAATTGTTGGTGGTGGTGGTGTCTTGTCCATGGAGCAGATCAGATCGGTCCATGCACCATGATCACAATACCGGCCAAATGAGGTGCATTAAATCAATTTCTAATTTTTGTTGCTCCATGGAATGGAGGGATGCCATTGCCCCATTAGTCAGCCACATTTCAGAGTTCCCTGTTCACGGTTACCGTAACGGCTCGGGGTTCACGACACCGTATTTCGCACTACAGGACAGTCCCTTACTTGTGCTGTTTCTCCCGCCCGCCACGTAGAGGAGAGGTTGGACTTCTGGGCAGGAAATAAATTGTTGTTGATATATATAGGATTGCAGCTTGTGGATAAATTTTAGTGGTCAGATTTAAGGTATCGACTGTTATTTAGGACATGATTTGAAAGACAAGTATTCTGGACTTTTAGGAACCAAGAGATCTTAATCAGCAAGATTGCTAGGTTTCTTTAACACGCTATAAAAATAGGCCACTAGCTTCCAAGCCGACAGGTCCCCATAATAGCCCTAGTGCAGGGTTCGGCAAACTTTTGAGTTGGAAGAGTCAAAAATTACAATTCACAAAATTTCAAACTTTTTTTTTTTTGCTTATCCCTAGTACTCGTGGTACAGGCCATGATAATCATGGTGGGTAGAAGAAGGCGACTGCTTTTACTGTAAGTGCACCACATGTCTACACATGTGAAAAGCAGTTCGACTTTGCGCTTACAAATATGCCAGAGCCCCGTTTGCTTACTTGCACTCGTTGATGGGGTTGGACTTTTGCAAGAATCGGGGGCCATTGGAGCATTTTTTTTTTAACAGAAAAAAGTTCCCAGTGCGGGAATCGAACCCGGATCGAAGCGGTCGAAAACCAACGGTTTAGATCATCCTTCCACCGACCCCCCTTCAAAGTTTTTAAAGAGCCATAAATTTTTTTCTTGCCAACAATAAATAGTACTCACATAAATAATATTTACTTATTGAACTATATAAAGAGCTTCACATCCAAAGAGCCCCATGTGTCTCCCGAGCCGCAGTTTACCGACTTCTGCCCTAGTACGATAAAAAACAACTTGACGAAGATCTGTAAGATTGAAAGCTAGTGGCCCATTTGTATCGTAATAAAGGAACTAATGACTATAGCTGCTTTAAGATCTTGTGACAATTGACAATAAAAAAAAACAGTCTATTGACATATAGTCAACAGTAGGGAGAAGGTTTACAGCCATTTT
>CP092869.1:15082087-15095793 GCA_030710605.1 Cordylochernes scorpioides
TTCCAGTGGTTCTTGGACTGCAAAGAAAATATTATCCCATATTTATTAAGTTCTAGCGATATTTCTGCATTCACTGCTGTATAATCTATCTACACTACTTTTCATTAAAATTTTTACACCAAGAAGAAATGCAAAAAACAAAATAATATTTAAAATTCGAAACTATTATAGACGCGTAAGATTCTTTTTTAAAAATAAGTAATTTCTACTGTCCTTACTGCAATGGAAAAATTAATGGGAGGGCTAAAAGAATCTTACGCGTCTATAATAGTTTCGAATTTTGATAATAGATGGCGCGCTAATGCATCATAAAATAATATTTATTAGACAAATACATTATACTGGTAAAATAACAAGTGATTAGATTTTCAAGAATTTTGGGAGTATGGATCCTCAGTAATTTTAGTACCCAGAAGAACCACCTCTGGCAGAAATAGGCTTTGGCATTGAGTCATACATAGAATGGATTGCATGTACAGCTACAGCTTCCCATGCAGCTTCAACACGATGTCAAAGGTCGATAGTAGTGACAGGCGTGTGGTGACGAGCTAGTCGCACGGCAACGATTGACCAGACGTTTCCTATTGGTGACAGATCAAGGGAATGTGCTGATCAAGGTAACAGCCGAATGATATTTGTATCTCGGAAGCACAGTACAATGCCAGCAACATGAATTATCATGGGGAAATGTTGTGTTTCCCAAGTCTCGAATAACGGGTGCTGTCCCGGCCCTAAAGACATCAGAAATATACCGGGGACTTTTAGAGTGCCGAGGAATACGAACGAGCGATGACTGAGACGTGCATTCAATCGTACTCCATACCATGACTCCAGGTGATGAGCCAGTATGACGATGTCGAATGCATGCTGGCGATGAACCTTCTCTTCGTTGGTGCCAAGCACGGATGTTGTGGCCATAATGGTACTACAAACAGAACTTGATTCAATGTAACGCCATTCCTAGGTCCAGGTTTGTCGTTCATCACATCATTGAATAATAAATTGTTGGTGGTGGTGGTGTCTTGTCCATGGAGCAGATCAGATCGGTCCATGCACCATGATCACAATACCGGCCAACTGAGGTGCATTATATCAATTTCTGATTTTTGTTGCTCCATGGAATGGAGGGATGCCATTGCCCCATTAGTCAGCCACATTTCAGAGTTCCCTGTTCACGGTTACCGTAGCGGCTCGGGGTTCACGACACCGTATTTCGCACTACAGGGCAGTCCCTTACTTGTGCTGTTTCTCCCGCCCTCCACGTAGAGGAGGGGTTGAACTTCTGGGCAGGAAATAAATTGTTGTTGATATATATAGGATTGCAGCTTGTGGATCAATTTTAGTGGTCAGATTTAAGGTATCGACTGTTATTTAGGGCATGATTTGAAAGACAAGTATTATTGACTTTTAGGTACTAAAAGATCTTAATCAGCAAGATTGCTAGGTTTCTTTAACACGCTATAAAAATAGGCCACTAGCTTCCAAGCCGACAGGTCCCCATAATAGCCCTAGTGCAGGAGTCGGAAAACTTTTGAGCCGGAAGAGTCAAAAATTACAATTCACAAAATTTCAAAGTTTTTTTTTTTTTGCTTATCCCTAGTACACGTGGTACAGGCCATGATAATCATGGTGGGTAGAAGAAGGCGACTGCTTTTACTGTAAGTGCACCACATGTCTACACATGTGAAAAGCAGTTCGACTTTGCGCTTACAAATATGCCAGAGCCCCGTTTGGTTACTTGCACTCGCTGGTAGGGTTGGACTTTTGCAAGAATCGGGGGCCATTGGAGCATTTTTTTTAAACAGAAGAAAGTTCCCAGTGCGGGAATCGAACCCGGGTCGAAGCGGTCGAAAACCAACGGTTTAGATCATCCTTCCACCGACCCCCCTTCAAAGTTTTTAAAGAGCCATAATTTTTTTTTCTTGCCAACAATAAATAGTACTCACATACATAATATTTACGTATGGAACTATATAAATAGCTTCACATCCAAAGAGCCGCATGTGGCTCGCAGTTTACCGACTTCTGCCCTAGTGCGATAAAAAAAAAAAAAAAAAACTCGACGAAGATTTGTAAGATTGAAAGCTAGTGGCCCATTTGTATCGTAATAAAGGAAATAATGACTATAGCTGTTTTTAAGATCTTGTGACAATTGACAATAAAAAACAGTCTATTGACATCTAGTCAACAGTAGGGAGAAGGTTTACAGCCATTTTTAAAATAGGGAGAAATATATACAACAGACGGAGGGACATCTGGATTTCATCAGGAGCTTAAAGCCGCCTTGAGTTCGGACAGGCCGTTGCGGATTATGGAATCCATGTCCTCAGCATGATCGATGACAGTGTTGAGGAATTCGACAAGAATAATCTTGTGTTCAGGCGAGAGATATTTTTGAGATAATTTCTATCATCGCGGTTTAAGATCTTGTGTTTTTAAATAGAACCAGAAATTTTTATTTGAGCGATATTCATGGATTTTGAAAAAAAGTAACGCTAACATTGCGTGGTCTTTAAAGAAGCATATCTTCAAAGAGAAGTTTTGTTGTTCCAATGTTGGAACAGAACACACATTACATGGCCATTGATTAATGATTCAGAGATGATGTGAAGATTTTGGTTCAAGGCCGCAACAAGCGTCAGATTCTGGCACGTTACGTTGCCAAGATGGGGAGACGTCTGATAACCTTCACGATGTACTGTGATCTCTTCCTGACAATCGCAGTCAAAAATTAATAAAACCATTTATTTTTAAAATAAAAGGATTTAAAAGCGCGAATGTTTCTTTTATACATAAAACGAACTTCTACTGTCCTTACTGAGATTAAAAAATATATTGGGAGGGCTTAGCTCATCATTGCTCGATGCAAATATTTGAATATAATTCTACTGTCCTATAAGCTTATGTCCATAGTTTTCTCGAAAACCATTTCTGAGAATTCATCCTTCAGTGCTGCGTATAAAAGCAGAATCGTCCAATACAGTATTAGAGCTCTGAGAAGCGGTCTGGTGGATTAAATTGGCGAAACCGCTGGGAGGGGTTCACCACTGATGAGCCAAGCCCTCCCAATATATTTTTTCATCGCAGTAAGGACAGTAGAAGTTCGTTTTATGTATAAAAGAAACATTCGCGCTTTTAAATCCTTTTATTTTATATGTATAGATGGCGCGTTATTGCTTTGTGTTAATTTATCCCTAATGACCATTTATTTTATTTACATATCGCCGGACAACCATCACGTTATTCTGCAATCCCTTCTTGACAATTTACAGCAATTGTAGTCAAAAATTAATAAAACTATTTTATTTACATATCGCCGGACAACCTCCACGACATCCTGTAATCCCTTCCTGACACCTTATAGCAATTGTAGTCAAAAATTAATAAAACCTTTATTTACATATCTCCCCAGTAAGCCTCCACACGTTCTTTCAATCCCTTCCTGGAAATTTACAGTGATCGCAGTCAAAAATTAATAAAACTATTAATTTTATTTACATATCGCTGGACAACCTTCACTTCATCCTGTAATCCCTTCCTGACAACTTATAGCAATTGTAGTCAAAAATTAATAAAACTTTTTATTTTATTTACATATTGCCCGGACAACCTTCACGTTATTCTATAATCCCTTCCTGACAATTTACAGCAATCGCAGTCAAAAATTAATAAAAATATTTGTTTTATTTACATATCGCCGGACAAACTTCACGTCATCCTGTGATCCCTTCCTGACAATTTACAGAAATTTTAGTCAAAAATTAATAAAACTATTTTATTTACATATCGCCGGACAAACTCCAGGTCATCCTGTAATCCCTTCTTGACAATTTATAGCAATCGCAGTCAAAAATTAATAAAACTATTTTATTTAAATATCGCCGGACAAACTTCACGTCATCCTGTGATCCCTTCCTGACAATTTACAGAAATTTTAGTCAGAAATTAATAAAACTATTTTATTTAAATATCGCCAGACAAACTCCAGGTCATCCTATAATCCCTTCTTGACAATTTACAGCAATCGCAGTCAAAAATTAATAAAACTATTTTATTTACATAGCGCTGGACAACCTTCACGTCATCCTGTAATCCCTTCCTGACAGCTTATTGCAATTGCAGTCAAAAATTAATAAAACTATTTTATTTACATATCTCCCCAGTAAGCCTCCACACGTCGTTCTTTCAATCTCTTCCTTGAAATTTACAGCAATCGCAGACAAAAATTAATAAAACTATTATTTTATTTACATATCGCTGGACAAACTTCACTTCATCCTGTAATCCCTTCCTGACAACTTATAGCAATTGTAGTCAAAAATTAATAAAACTTTTTATTTTATTTACATATTGCCCAGACAACCTTCACGTTATTCTATAATCCCTTCCTGACAATTTACAGCAATCGCAGTCAAAAATTAATAAAAATATTTGTTTTATTTACATATCGCCGGACAAACTTCACGTCATCCTGTGATCCCTTCCTAACAATTTACAGAAATTTTAGTCAAAAATTAATAAAACTATTTTATTTACATATCGCCGGACAAACTCCAGGTCATCCTGTAATCCCTTCTTGACAATTTATAGCAATCGCAGTCAAAAATTAATAAAACTATTTTATTTAAATATCGCCGGACAAACTCCAGGTCATCCTGTAATCCCTTCTTGACAATTTAAAGCAATCGCAGTCAAAAATTAATAAAACTATTTTATTTAAATATCGCCGGACAAACTCCAGGTCATCCTGTAATCCCTTCCTGACAACTTATAGCAATTGTAGTCAAAAATTAATAAAACTTTCTATTTTATTTACATATCGCTTAAAACAAACCACGTCATCTTGTAAATCCCTTCCTGATAGCTTATAGCAATTGCAGTCAAAAATTAATAAAGGGTGTCCCAAAAGGTATTTTACAATTTCAAAGTTGAATAACATGACACTTGTAATTTATTTACAATCAATTTGCTGTAGTTTAAATAATTTTTCATCTCAAAAATATAAATTTTAAGTTGTATTATGTGCATTTTTCAGATAATACGAACTTATATAAATAGTCCCGTATACATAAGAAAAGACAAAATAGGTAGTGATGTCTTGTCCATTCTCCATAGAAAGGGAGGGTGTCATTGCCCCGTTAGTCAGCCACATTTCAGAGTTCCCTGTTCACGATTACCGTAGCGGCTCACGACACCGTACTACAGGACAGTCCCTTACTTGTGCCTCTTCTACCCACGTAGAGGGGGACTTCTGGGCAGGGACAAAATGTGTGGAATGATTTATTGACACCAGATCTAACATTCAAGGAAACTTCAGAACACTATTTGGCAAAGAACCATCATCTCGCTGGTCAATAAGAAAGTGATACAGAAACTTTATGGAGAACAACAGTCTGTGTAGATATGAAGTTAATACTGGACTGTGAAGTATCTCTTTGTTTAAAAAAAAAAAAATCTTTAAAAATGGCATATATACAGATGGAAATTTTTTTTGGGAGGATATTGATCTAAAAAGATAAAGGTCGCATTTCCCCTCAAAATAGACGTCAAAACTAGACGCCATCTATTGACCGTCGCCACAAACTAGCGCTCTCGGGTTGGTGACAAAGCCACAACACCAGCAAACTGAAAAGCGTCCATCTGTGGCTTATGCAACTACCTTTGAGGAACATCTACGTCGTCTACAACTTGTATTACGGTATATACCAGACTAAGCTTGAACTATAAAAAGTGCCTTTTTGGATCTAGATGGATAAATGTTTCAGGACACCTTGTTGATATCAATGTAATTAGTCTAGATTCAGATAAAGTTGAAGCCGTCTCTAAATTTCTGAGGCTAAGAAATATCTCTGAACTTTGGATCTTTCTTGATTTATGCTCCTGTTACCAAATATTTACTGAAAATTTGCCGGAAAAGCTAGAACTTTGTATAGTTGCTAAATGCTGAGAAACAATACTATTGAGATGCGCTTCAACAGAAAACTTTTGAAGTCCTCAAAACAGCACTAACTTCAGAGCCTATCCTGAGACACTATGATTAATCCGCTGGTACTCATCATTGGAGCTTTTCTCCTACAAGTACAAGATAGAAAGGAGCAGCCTATAGCGTATGCATTTATAGCTCTCTTTAACAAAAGAAAAATGAACTATTCTACGACAGGAAAAGAATGCTTTGCTGTGTATACAAGAGCGGACGCAAACATAAGGATGCCGATTGTCTGTCAAGGAGCCCGCTTGAGAACGATCAACCAAGTACTGTGATGTCACTAACCAACGTCGATATAGAGCAGACTAAAGACCCGGATTTAGCTAAAAAAAAATCGATAATTTAAACTCGGGCTACACCAGAAAGGAATTCAGCATTATCGACGTCATCTTATACAAGAAAAACTATAGCACAACTGGAAGACCCTGGCTTATGATGATTCCTAAGCACTTAAGATCGGAAGTTATGGAAGATTTACATGATGCTCCTACAGCTGGGCATTTGGGGTTTGCCCGAACGTATGACAAAGTGAAGAAACGATTCTATTGGCCTGGCCTTTATAGAACTGTTCGCCAATATGTAAGCCATTGTCGGGAGTGTCAACGAAGGAAGAAATTACCTCGACGTCCGGCTGGACAACTTGTATCCATACCACCCGTAGAAAAGCCATTCTATAAGGTCGGGGTTGATCTCCTTGGAAGATTTCCAGTTTCTAAAGATGGAAACCGTTGGATCATTTGTGGGCACCGATTATATGACAAGGTATGCCATAACGAAAGCGATCCCAGACGGAGGAGCAATCGAAACAGCTAAGTTCCTGGTTAAAGATGTTATCTTGAAGCATGGAGCTCCTAGAGAAATGATAACAGATCGCGGAAGAAATTTCAATATTCTTAAGTGATAAAATAGATCAATGCTCTGTGTGGAATTGTGCACAGCTTCACAACGGCCTACCATCCCCAGACCAACGGCTTGACAGAGAGATTCAACAAATGAATATTGTTCATGCACGATGTGTGTTGATCAGAAGGACTGGGATCAAATCTAACCCTACGTAACTTTTGATTACAGCACTTCTTGTCCACTCCCGCGAGGCCGAGACCTACATTGATGCCGTACTACCTTACTTACCAGATGTGACTAGAGGAAGCGCGCCAACTTTCCCGATCATGCCTTCTAGAATCACAGGCGAAAAACCGTAGACTTTACGACCAGACACATTCACCAGTCTAGATTACGATAAGGATGATCTTGTGTGGGTTTACACTCCCGTCCGAAAAGCGGGGCTCTCGGAAAATCTTCTTAACTTATATTTTGTGCCCTACAAGGTGATCAGAAGGCTTTCAGAAGTTTCACACGAAGTAGAACCCGTCTCCCCGATCACGGAAAGCTAAGGATATCGTCCATGTCATTCCGATGAAGCCCTACCTGGACCCTGAAGAACAACATTCTATTCTGCTAGGGAACACCAGCCGTGATAGACGCCCTTCCAGAACAAGGGCTAAGAGAAGCTAATCAGCAGGTTTTCTCTAAAGAGGATATAATGGCAAGTAGCTCTACACAACGCCTATTCAACGAACTCCAATTTGAAACGCCTTCATCATTCATCGCCACGGGGGGATCTGTGCGGCGCGCGAGGTGTTCGAAGAATGTTAAGACGGAAAGAAGAACAATGGCTTTGGTGAAATATTGTTTATAATCTATGTAAAATTCGCTATATATATATTTAACCTTGTAGGATTAAAACTCTTAAAATCACGATCATTAAAAAACAATAATAAACATTAAGAGGAGCCTCTTGTGTACACAAGAGGCTCCTCTTAATGTTTATTATTGTTTTTTAATATATTTAACCTCTTCATATTTCCCTTTTTATAATAAATTAATCATTTATATCTTACCCTTGCCCCCCCCCCCTCCTATTTATCTCCGCGACAATATTCTTTGGTATCAAATATTCACTGGGGAAAACCCGCAGGCGAAGCCGGGTGATTCAGCTAGTATATTGACTATAGAACTTTTCTGTTTAGAGGCGTATATTCTAGTAACTCTCAGAAAATAATGAACAAGCCTTGTAGTGATTTTAAAATTATACCATTTTAGCGTTAGTTTTAAAATACGTTGGGTTTTAGAAACTTCTTCAAGGAAGGTGGATAGAGTTGGTGAACGAGTGGGTAACACCCTTGTTTCCCGACAGCCATGAACCAGGATTGAATCCCGCATTGGCCACTTTATTTTAATATGTGAATAACCTTCACATATTATTCATTGTTGCAAATATCATAAACTAGGTTGTTCTTTTTGAGCGGTACTTAATAAAGTGATTTTTGGAACAAGAACAAGATTCAAGGAAGGTTTATCGAAAACTTGATCAGAAGCAACAGTTAAATAACTGATATTTTCCTGGCATTTTGGACAATAAACTACATCTTGGTTCCAGTATGGCCTTGCGAGCCGCATTCTGCGTACAAATTTGTTCAGGAATAATGGCAAGACGTCGGTGTATCTTCGGACAATTTGGGGTCTTATCATTTCCTGCTTCCTCCTCTGATGTCAGGTGAGTTCCTCACCTTGATTCTCCTTTTTCTAACCTTTTGGTTCATTTTATGTTACTACAACATGGAGCAGAGATATTATACCTCTTCTCTTATTTGCCTGATAACTTCTATTCCATTCTCCACGTATGTCTGTACAGTAGGTGAAAACGAACGATTAACACTTTCAATCCAAGGAATGCGAATTCGCGATCTTTCCGATTTTGCATAAAGTCTGAAGAACTCGAATTCACATCCTCGATTTTCAAAATTAAATATAATATTATGATGCATTAGCGCGCCATCTGTTATCAAAATTCGAAACTATTATAGACGTGTATGATTCTTTTTAAAAATAAAACAATTTCTACTGCCCTTACTGCAATGGAAAAATTAATGGGAGGGCCTGGCTCATCAGTGGTGAACCCTCCCAGCGGTTTCGCCAGTTTAATCTACCATACCGCTGTTATATTGCATTTTTGGAACTTCCTTTTATAGTGATACTGATTCTAGACTCTTGGAATGAGTATTTTAGATGATCTATGGACATAAGCTTTGAGGACAGCAGAATTACATACAATTATAAATATATAATATGCTTCGAGCAATCGCTCTTCCGCAAACATCAATTTGTGTCTTTTATTGGAACAATTATATTACGATGCATTATAATTATGTGTAAATCTACTGTCCTCAAAGCTTATGTCCATAGATCATCTAAAATACCCATTCCAAGAGTCTAGCATCAGTATCACTATAAAAGGAAGTTCCAAAAATGCAATATAACAGCGGTATGGTAGATTAAACTGGCGAAACCGCTGGGAGGGTTCACCACTGATGAGCCAGGTCCTCCCATTAATTTTTCCATTGCAGTAAGGACAGTAGAAATTGTTTTATTTTAAAAAGAATCATACGCGTCTATAATAGTTTCGAATTTTTAAAATATAATATTAAATACTGAATTCGCGTCCACCAGGATCTTGTCCCATACCTTCTTGTCTATCTATCTGTGGGTTGGGGGGATGTTAGCTGACCTAATGTACCTGTAAAACGTCGGCAAGGACCCGAATTCATGTCCCTCGGGTCGAAATATGTTTCTTTATTGGATTTCTACGCGGACTTTTGTTGATGCAGGAACCTTTCAACAGACTAAAAAAAAAAAAAAACAACATCAACAAACAACAACATACGATTCTATTATTATATTTTCAACAATCCTATTCCATTGCCCATTCCTACATGAAAAGAGACTGGAAATTCGCGAAATTTTGGGGCCAACTCACTACAATGAATAACAAGTATATAAATCTTCACTACTCTCCTGCTGGATAAAACACTTGTTTATAAATATTTTAAATTTTTCAAGGCGATTGATAAAATGATAGAAGAAGTGCTCAACTCCACAGACAACGGCTGATTGCTCCCCCTCCCCTCTAAATTCCTCCTCACTCATGTACATATATAACCTTTTAGGGGAATCCCCTTGTAAGACAATAGTGTCTTAATAAAGGTTTTTGTTGTTGTATTTTCAACAATCATATTGCCGTAAAGAGAGAGGCTGCCTGGCCAGCATTCATAGTTCTTTAAATTAAAGATATTTCGGCCAGTAAATCTTTTTATTGTCTCGACGTTTCGACAAAAATTTGTCCTCGTCAGGAGTAAACAAAAATTAAAACATTTGACAAAGAGTTAAAAATTATTAAGTTAGATTGTGAAATAATTGCAAAGGATTTAAAACGATATATCAATCGAAATAATTGCAAAAAAAAGTTTATTCAATAAAAATGACAAGCTTTCAAGTGTAAGCTCTTCATCAGGCCAATTGTTTCGCAAATTCCTACAATATATATAGAGGTATAGGAGGTATATATATTGTTACGTCGTACCCAGACGCTGTACCTTGTCTATTCAGGATGCCACAAATATACACAGTGAGTTCGAAGGGATTGCAGATAAAGTTAGCGCTTTATTATATCTCACTAACAGAAGGAATACAATGAGTTGGACTTGCCTTCAACTCCCCGTCAGAAGTATCCTTGGCGCCGTGGATGTCACTCTTGTAAAGCTTCTCTCTCCACACTATTCAAGTCCAGCCTGGACTTACACCGCCTTGTAGGCCGCTCCGATGTCAGTCTCTTCCTGGCACCGCCTTGTAGGATCATCCACACGCCCGGTGGCAAGTCGCCACGTCTTCTTCTCACCGCAGATGTAACCAGACTCTGTCCTTCCCCACACAGGAACGCTGTTTTTAGCGCTTGCCACATGGCAGCTAGAGTTCACCCCTCTTTCCCCAACTTTACTCTGGTATCTTGGCCTTGTCATTCATGTTACAATATTGTAGAAATTTGCGAAACAATTGGCCTGATGATGAGCTAATGTTTGAAAACTTGCCAATTTTATTGAATAAAGAAAATTTTTGCAATTACACCTATCCCCCGATTTACACGGTAGATACGTTCCTGAGAAAAACGTGTAAATCGAAAATTAAAATTTTTTAAAAATTAGAAATACAGACACAGTGTGCGTGTGCAGCAAGTCAGCACATAAGCTCGGGATTCCTCGTGAGATGTGTACACAGCGCATGTGTTCAATCACAGTGGTATTTAGTATAGTGCGATAAAAACAACAACAAAAAAACTTATTTGGAAAACCGTGTAAAATCGAAAATGTGTAAAACAAGTACCGTGTAAATCGGGGGATAGGTGTATTTCGATTGATATATATCGTTTTAAAAATGATTCTTCGATTATTATATTCGATTAATTAATCTTATCATATTATCGAGTGAAAGAAACGAATCATAAACGTTTAAATTAGTTACAATTTATCATAACAGATGGCGCCCTAATGCATCATGAGAAACAAATCGCTATTTATATATATTGATTTTTCAATCTTTTAATCGTCGCCAACATGAAGAACAAGAATTGCGATTTATTTCGATGATACACAAATATATGGTTTATCAACAACGACGCCTTTATTTAGGGCCTCTCGCCCTATACAGGATTCGCCAGTTCACAAGGGATGGGGAGAACACTGTGTGGCCTTTTTCTGGGATATAATCCTGTGGAATATCGCCACCGCTATATACCTACTAGCTGAATGACCCGGGCAACGCCCGTGTTTTACCTGATTGAATGTTTTGATTCAAATACTCTTTGTTACAATTATAAATTGGCGCCTTAAATAAATGCATATTTTAGTTAATAACTATAGCCTATGTGCTTTATCTGTTTATGTACTGTTGGCTTCCGTAGGCGTCTCTTACTGGGAAAAAGAAAGAGAGGATTCCATTTGGTTATTAACTAATATATGCATTTATTTAAGGAGCGACCCGCTCCAACACAATAGTTACAAAAATGGGGGGGCATGATGGGGGGGGGGGGGGGGGGGGGGGGGGGGGGGGGGGGGGGCAAAGGTGGCGTGATCGTAGCCGACCAATAGGAGGGCGCCATTCCAAAAAAAAAAGCAAACCGTGACAGAGGCGACGAAGAATGACGCTCGTAACTGTATATAGAATCTTTGATATTTCATTAATTAGTGCCGGAAATGAAGGACAAAGTTGCCCCGTTTTATCATTTAGTTTTCGTCTTTCCTCAGACAGAGCAACACAATCAAATAAGTAGTGCAACATCTCCATTGTTATTCCTGATCCACAGAAAGTGCATTGATATGGTTTATTTTTTTTATAAGAGAAACGGCTGTAATCGTGAATGCTTCTGGTTTTAAGGAGGTAGTGTACAAGTTTATATCTGTAGTGACAATTTGACAATTAAAAATAGTTTATTGACTTCTAGTCAACAGCAAAATGAGAGTTTACAATTAGAGTTAAAAATGAATAGAAATATATACACCAGAAGAATACTTCTCTGAAGGTACGTCTGTATCCTATCAGGAGCTACAAGCCGTCTTGAGTTCGGACAAGCCCTTGTCAATGACGGAGTTCTTGACCCAACATGCTCTATGACAATGTTGAGGAATTTAGAGAGAATTACCTTGTCTTCAGGCGAGATCCCTATCAATGTTGTATAGGACCGCTAACATGGCATCCTCCTTGATTATCCTGTCCTTATATAGAGTATATCGGTAATAGATATACTCTCACATAGTGTATTGTGTTAACTCCGCCTTTGCCGGTGCCAAGCCCGGATGAAAAAGAAGGAGGGGGAGCAGTAACAAGCTCACTAAAAAAACCTGGGCTCAGCTGGCCCGGCTGATAGTACCCTGTAAGGGCTCCTAATTCAGGGATACAGGATGAGCAGCGTTTGTACTTCATGTTAGGAGCTGCTGCACATGGCGTCTGTTCCTCATGTTAGAGGCGGCCATTTCTTTTGGAGCTAAGTTGGCCTGCCACTGAGTAGTGCTCCCAGTCTTAATGACAAAGGCAAACGCATTCTACTTCACCCAGTCATGAATATAAGAAAGAAGAAGAAGATGCATTGTGTTTTTTTTTTTTTTTTTACTGTAGAAGGGCTCCCTTTGTCAAAATCTCGCGAGATTTGTGAATAGAATTTTTTAAAAAGAAAAATATCCCTGGAGTCTTGATATTTTCACTTTAATATTGAAAAGAAGGATTATTATATTGAACAGTATTTATGTACTGAAAAATGAATGTACGATGTATTTAATTTCATATAGATGTTCAAATACTGACAATAATGTACCCAAAAAGTGACATAGACCAAAAACAGAAGTTATACACACCCAAGATAGTGAACATTGCGACTGCTGTGTTAAATATGTATGGGGACATCTGAGGCTCTTTATTGGAAAATACAACATCAAAAAATTAAATCAAATAAAAAACGGAGGAAAATACACACAACAATGGACTCTGTTTCATATAGACTGAAAACCCCATAAAAATGGAATGAATTTCATATAAGCTTTTTTTTTTCAATTTCAAGTACAAACAACAATGACCTCAAGTGCAAATCTGCGGCAAATACCCTCAACAATGGATTTAGCTTCATATAGGCGGAAAAATGCCACAACAATGGAATCAAGTTAAAATAGGCGGCACAAATACCACAAAAATGTACTCAAAATAATTTAGGCGGCAAATACGCGCAACAATGGTCTCAAGTCCATTAGGGCTGCAAATACTCCCAACAGTGTACGCTAGTTCGTTCAAGCTCTAAATACTGACTACAATGGATTCAATTTGATATAGGCGGCACAAA
>CP092869.1:15104521-15127857 GCA_030710605.1 Cordylochernes scorpioides
TATTTACAACAATGGACTCAAGTTATCGGCGGCAAATGCCCACAACAATGGACTCAAGTTCATATAGGCGGCATAAATACCCACAACAATGGACTCAAAATAACATAGGCGATAAATAGATTCAACAGTGGTCTCAAGTTCAAATAAGCTGGGAATACACTGACTACAATGGATTCAAGTTTATATAGGCGGCACGATTACTTACAACAATGGACTCGAGTTCATGGCGGCTAAAATTACCACGATACTGGACTCAAATGCGTATAAGTATCTAAAAAAATGACCTCAAGTTCACACCGGTGGTAAATACCGACAACAATGGACTCAAGTTCATATAGGCGGCACAAATACCCACAACAATGACTCAAGTTCATATAGGCGGCACAAATACCCACAACAATAGGACTCAAGTTTCATATAGCGGCACAAATACCCACAACAATGGACTCTAGTTCATATAGGCGGCACAAATACCCACAACAATGGACTCAAGTTCATATAGGCGGCACAAATACCCACAACAATGGACTCAAGTTCATATAGGCGGCACAAATACCCACAACAATGGACTCAAGTTCATATAGGCGGCACAAATACCCACAACAATGGACTCAAGTTCATATAGGCGGCACAAATACCCACAACAATGGACTCAAGTTCATATAGGCGGCACAAATACCCACAACAATGGACTCAAGTTCATATAGGCGGCACAAATACCCACAACAATGGACTCAAGTTCATATAGGCGGCACAAATACCCACAACAATGGACTCAAGTTCATATAGGCGGCACAAATACCCACAACAATGGACTCAAGTTCATATAGGCGGCACAAATACCCACAACAATAGACTCAAGGTTCATATAGGCAGCTCAAATACCCACAACAATGGACTCAAGTTCATATAGGCGGCACAAATATCCACAACAATGGACTCAAGTTCATATAGGCGGCACAAATACCCACAACAATGGACACAAGTTCATATAGGCGGCACAAATACCCACAACAATGGACTCAAGTTGATATAGGCGGCACAAATACCCACAACAATGGACTCAAGTTCATATAGGCGACACAAATACCCACAACAATGGACTCAAGTTCATATAGGCGGCACAAATACCCTCAACAATGGACACAAGTTATATAGGCGACACAAATACCCACAACAATGGACTCAAGTTGATATAGGCGGCACAAATACTCACAACAATGGACTCAAGTTCATATAGGCAGCACAAATACCCACAACAATGGGACTCAAGTTCATATAGGCGGCACAAATACCCACAATAATGGACTCAAGTTCATATAGGCGGCTCAAATATCCCACAACAATGGACTCAAGTTCATATAGGCTGGCACAAATACCCACAACAATGGACCCAAGTTCATATAGGCGGCTCAAATACCCACAACAATGGACTCAAGTTCATATAGGCGGCACAAATACCCACAACAATGGACTCAAGTTTATATAGGCGGCACAAATACCCACAACAATGGACTCAAGTTCATATAGGCGGCACAAATACCACAACAATGGACTCAAGTTCATATAGGCGGCACAAATACCCACAACAATGGCTCAAGTTCATATAGGCGGCACAAATACCCACAACAATGGACTCAAGTTCATATAGGCGGCACAAATACCCACAACAATGGACTCAAGTTCATATAGGCGGAACAAATACCCACAACAATGGACTCAAGTTCATATAGGCGGCACAAATACCCACAACAATGGACTCAAGTTCATATAGGCGGCACAAATACCCACAAGCAATGGACTCAAGTTCATATAGGCGGCACAAATACCCACAACAATGGACTCAAGTTCATATAGGCGGCACAAATACCCACAACAATGGACTCAAGTTCATATAGGCGGCACAAATACCCACAACAATGGACTCAAGTTCATATAGGCGGCACAAATACCCACAACATTGGACTCAAGTTCATATAGGCGGCACAAATACTCACAAAAATGGGCTCAAGTTTATATAGGCTGTACAAACACCCACATAGGGCCTCCAACCCGGGATCCCGGAGCCAAATAATGATCCCGAAATCCCGGGATTCTGCTCGAAAAATCCCGGGATTACTGGTTTGTGCATGAAAACCTGCGCAAAAATATATTTTATTATCTAGCATTTTGGTAATCAAACAGATGATGGGATAGCACAATTTTGACGTTTTGTTTATACAGCTGCATTTCAGGTCTTTTTTTTTTTTTCTGAGAGATTTCAAATTATTTTCATGCAATAATAACGAAGGGTTACTCTGCAAGAGCTTTCCAAAATGGCAGCCTCTAGAATGAGAGTATGCAGCAGTATACATGGAGGGGGCCCCAATTTTTGTTGACATGCAAATAGTGGCTTCTTAGATAGTAGCGGCATCCCTTTATTTTTGTGGCGGACCTGCGTGTAACATGGACCCGCCACTAACCTCTTATCTGGAATGAACTAAATGCGGCAAGATAATCGCATTTCCACCAGTATGTGTCTCATTCTCGACTGCAGAACGCGCTGGGATAGTTTATTGAACATGTAGGAGAGACTTCTCAGTGTGAAGTCAGCGATTCAGAAGGCGCTAATAGATGTGAATGCAAATGTCCGTCTAACTGAGGAAGATTTTGATATCATGACGCAAGTAATTTCCGCACTGAAACCATTTCGGGCAGCTGTGGCGGCTATCTGTAGACGCGACGCTACGCTTTTGACTGCAGAAGCAACAGTAAAGTTTCTTCTAGAGGAGCTGCAAGCACAATCTCATTCTCTCAGCAAAGATCTGCAAAAACTTTTCAAAAGAGAATTTTAGAAGAGCGATGCAATAAAACATCTTTATTCCTCCACTATCTACACAATCCGCAAGCACAGTTAGAAAAAAAAAAGAAGATGGTCAAAGACTTTAGCGTGAAATTGCTTTTGCGTCTTAAACCGTTAAGGCCGAAGTAAGAATTCAGGCTGATAATTCGCAACTTCCTCGGAGTTTACAAGAACGCCATGAGCCATCACAATCGAATGACCATCTTACAATAGAGCGCCGGTTGCAAGAAGCTATTGAGGCTGCCTCTTCAACTTCAATTGCAACACCTACACCAGACTCCGCATCCTACTCAACTATGATTTGTCTTCTTTCTAAACATTAATACATAGTTGGGCAAAAATGCAATAATGATTACATTTTCTATAATCACAATTGCAAATAATCATGATTACATTTGCTATAATTACAATTACAAGTAATTTTAATCACAATTGCTATCAATATATATATAATTACGAGCAATTATGTTTACATTCTGATGCAATTAATTATTTTTGCAAAGTAATGCATTGCAAAGTAATCGTAATTACAAGGTAATGTATTACTTTGAATGGATTACTGCCCAACACTCCTCCAAATGCTTCGAAACATCAAGCATGGATCTACCTCCACAACAATCTTGACCGGCCATGGCTACATTCAGGCAGACCTTGCAACGGTATCGAAAGAAGACCCAACTTGCCCCCACTGCCAAGATGAAGACCAAACCGTAGACCACCTCCTCTTCACTTGCCCAACCTTCCAATACCAAAGATTCCAGACAGCCACTCTCCTAGGTATCACCAACATATGTCCAGCATCCCTAGAAAATCTCCCAAGAAAAATATCTGCCTGGCAACACCTCATTAATTGGACTTCCACTGGCATTGTATATAAATCCAAGAAGACTTAGATCAGAAGGACATCCCGGGTAGTTGGCGACTTCTGTACGCTCCAGGAACCTGGGTTACTTAAATAAATAATACTGCCCAACACTGCATTAAGAGATGTGGTCTAAGAGTTCCAAGAACAGTATTTTTTTCCAGATGTGTGTACAGTAATTGACAGATAATTTCAAACTGTAACCCAAAAGCAATGATTTAGTTCATAAGCAGGCGCAAAATATATGGCTTTCAGGTTGTTTTCATCAAAGTAAGTGCCACGTCATTGGCACTATATAAAAGAAAAAATTAAAAATATAACGAACGAAACGATATACCTCTTGCCGTAGAAAGACGAAAATGTTTTTCAATCCCGGGATATCCCGGGATCCCGGGATTGAGAAAAAAGCAATTCCGAATCCCGGGATTGAAAATATGTACCGGGATTGGAAGCCCTACACCCACAGCAATGGACTCAAGTTCATATAGGCGGCACAAATACTCACAAAAATGGACTCAAGTTTATATAGGCCGTACAAACACCCACAGCAATGGACTCAAGTTCATATAGGCGGCACAAATACCCACAACAATGGACTCAAGTTCATGCGGCACACATCTTAGGTACCTTTGGCGTCGTTTTGTGACGATGGAAAAGACCTAGAAGCACAACTACACACCAGATTGCAAACAGCAGTCAAAGAAGCGAATAGGTCCGGTTGAAAGAGCTCCAATGAAGGCATAGACTGTTGTTTTAGCCGGAAAGGTGAGTTGCCAATGTCTTTTGGGATTTTAAGAAATAATTCTAATTGGCTACTTCAAAAAATCGCAAAAGAATAAAACAGAATAGTATTAATCATCAACTCTGGATCGATTAATAAATGAAATTGGGTGGTAAATTTTCGAGATTGGCTTCGAAAAAAAGGCCTTTTTCGCCATGATAATTCTACGTCCCATAGGTCGAATGTAGCATCTGCCAAATTGTTCGAAATAGGTTTACAATTAGTCCCTTATCTATCTTATTCCCCGGATTTGGTCCCATATGACTTCTTACTGTTCCCAAATTCAAAGAAATGGCTTAGAAGGAAGAAATTTTCATCTAATTAAGAAGTTATCGTCAATGTAAATGGATACTTTAAAGACCTCTAAACATCAAACTTCTCCGAAGGGATAAATCAATCAGAACATCGCTGGACAAGATATGTAGAGCGGAATGGGGATTATATTAAAAAATAAAAACATAATTTTCCAAAAAACAAGTTTTCTCTTTTTATTTTTTATCTTACTTATCGAACATCTCTCGTATATTACATTTGTTAGATAATAAAAAAGCATATATTGGATTGAATAAAAGATTTATTTTTCAATATTTCAGTTGGCTTAACACCAATCTTTATCAAGGCGTTACATTTTTGTATACACAAACTCAGCGCCGCATAGTGTTATTTCAACTGTGATATTATAACACTATGCGGCGCTGAGTTTGTGTATACAAAAATGTAATGCCTTGATAAAGGTTTGGCGTCCAGCCAACTGAAATATTGAAAAATAAATCTTTTTTTAAATCCAATATATGCCTTTTTATTGTCTATTGATTTAAATATGGATTGCTCTATTTTCAAAACAATATATAGATATATTACATTTGTGTATACACTACAATCAGGTGGTGCCTAGAAATTCCTTCTTTCTGTTAACTGATTTGAATTTCTTTTAAAAATAGACATTTCGGCGAGTTAAAATTTTATTTTCTCATCGTTACAACATAAAATCTTTTGTCTTCGTCAGGAGACTTTGTAAGTTCAATGTCGAACTGCTTTTCACATGTGTAAACATGTGGTGCACTTACAGTAAAAGCAGTCACCAACTTTCTACCCACCATGATTATCATGGCCTGTACCACGTGTAATAAGGATAAGCAAAAAAAAAAACAGTTGTGAGGAATTATCCTGGGAAACGAACAGCCACAAAGGATGAAGCTGAAATAACAAGATTCTTAACACATGCCTCTCCCTTTTTATGATAGAACTTCCATGTCTTCTCCATCCCTTTATTTTAAAGTTACATATAGTCCTGGTAGGTCTTTAAGCAATAGAGAGAAGCACATTTTTTAAAAGTATAAATATGAGATTCGATAGAATTATCACGCATTTGTCAAGACGAGAACAATTATTAACGACTTGTCAAAAAAGCTTTATTTTTTATTTCTCCTGACGAAGATAAAATATTTGTGTTGAAACGTTGAGAAAATAAAAAACTTCAACTGGCCGTAGTGTCTATTTTTTAAAGAAATATCAATGCCAGCTAGACAAAAGCTCTATTTTCCGAATAACTGATTTGAAGTTTTATAGAAGTATGTAAATTCGAAATTATTTTATACGCGTAAGATTCTTTTTGAAATTAAACAATTTCTCTACTGCCCTTATTGCAATGGAAAAATTAATGAGAGGGCCTGGCTCATCAGTGGTGAACCCTCCCAACGGTTTCGCCAGTTTAATCTACCATACCGCTGTTCTATTGCATTTTCGATCTTCCTTTTATAGTGATACTGTTGCTAGACTCTTAGAATGGGGATTTTAGATGAACTATGTACATAAGCTTTGAGGACAGTTGAATTACATACAATTATAAATATATAATATGCTTCGAGCAATCGCTCTTCCGCAAATATTGTTTAATTTCAAAAGGAATCTTACACGTCTAAAATAGTTTCGAATTTTCATAACAGATGGCGCGCTAGTGAATCACAATAGAAGTATGTCCTTAGTTAATTTATCTATCAGATAATATATTGACGTCTTGGTGTCGATTCTTGAGTAAAATTATTTTCTTTCTTCTTGTATTATTCTCCTCTTCTTCTTTCTTATCTCCATTCAATCATATCAGGGTATCAAGCTTGTAGAGCTTGTTGATGGTGTCTGCTGGGGATGAGTCTCTTCTTCTTTCTTATCTCCACTCAATCATATTAGGGTGTCAAGCTTGTAGAGCTTGTAGATGGTGTCTGCTGGGGATGAGTCTCTTCTTCTTTCTTATCTCCACTCAAACATATTAGGGTATCAAGCTTGTAAAGCTTGTTAATGGTGTCTGCTGGGGATGAGTCTCTTCTTCTTTCTTATCTCTATTCAATCATATTAGGGTATCAAGCTTGTAAAGCTTGTTGATGGTGTCTGCTGGGGATGAGTCTCTTCTTCTTTCTTATCTCCACTCAATCATATTAAGGTATCAAGCTTGTAGAGCTTGCTGATGGTGTCTGCTGGGGATGAGTCTCTTCTTCTTTCTTATCTCCACTCAATCATATTAGGGTATCAAGCTTGTAGAGCTTGTTGATGGTGTCTGCTGGGGATGAGTCTCTTCTTCTTTCTTATCTCCACTCAATCATATTAGGGTATCAAGCTTGTAGAGCTTGCTGATGGTGTCTGCTGGGGATGAGTCTCTTCTTCTTTCTTATCTCCACTCAATCATATTAGGGTATCAAGCTTGTAGAGCTTGCTGATGGTGTCTGCTGGGGATGAGTCTCTTCTTACTTACTTATATCCACTCAATCATATTACGGTGTCAAGCTTGTAAAGCTTGTTGATGGTGTCTGTCGGGGATGAGCAGAGCACATCAATGGATGAGTCAAAACACAGTCAACACAGTAGAAATGTTTAGTGATTTAAGGTCTTCTTTCTTATCTCCACTCAATCATATTAGGGTACCAAAAGCCTTTTTATTATTATTCCATAATAGACTTTCAAGGTACCAATTGGGTAAAAAGAATCTTGAAGGTCTTTATAGAATTTTTAACTTATTTTACCTCATGTTTTCTTCTCTTCTTTTTCTTTCTTAACTTCTCTCAATCATTTTAGAGTATCAAGCTTGTAGAGCTTGTTGATGGTGTCTGCTGGGGAAGAGTAGAGCTCATCAATAGATGAGTCAATACAGTCAATAATGTTGTTTGGGGGGTTGCAGGTTGACACTTAGTACATAGTGGGAAAACCTTGCAACCATTCTGGAAAGTCATTGTTCGTAAATAACCAGACTCTGTATTGTTCTACATGTGGTCATATAGTGTTCATTGGAATCTTCACTTTACACAAAGCACATGCCTCTTCTCCCAAGCTTTTAAAATATTTCTTTAGAAAAAAGGTAAAGAATATTTTTAAATGAGCAATAGAACGTTTGACTATAAATGGTATATCAATGATTAGATAATCCTTTGGTAAAACTGACACATCCAGGTGGTTATACTAGGGATAGAGCTTTGAATGATTTATCCTAGTTTGATTACTTTTTAGAGATGGGATGTCGGTGGAAGGATGGTCTAAACCGTTGGTTTTCGACCGCTACGACCTGGGATCGAATCTCCGCATTTGGCCACTTTTTTCTGATTAAAAAATGCTCCAATGGCCATCGATTCTTTCAAAAGTCCAACCCTACCAGCGAGTACAAATAACCAAACGGGGCTCTGGTATATTTATATGTGTAAAGTATAACTGCTTTTTACATGTGTAGACATGTGGTGCACTTACAGTAAAAGCAGTCGCCTACTTCTACCCGCCATGATTATCATGATCTGTACTACGTGAACTATGGATAAGAAAACAAATTGTAGAGATTGGTCTATTGGCTGTTTTAATAATTGAAGGGATTTCTCTGTTTAACGTTGCAGCATTCGTCCAATATTTCACCCAATAAAATCCAATAGAATCTATTATTCTCAGTAAATCCTAGAGAAAATTGTTAAAAATATACTAAATAAATATAACTAAAAGTTATTTATAATTTAATAAGTTTTATTATTAAAATGTGTTGTGTGTGCGTGCGCTCTCCAAATGTTTTAGTCATTATTGATTAGATTGTCGATCAGGAAGACATTTTCTATAATCTATAATCAATATTTATTGAATGGGAGTGGAATGTATTTTTGTCGTGTGTAAGCCCTTGGCTGACAGACATGTATTCATGTCATGTATGACATGGTTTGTTGGTTTCAAAACAAAGATACACACCCATGAACAAAACTCAAGGAATTGGGAAGTATTTGATGACGCGAGTGATCTGTTTCTTTGAAGGAGACAGAGGCTATTTATACTTGGTTATCTCGTGTATCTTCAATAAAGGTAATATATTAGTAAATTAAATTTTATTGACCTCTATCGTTAAAATTTTACACAAATAAATTTACTGGCAATGCGTTTCTTTTTTTTTTTTTTAAATCTCTACAGACCTTACTGCAATGATATGATTTAATGAATGAGAGGGCTTGGCTCATCAGTAGTGAACCCTCTCAGCGGTTTCGCCAAATTAATCTCTAGACTTAAAAAAAAGAAACGCATTGCCAGTAAATTTATTTGTGTAAAATTTTGAAGGTAATATATTTTAGAGTTATTGTCTGAATATCCCGCGATATACATGCTAGAAGGTACAACTTCCTTAATTTTTGTCCATGAGTGTTTATATGTGTGTCTTCAATAAAGGTCACTGTAATATATTTTAGAGTTATTGTCTGAATATCCCGCGATATACATGCTAGAAGGTACAACTTCCTTAATTTTTGTCCATGAGTGTTTATATGTGTGTCTTCAATAAAGGTCACTGTAATATCTTTCAGAGTTATTATCTGAATCCCGATATACATGGTAAAAGGTAAAACGTCCTTAAGTTTTGTTCATGAGTGTATGCACACTTGGTTAATTCGTATGTCTTCAATAAAAGTCACTGTAATATCTTCCAGAGTTATTGTCTGAATCCCGATATACATGCTAAAAGGTACAACTTCCTTAAGTTTTGTCCATGAGTGTATGCACACTTGGTTATCTCGTGTGTCTTCAATAAAGGTCATTGTAATATCTTTCAGAGTTATAATCTGAATACCAACATACATGGTAAAAGGTACAACTTCCTTAAGTTTTGTCCAGGAAAGATTATTGGGGAGAGTGTGAGGCTCACACAGAATTAAGACGATGTGACTTCAAGATCTTGATGGATTGGCTAGGGTCCTGAGGAAAGATTCTTGAGGAAAATGAGGCTTCTGAAGCTATCACATATGTTGAATGTTTGTTCTTAAGAACCCAAGAGCTTTACAGAGTAGTAAAGGATTAATATAAAGAAATATAGATTAAAATAATACAAGAGGTTTCTGGAGATTAAGTTTATTATTTATTAATGTAATCTCAAGTTTTTGGGCATCCCTGCCCTTCTCTACAGAGAGAAGAATATAAGCGAATGATAATTTATATTATTATTCGTTTATGTACTTCTGTAGAAAGGTAGAGATTAAATTGATAAAAATAAACTTTTTTTGCTTATCCCTAGTACACGTGGTACAGGTCATGATAATCATGGTGGGTAGAAGTTGGCAACTGCTTTTACCGTAAGTGCACCACATATCTACATATATGAAAAGCAGTTCGACTTTACACTTACAAATGTGCCAGAGCCTCGTTTGGATACTTGCACTCGCTGGTGAGGTTGGAATTTTGCAAGAATCAGGGCCCATTGGAGCTTTTTTTTTTTAAATCAGAAAAAAAGTTCCCAATGAGGAAATAGAACCCGGGTCGTAGTGGTCGATAACAAACATTGTTAGCTTTTTTATAAATTGTTTTCATAGATTAATATATTTCTATTTTTGACCAGATGACCGGACTACTTTGAATGTATATATTTGGTTTTGAAATGATGTAAATTAATCACAGCCAGATCTTAGGATCCCTTGCCACCAGTCCGCGTTCTGCAGCCATGTTGGGGCTAGAAGACTTTATCTGATAGGCCAATTAGCCCGGAACCCTAAGACGACGATGTAAGTTAGTTAGTTATGAAAGGAAATTAAAAAGTTACGATGCACTAGCGCGCCATCTGTTATCAAATTACAAAACTATTTTAGAGGCGTAATATTCTTTTTAAAATAAAACAATTTCTACTGTCCTTACTGCAATGGAAAAATTAAAAGGAGGGCCTGGCTCATCAGTGGTGAACCCTCCCAGCGGTTTCGCCAGTTTAATCTACCATACCGCTGTTAAAGAAAGTTCCAAAAATGCAATATAACAGCGGTATGGTAGATTAAACTGGCGAAACCGCTGGGAGGGTTCACCACTGATGAGCCAGGCCCTCCTTTTAATTTTTCCATTGCAGTAAGGACAGTAGAAATTAAAAAGTATCGATTTTTTCGAGGTGTTGGTGATTACTCTGCTCGATGATAGAATAGGGAAGTCTTAGATCCCAACAGTTTAGACCATCCTTCCACTGACCCTCTATAAAAAGAAACTAATATCCAGAAACCTGTTGTATTATTATTTTAAACTATATTTAGAATCAAGTAAAAAGAAATATCAAATACCTGTTTAGAGTCTCTAGAAGTCCCTACAGGAATGTCGAGTGTAGATATAACTAAAGATAATACACCAAGTAGAAAGTCTTGTTGATCTACGACCTCTAGGAGTTGTCGAATTTAGATACTGTAGATCCTCTATGAGGTGAAGCTTCTCTACAAAGAACATTTTTCATTACAAAATGACCATTTTGTTAAATTTCCGCTCTCTGGTAAGAGAATACCTCTCTATAAAAACCACTTTAGCTCAACAACTAGATGTTGTCCTTTACAGAGAGATTACTACTATTGTCAAATATAAGTAAATTTGAGAAATACGCTTATAAAAATATTGAAAAAACATTTCAGAGAATAATATGAAAAAATAGTACAAATGTGATATTGTACTGGGATAAGGTGCATAATTATGAAAAAAGGCATCTCCTTATTGTGCAACTGAAAGTTGCTGATAGCTTGCGCCATCTATCGGAATAAATATCAACTATTCTCGTTGATTTTTAATTATTACAGAATTGGACAAATAACCATTTGGTCCGTGGTTAGCTTTTCTTGATTAATCAAGAATGGGTATTTGGCCAATTCTGGAATAATTAAAAATCAACGAGAATAGTTGGTATTTATTCCGATAGATGGCGCAAGCCATCAGCAACTTTCAGTTGCACGATAGGCAGATGCTTTTTTTCATAATTTCAGAATAAGTTTGTTTGTTACAAAAACCTCGAGCTTTCGTATTCTCGCTTTTCAAATGGCAAAGTACTCACTCTTAGATTCTATATACAGTTACGAGCGTCATCATCTCTGTCACCGTTTGCTTTTTTTTTTTGGAATGGCGCTCTCCTATTGGTTGGCTACGATCACGTGGCTACGATGGCGCCGCCACTACGCGAGACACTTTGTTTTTGACTTTGCCTCCCCACTCGCTTTTTGGTTTTTGTAACTATTGTGTTGGAGCGGGTCGCTCCTTAAATAAATGCATATATTAGTTAATAACCAAATGGAATCCTCTCTTTCTTTTTCCCAGTAAGAGACGCCTACGGAAGCCAACAGTACATAGACAGATAAAGCACATAGGCTATAGTTATTAACTAATATATGCATTTATTTAAGGCGCCAATTTATAATTGTAACAAATAGTATTTGAATAAAAACATTCAATCGGGTAAAACACGGGCGTTGCCCGGGTCATTCGGCTAGTATTTATATAATTTTGTCTGTTAAAGACAAAATAGCTTGAAATTTCGCGGTTTTTGTAATAAAACAAACTTAGTTCGAAATAATGGAAAAGGTATCTCAGTACAATATCACATTTGTACTATTTTTTCACATTAGTGTTTGAAATGTTTTTACAAATCTTTATTGATCTTTTTTATATAATTTTGAAGATCATCTGTTGGTTGAAAGTTGATTTGGAAAAAAGTCAGTGGACCAGTGGGTAACATCCTCGATTCCCGACAGCCATAAACCGGGATTAGAATCCCGTATTAACATTTTATTTTAATGTGTGAATAACCTTCATATATTATTCATTGTTGCAAATATCATAAACTATGTTTTTTTTTTTTGGAGCGGTACCTAATAAAGTGATTTTGGAACAAGTAGTAAGTATGTAAGGACCAGTCAACAAGTGAATGACTTTGAGACGAAGAGTAAAGCCAGTTCAATTTCTATGTAAATAACACAAGATTATTATTACCTTACCCAATTGGGAGAATCTGTATGGGGCAAGTCCCTAATAAAGGCTTTTGTGTGTCGGTGTGGATTTATAATAATTTTATTGTTCCAATATTTCGAGGGGCAATCGCCTCTCTTTATCGAGTATGTTTGTGTTTTTCACTAGAACATGCGAGCACGCATACACCACTCTCGTTCTACAAGGCCAATGTGTGTGTGTGTGATTTTGGAACAAGGAAAAGTTTATTCGAAAAAAAAAACACAGACACATCAACCAACAATTTATTCAACTCCCGACATTTCAATGACTTCCTGTTATTCTCTTTAGTGGGAATGTTTGAATCCTAGTTCTACTTATATATATATACACTATTTACTGAAATACAACGTCACGTACCTGAATACATCGAGAAATAAGTAGGAGTTTAAAAACGAAAGAGACTTTTGTATAAGTTAAAAGGTTAAAATAATATAATTATACACCCATACACCTCGCTTTGCGTCGGGGTTACGTTCCAAAAAAAACACGACGCAAAATGAAACGACGCAAAATGAAAATAGGTGAAGGCGCAATCAAAAACAAAGGTGTTGCCATATTTTAGGAAAAAAAATTCAAAAAAAAAAAAAATTAAAGACTCGAATCCAAAACAACGCAACTTCGAAAATCTAACGACGCACAGTGAAAATCAGTAAAAATTAAGCAGCGACGCAACTTCGAAAAAAAACGCAAAACGAAACGACGTAAAGCGAGGTATTGGTGTAAACATAAACTTTGTTTAAAATTTTGTCACGTGTAAAATTAGGGAAGACAAGCTTCAGGAGGAGACAACAATTTATTTCAGGCAAGAACAAACTATGAATGATAAACAAAAGATAAGGAATGAGGGAAGTTTACAGAGTAAATATCGAAATTGATAATCTGTTATTAGAATAAAAAATATACGTCATAGTAACCATTATACACCTATCCCCCGATTTACACGGTACTTGTTTCACACGTTTTCGCTTTTACACGGTTTTCCAAATAAGTTTTTTTTTTTATCGCATTATACTAAATGCTACTGTGATTGAACACATGCGCTGTGTACACATCTCACGAGGAATCCCGAGCTTATGTGCTGACTACATATTTTAACCTGTCAATGCATTTTATTTTTATTTCTGTGTACACCTATCCCCCGATTTACACTTTTTTTCTCAGGAACGTATCTACCGTGTAAATCGGGGGATAGGTGTATTTACATATATAGGGTTGCATACCCGGGGAATAAATCGTAAAAGATACGCAATCCGATTTTTTATATTCATTTTATATCCTCTTAACCAATTCTGGTGCCCAATTAGTCACTCATCCACCATATTCACCAGACCTAGCACCTTGTAACTTTTTTTTCATTTCCAAAAGTTATTGTTGAAAGGGATAAAATTTGACACTGATGATGAAGCACTGCAAGCCTTTATCAATGCCGTAAATTCCATCCCAGAAGATGACTGGTGTAAGTGCTTCGATAATTGGTTTTCACGGATGAAATCTTACATAGGTGCTAAGAGTGAATACTTTGAGAAACTCTGAAAATTTGAAAGTTGCAGCTTTAATAAAAATAAAGGTTGTAAAATTTTTTGGAGTGACCCTTGTAAATACCTTTTTTGTATAAATAAGGCTATATAAAGAGTTACAAATGGTACAGAGACATCATGGAAATTGTATCAAATCCTCCAGAAAATACCTCTGGGAAAACCCCAGGACTATAATAGAAAAGCTGAGATAATGGGATCTAATGGAGATCGTTTAAACGACTTGAGGAATAAACAACAACAACACAAATGGTACAACAACAGTCTCTGGAGGGACCTCGAAAATTGTTGTTCTACAGAGAGAGGAACCAAGAACTATAAAGTCAAGGAATCCATGTTCTCAAAGAACTTGACAGGGGGTCGGTGGAAGGATGATCTAAACCATTGGTTTTCGACCGCTACGACCTGTGATCGAATCCCGCATTGGGCACTTTTTTCTAATTAAAAAAATACTCCAATGGCCCCCGATTCTTGCAAAAATTCAACCCCACCAGCGAATACAAGTAACCAAAACGGGGCACTGGCACATTTGTAAGTGCAAAGTCGAACTACTTTTCAAATGTGTAGATATGTGGTGCACTTACAGTAAAAGCAGTCGTCAACTTCTACCCACTATGATTATCATGGCCTGTAGGGATCAGCAAAAAAAAAAAAAAAAGAATCTGACACAGAAACATTTGCATGGGAGGCCATGACCAAGGTCGCGGTGAACGGCCGTGAGATATTGGCAGCGAGCAGTGTCTGGCTCATCTCCCTTGACTCAGGTGTCGAGGTTTATAAGCCAACAGCACCCTGCGGCTGTCACACATCACACATCTAGGCTAAAGACATCAGTCCAGTCTCCAACTGTCACACAAGAAGGTAGGTCAATCACAATCTCACGTGTAGGTGACATTTCCTACTTCTTCTACAATAATTGGAGGAACGATGTAGTATTCTAGGGAATTTTTATCATTGATGAGTATTCCTATCACTATGGTTTCAGGCTATCTTACACTTTTACGATGAAATTAAATATCTTTCTTATAACCAAGGCAACCAAACATCAACAGCTTACCAATCCCAAACATTAAATTGATTTTTAGCAGATTCATTTTGCCAGAAGACTACAACTGATTTATTTCTAAGTATTATGGGCAAATGATGGTATAAGTTTATTTTATTCTTTTATAAAAGAAACATTTCCCTCGGCGAATTGTCTTTTGTTTATAATTATACCGAAGGGATTATAACACATTCTTGTTATACGGAATTTCTATGAATATAGAACACCTTTAGCAATCTAGTGAATTTTATATCATTGAATAATATTTCTATAAAGCAATATAACGCGCAATCTATGTATATAGGAAATGAAAGCACTGAAGAAGGAATGTTTATTTTACATATAAAACAATCTGAATATTTCTACCACTATGGACCATTCTTATCATTAAAGGAATTTCTATCAATACAGAGCATCTTTAGCATTCTAATGAACTTTATCATTAATGAGCATTTCTATAACTATGGAGAATTCTTATCATTATAAGGAATTTCTATCAATATAGAGAATCTTTAGTATTCTTGTGAATTTTATCATTAATGAGCATTTCTATAACTATGGAGCATTCTGCTCATTATAAGAAATTTCTATCAATATAGAGCGCTTTTAGTATTCTAAAGAATTATATAGAGTTTTATAATGAATAAGTATTTCATCTCAATATATGGAGCATTATTATCATTAAAATAAATTTCTATCAATATAAACTAGCTTGAGAATTCTGGAGAGTTTTATCTTTGATGAGTATTTGAGGGATAGGCTTTGAATCATTCTTATCATTTAAAAGAATTTCTATCAATATAGAGCGCCTTTAGTATTCTAAGGAATTTGATCATTTCTATCACTATGGGTCATTCTTATCATTATAAGGAATTTCTATAAATAGAGAGCACCTTTAGCATCCTAGAAAATTTTAGAGAATTTACCATTAATGAGTATTTCTTATCACCATGGAGCATTATTATTATAAGGAATTTCTATAAATAGAGAGTGTCTTTAGTATTCAAGAGAGTTTTTATCATTAATGATACTTTTTCCCTCTCTCTCTTATTATTATAAGGCATTCTTAATATTATTAAGAATTTCTATCAATATAGTGGACTTTTTGCATTCTATATGCATGCATCTTTGCATTCTCAGAAATAGATGAAAATAGCTGTATAGATTATATACCTATCTCAAATTCAAACACATGCAGAGAGTAATACAAAGCAATAACGCTTCATCTACATATAACAAATAAAAACATTAAGACGCGAATGTTTCTTTTCACAAATAAATCAACTTCCAAAAGAAACATTCGCGTCTTAATGTTTTCATTTTATATACATAGATGGCGCGTTATTGCTTTGTATTAATTTATGCCTAACTGGTATTGTCTTTATTGTTTGTGGAAGTACATTGCTCAATACAAATATTTAAATGTAATTCAACTGTCCTAAAAGCTTATGCAATAGTTTTCTTCAATACCATTTCTAAAATTCCATCCTTCAGTGCTGCGTATATAAGCAGAATAATCCAATATAGTATTAGAGCTCTAAAGAAACGGTCTGGTGGATTAAATTGGAGAAACCGCTGAGAGGGTTCACCACTGATGAGCCAAGCCCTCCCAATATTTTTTCATCGCAGTAAGTACAGTAGAAATTTGATTTATTTGTGGAAAGAGAAACATTCGCGTCTTAATGTTTTTATTTGTCATACATGCAGAGCGTATTTATAATCACTGAATATTTTTGTGAAAAAGGCTATTCCAAATGACTGATGTAAAAGTGGAAAATATTAGCGCTGATTTCAAGATTTATTTTTATATTGCAGACGTTTATAAGTTATTTACTATACATTTTCTAAGACCCTTAAAATAAAATAAAAAATAAATTTATTTCTACTTCCAAATAAAGCGCTTTTAGTTCCTAATTTTGCCAAATTGTGTGTAGAGAAAAACATAATATTTCAATTAAATATACTTCGGCCAGTAAATCTTTTTATTATCTCGACCAGACCAGGCAGCCTCTATCTTTACGATAATACTTCAAATATATATTTTGGCGTACAATCAAGGGTGTTTATGAGCCTTAAATATCGTGCATAATCAGAAATAGGTAGCAGACAAAAAGTTAAGAAATTTATCACCCTCCCAAAGAGCGTCGCGCGCGGTAAAAAGAACAGATAGCCCTCAAAATGTGGACAGACCTCTACATCCAATATTACTCCACCAGAAATCTACGAAGATTTGCTGCTACCCCCGAAACTACTCCTCCAAATGCTTCGAAACATCAAGCATGGATCTACCTCCACAACAATCTTGACCGGACATGGTTACATTCAGGCAGACCTTGCAACGGTATCGAAAGAAGACCCAACTTGCCCCCACTGCCAAGATGAAGACCAAACCGTAGACCACCTCCTCTTCACTTGCCCAACCTTCCAATACCAAAGATTCCAGACAGCCACTCTCCTAGGTATCACCAACATATGTCCAGCATCCCTAGAAAATCTCCCAAGAAAGAAATCTGCCTGGCAACACCTCATTAATTGGACTTCCACTGGCATTGTATATAAATCCAAGAAGACTTAGGTCAGAAGGACATCCCGAGTAGTTGGCGACTTCTGTACGCTCCAGGAACCTGGGTTATTTAAATAAATAAATAAGACATTTAATTTGAATCAATATACTCTTATAATAGGAATTCATTAAACAAATTGAAGTATTTATTGATATTAAATGTCATTTCAATTAATAACCTAATTTAAAAGCATCTATATTTGCATATTAATTATATCTTGTGCCTTAAAATTGCTCTGAATTCCATTTCGCGGTCTGTATATTTGTAGAGGTTAATTGAACAATTGATGGACAGATCTGGTTATTAAATAACTTTATTATGTACCGCTCAAAAAGAGCAACCTAGCTTATACAGTCGAACTTGGATAATTCAAACCCCAAGGGACCATAAAAAAATTCGAATTATCCAAAAATTCGAATTAAAGATGTTAAATTATTTATATAGGAAATTCTAGGGACCAAGATAAATATTCGAATTGAAGAGGTTTTCGAATTAAAGAAGTTCGAATTATCCAAGTTCTAC
Organism: Cordylochernes scorpioides; assembly: GCA_030710605.1. NCBI lineage: Eukaryota > Metazoa > Arthropoda > Arachnida > Pseudoscorpiones > Chernetidae > Cordylochernes > Cordylochernes scorpioides. Next base: position 15,122,911 of record CP092869.1, read on the forward strand.
TGTATTTACAACAATGAATAATATGTGAAGGTTATTCACATATTAAAACAAAGTGTCCAATACGGGATTCGATCCTAGTTCATGGCTGTCGGGAATTGAGGGTTTTACCCACTCGTCCACCGACTTATTTATGATGTGGTGATGTCTTGTCCATTCTCCATGGAAAAGTGGGTACCATTGCCCCGTTAGTCAGCCACATTTCAGAGTTCCCTGTTTACGGTTACTGTAGCGGCTCGGGGCTCACGACACCGTACTTCGCCCTACAGGACAGTCCCTAACTTGTGCTGCTTCTCCCGCCCTCCATGTAGAGGTGGGGAATTTCTTTCTGATGGACAGATCACTATAATTGAAACATTCTACTTGGCTGTGTGTTGATAATGGTACACATCCTCTATGATACATCATCATGTAGTACATTCAGCTTCAATATATGACTTCAACACACTTGGTCCAGAGTTTCTCCAATATCCGTATTCCTTCATGGGAATAAGAGTCTGGAAGGTTGTTAATTATTCATCTACAGCCCTCTCAACTTCTTCATTGGATGCGAAGTGATTTCCAGAAACAAATTTCTTTTGGTATGGAAGAGATGGAAGAGTCTGATGGTGCCAAATCAGAAGAATAGGGGCCGAGAAAATCGTACCTCAAATTCTGAAGTTTTCCATTGCCAGAACATGGGAATTTCAGTGTGTGATAGAAATATATATATGTAATCCTACTGTCCTAGAATCTTATGTCCATAGTTTACTTATGTGAATATCATAACCAAGATTACAACCATCAGTGTCGCATATATATAAGCAGAATCATCCATTAGAGCTCTAAAAAGCGGTCTGGAGAAACCATTAGGAGGGATCACCACGGATATTCCAAGCCCTTGCAATATTTTTTTCATCGCAGTAAGGGGACATTAGAAAAAGTTTCTATAAAACAAAGGTCGCCTCTCCCATTAAAATAAACGTCAAAACTAGACGCATTCTATTGAACGTCGCCGCAAACTAGGGTCGATGACAAAGCCACAACGCTTTGCAAACTGAAAAGCGTCCACCTAGAGACCATGGTTTCGGGATAATAGCCCTCTTCAGCCCATAGCAGAATTTCTTCAATGAGATCTACAAGAGATTTAATGGAATCTTCACAATCTGCCAAAAAGGTGTTTATCTTGCAAAGCGACATGGTCAAATCTATGGCCAAAATTAAGATGGAAATTTTGCCGGAAGGAAATTGATCTATAAATGCAAAGGTCGACTCTCTTGTCAAAACCAAGAACATTAGACGACACAGGAGAGCAAAAAAGCAAAGGTCGACTCTCTTGTCAAAACCAAGAACATTAGACGACACAGGAGAGCAAAAAAGCAAAGGTCGACTCTCTTGTCAAAACCAAGAACATTAGACGACACAGGAGAGCAAAGAAGCAAAGGTCGACTCTCTTGTCAAAACCATGAACATTAGACGACACAGGAGAGCAAAAAAGCAAAGGTCGACTCTCTTGTTAAAACCAAGAACATTAGACGACACAGGAGAGCAAAAAGCAAAGGTCGACTCTCTTGTCAAAACCAAGAACATTAGACGACACAGGAGAGCAAAAAAGCAAAGGTCGACTCTCTTGTCAAAACCAAGAACATTAGACGACACATGAGAGCAAAAAAGCAAAGGTCGACTCTCTTGTCAAAACCAAGAACATTAGACGACACAGGAGAGCAAAAAAGCAAAGGTCGACTCTCGTGTCAAAACCAAGAACATTAGACGACACCGGAGAGCAAAGAAGCAAAGGTCGACTCTCTTGTCAAAACCAAGAACATTAGACGACACAAGAGAGATGACATCTGTCGACGACAAGCACAGGACATTGTCCTTGAAGGAACACGACTGTAATTAGCAGACCTACCTTGGGCGGCATGTAGGTAGGTGCTCGAGTTTGTTGTACCTCAGACAGCATAGGTAGATGTATGTCAGAGCTGATGGTTATCTAGGTTTCTATGAAGGAATCACGGTAAGGAAAATGTTCTCTGCGGAAATAAGTTCGAACTCAAAGAATGCAATCTACTATGTTAAATAATTTTATTGTTTTAAATATGGTACAGATTGGATCTTTGTACAATAGATCCTTTTGGGTATTCAGGGCACCTCAATTATTTCGGAGATATTTCGCCAGGTACAATCTATTATCAAACTACGAAACTATTTTAGACGCGTAATATTATTTTTAAAATAAAACAATTTCTACTGCCCTTACTGCAATGGAAAAATTAAAGGGAGGGCCTGGCTCATCAGTGGGGAACCCTCCCAGCGGTTTCGCTAGTTTAATCTACCATACCGCTGATATATTGCATTTTTAAAACTTCCTTTTATAGTGATACTGATGCTAGACTCTTGGAATGGGTATTTTAGATGAACTATGGACATAGGCTTTGAGAACAGCAGAATTACATACAATTATAAATATATAATCTACTATATTTATTATTTATTCCGTCTCAGTTTACAGGTGTCGAGTCACCATGTCCTGGCTATTTACATATGGCGAGTTGGTGGAGTAGAGATGTTCGCCCCGAGACCTTACAAGAGGGCAGTTGACAATCTACTATAGACAATTTTTTTGACAATTAAAATGATTTTATTGACATCTTGTCAATACATGCAAATGTGCACAGTCTGTACTATTTTTAAAAGAGGAAGACATTGAAGGAAGAAGTATAGAGAGACCATGTGGCCCGGCCTCAGAAGAGGAAGGCACTGAAGGAGGGAGATATGGAGAGACCATGTGGCCCACCCTCAGTAGAGAAAGGCACTGAAGGAGGGAGATATGGAGAGACCATGTGGCCCACCCTCAGTAGAGGAAGGCACTGAAGGAGGGAGATATGGAGAGACCATGTGGCCCACCCTCAGTAGAGGAAGGCACTGAAGGAGGAAGATATAGATAGACCATGTGGCCCACCCTCAGTAGAGGAAGGCATTGAAGGAGGGAGATATGGAGAGACCATGTGGCCCACCCTCAGTAGAGGAAGGCACTGAAGGAGGGAGATATGGAGAGACCATGTGGCCCACCCTCAGTAGAGGAAGGCACTGAAGGAGGGAGATATGGAGAGACCATGTGGCCCACCCTCAGTAGAGGAAGGCACTGAAGGAGGGAGATATGGAGAGACCATGTGGCATACCTTCGGTAGAGGAAGGTACTGAAGGAGGGAGATATGGAGAGACCATGTGGCCCACCCTCAGTAGAGAAAGGCACTGAAGGAGGGAGATATGGAGAGACCATGTGGCCCACCCTCAGTGGAGAAAGGCACTGAAGGAGGGAGATATGGAGAGACCATGTGGCCCACCCTCAGTAGAGGAAGGCACTGAAGGAGGGAGATATGGAGAGACCATGTGGCCCACCCTCAGTAGAGGAAGGCACTGAAGGAGGGAGATATGGAGAGACCATGTGGCCCACCCTCAGTAGAGGAAGACATTGAAGGAGGGAGATATGGAGAGGCCATATGGCCCACCCTCAGTAGAGGAAGACATTGAAGGAGGGAGATATGGAGAGACCATATAGCCCACCCTCAGTAGAGGAAGACATTGAAGGAGGGAGATATAGAGAGACCATGTGGTCCACTCTCAGTAGAGGAAGACATTGAAGGAGGGAGATATGGAGAGACCATGTGGCCCACCCTCAGTAGAGGAAGGCACTGAAGGAGGGTGATATGGAGAGACCATGTAGCCCACCCTCAGTAGAGGAAGGCACTGAAGGAAGAGAAGGACATTTACTAAAGTTTCAGACTGGCTTTCGTTCAAGATTTATTCGTTTAACGGGCATTCTTCTAGCTAATAATGAAAGAACGATTCTTTCCCAGACATTCAGGAGTTCTATTGACTATTTACAATCAAATACAAGCTACCTTCAACCACAAACAAAGTACACTTTAGGCCATATTTTTACCAGAAGTAAATATATGAGATATTAAAAAAAACGTGAGGCGCACACATGTATTGTGTTAGTAAGAAAGGAAGATACACATTTAAAGAAACGGGAGAACAAAGTAGGATGTTATATAAACATTCTTTGTGATGCGGCCGTTTGTACGATGTTTGTGTTGATGGCTGGCATGGTGTTGATTCCTCTTGTTTACATCGCATGTTATTGTGGCCTCGGATCTCCAGGTGGGTTGGATCGGCTAGGAGAGCATGGCTCGTTGTGTTGCTTGGTCCACCGTTGGACAAGTCTTCTTGGGACAGAGCCTTTACAGTCCCACCGTTGGATAGGTCTTCTTTGGCTAGAGCCTTTGCGCAGGTCCACCGTTGGATAGGTCTTCTTGGGTCAGAGCTCTTGTGTTGGCCTTACCTTAAATAGGTCTTCTTGGTCAGAGCTCTTGTGTTGGCCTTACCTTAAATAGGTCTTCTTGGTCAGAGCTCTTGTGTTGGCCTTACCTTTAATAGGTCTTCTTGGTCAGAGCTCTTGTGTTTGCCTTACCTTAAATAGGTCTTCTTGGGTCAGAGCTCTTGTCTTGTCCTTACGTTAAATAAGTTTCTTTGGGCCAGAGCTCTTGTGTTGGCCTTACCTTAAATAGGTTTTCTTGGGTCAGAGCTCTTGTGTTGGCCTTACCTTAAATAGGTCTTCTTGGGTCAGAGCCTTTGCGCAGGTCCACCGTTGGATAGGCTTTCTTGGGTCAGAGCACTTGTGTTGGCCTTACCTTAAATAGGTCTTCTTGGGTCAGAGCTCTTGTGCTGGCCTTACCTTAAATAGGTCTTCTTGGGTCAGAGCCTTTGTGTTGGTTGGTCCACCGTTGGATAGGTCTTCTTGGGTCAGAGCTCTTGTGTTGGCCTTACCTTAAATAGGTCTTCTTGGGTCAGAGCTCTTGTGTTGGCCTTACCTTAAATAGGCCTTCTTGGGTCAGAGCTCTTGTGTTGGTCTTACGTTAAATAGGTCTTCTTGGGTCAGAGCCTTTGTGCAGGTCCACCGTTGGA
>CP092869.1:15127957-15140680 GCA_030710605.1 Cordylochernes scorpioides
TGGATATTCTTGGGCTAGAGCTTTTGTGCAGGTCCACCGTTGGATAGGTCTTCTTGGGTCAGAGCTCTTGTGTTGGTCTTCCGTCAAATAAGTCTTATTCGGACAGAGTTCTTGTGTTGGCCTTCTGTTAAATATGTCTTCTTGGCCTGAGTTCTTGTGCTGGCCTTACGTTAAATAGGTCTTCTTGGGTCAGAGCTTTTGTGCAGGTCCACCGTTGTATAGGTCTTCTTGGGTCAGAGCCTTTGTACTGGCCTTACGTCAAATAGGTCTTCTTGGGCTAGAGCTTTGTGTTGGTTGGTCCACCGCTGAATAGGTCTTCTTGGGTCAAAGCCTTTGGGCAGGTCCACCGTTGGATAGGTCTTCTTGGGCCAAAGCTGTTGTATTGGCCTTCCGTCAAATATATCTTCTTGGACCAGAGCTTTTGTACAGGTCACAGTTGGATAGGTCTACTTGGTTCAGAGTTCTTGTGTTGGTCTTCCGTTAAATAAGTCTTATTCGGACAGAGTTCTTGTGTTGGCCTTCTGTTAAATACGTCTTCTTGGCCAGAGTTCTTGTGCTGGCCTTCCGTTAAATGGGTCTTCCTTGACCAGAGCTCTTGTATTGGCCTTCCTGTAGAAGAGCAGAAATGTTCGAAAGCTCGGCTAAATAAGGAAAACCTTACAAGAAACTCTTGGTCTCCAGATTTTGCTCTTTTGATAAACTGATAGTACCTATCCCCAACATCTACTTTATTGGATCCAAGCCGCAAAACAAGATCTTTGAGACAATTCAGTTAAATTATAAAGTTTCTGAGACATCATCAACTTATGGAGCTGTGATATGTTAACCCATTATATTGTAGGGATCATATCATCAGTTCTTATCTCATAGGTTTATATAAATGGCTTAGTTTTTCCATCGTAGATAGAATAGATGATATACTATCTACTTATTTTATATTTATATGAAAAATAGACACTTCGGCCAGTTATAACAGATAGCGCTGATTTATCTCATGTATTTTTCTTATTCAATAAGGAGAAGAAACATTGTGGCAATTTTAACGTTATATTAAGTAGTAATTATATATATAAGTTATACTATGTATACCTTCATACTCTAACGAAGTACTGTACATGCAGAAAATTTCATCAAGATTTACAAAGTAACCATGTATTATACACACAAAATATCCCATCAAGGTCCCAGAAATGCCCCTAAGAACTGTATAATAAAACACTATAACTGGCCGAAGTGTCTATTTTTCATATAAATATGAATACCGGCCAGGCAGCCTCTTTCTTTAAGATATCTACTTCTTGTTTCAAGTAAACCAAAAATTTATCAGTGATCATAAAGACTGTCGTAGCAAAGTCTTATTGTTCATTATGTCGATGTAAGAAGTCATGGCCTCTGGAATGAAACAAACGTGAAAGTGTGCCATTTCGAAGTTATATATTTTCAAACTTTGAATAAATGAGTTTTGTGTGAATAAATATGGTAGAGCAAAGACTTCGGGGATTTGCGAAGGTCCAAACCGTTCCATATTGGTGCGAGAAATGTTACTTTAGATTTTACAAAGAGGAAAATAACATCATCTGGTTGCTGGTTTGATTACGTAAGCTGGTGAAATTTTGATGCATGTACAGTACTTGATTGCTTTGTGGAATTTATGCTCCACGTACAGTGCACTTCATGTATCTTTATGGAATATTGCTGTATGCACAGTACTTCGTTGCTTTGTAGACTTAGATGAAATTGTGATCCCCTTACAGTGCACTTCAAGTATCTTTATGGAATATTGCTGCATGTACAGTACATGGTTGTTTGTAGACTTAGATGAAATTGTGATCCACTTACAGTGCACTTCAAGTATCTTTATGGAATATTGCTGTATGCATAGTACTTCGTTGCTTTGTAGACTTAGATGAAATTGTGATCCCCTTACAGTGCACTTCAAGTATCTTTATGGAATATTGCTGTATGCATAGTACTTCGTTGCTTTGTAGACTTAGATGAAATTGTCCTCTACGTACTTCAGTGATCTTTATGCAATATTGCTGTATGCACAGTACTTCGTTGCTTTGTAGACTTAGATGAAATTGTCCTCTACGTACTTCAGGGATCTTTATGCAATATTGCTGTATGTACAGTACATGGTTGCTTTGTAGACTTAGATGAAATTGTCCTCTACGTACTTCAGGGATCTTTATGCAATATTGCTGTATGTACAGTACATGGTTGCTTTGTAGACTTAGATGAAATTGTCCTCTACGTACTTCAGGGATCTTTATGCAATATTGCTGTATGCACAGTACTTCGTTGCTTTGTAGACTTAGATGAAATTGTCCTCTACGTACTTCAGGGATCTTTATGCAATATTGCTGTATGCACAGTACTTCGTTGCTTTGTAGACTTAGATGAAATTGTGATCCCCTTACAGTGCACTTCAAGTATCTTTATGGAATATTGCTGCATGTACAGTACATGGTTGCTTTGTAGACTTAGATGAAATTGTGATCCACTTACAGTGCACTTCAAGTATCTTTATGGAATATTGCTGTATGCATAGTACTTCGTTGCTTTGTAGACTTAGATGAAATTGTCCTCTACGTACTTCAGTGATCTTTATGCAATATTGCTGTATGCACAGTACTTCGTTGCTTTGTAGACTTAGATGAAATTGTCCTCTACGTACTTCAGTGATCTTTATGGAATATTGTTGTATGCACAGTACTTCGTTGCTTTGTAGACTTAGATGAAATTGTCCTCTACGTACTTCAGGGATCTTTATGCAATATTGCTGTATGTACAGTACATGGTTGCTTTGTAGACTTAGATGAAATTGTCCTCTACGTCAGTGATTCTCAACCAATGTGCCGCGGTAATTTTGTGTGCCGCGAAATTCTAAAAATGTGCCGCCGAATTTTAGTCATATGATTATGTTCACGTTTGTATTGGTTTTTCTTTTTTTCTTTTTCATTTTTTTACTTTTTAAAATAACGAAATTAGCAAATTGAATGTTAGAGATGTATATTACTTATATTTTGCATAGAAATATTGATACATAATTTGAATTTTCTTGCATTCAAGTTAGCAAAAGTGTGCCGCGAAATTCTAAAATTGTGCCGCCAAATTTTCAAATCTTTAAAATAATGCCGCAACAAAAAAAAGGTTGAGAATCACTGCTCTACGTACTTCAGGGATCTTTATGCAATATTGCTGTATGTACAGTACATGGTTGCTTTGTAGACTTAGATGAAATTGTCCTCTACGTACTTCAGGGATCTTTATGCAATATTGCTGTATGCACAGTACTTCGTTGCTTTGTAGACTTAGATGAAATTGTCCTCTACGTACTTCAGGGATCTTTATGCAATATTGCTGTTACATTATTGCTTTGTAGACTTAGATGAAATTGTGATCCACTTACAGTGCACTTCAAGTATTTTTATGCAATATTAATACAAGGGATTCTATATGTTCTCCTGTGGAAGGGCAGAGATTCCTGAAAGCTTGAGATGGTATTGGAAATAAAAAGAAACTCATCTCCGGAAACTTCTTTAAAAAATATTTAGGGATTATTTTATTGATTTGCAAACCTAGTATCTAGTAAAGAAGTGTCATCAGGAGAAGTCATTGTTGTTGTTGTGTCCTCTCGTGTCGAAACCTTTTTTAATTGTTTAATACAATGGATTATTTTTATTGATTTGAAAACCTAGTATCCCGTAAAGAAGTGTCATTGAAAGATCGTTGTGAATTCCATTATCCTTAAACGATGTAATACCGTGTTAGTGATCTATAGTACGGGTGACCGTTATACTACACCTAATATATAATGTGATAATCCCACGGAAGTGTAGTACATTGTCTTCATGTACAAGCGCTTTCTCTTTTTTTAGTTTTCCATTGTGTCGTGTTGTCCTATTGTCCCCAGACACCTATGACCTCCGACAAGTGGCATTGTGTATGCTACGGAAGGACCTAACTTTCCTGAGGGCAAACACGGAATCCTTCTTCTTTGGTCTTCCTGGAGAGTCATGTTACCATTGGAGTAGAATGGAGTTCATCAGAAATGTCGTAGCACATCACTGTACAGAGAGTTGAGAGTGGAATTTTAAACAGTATATAGAGTTGAATCGTTTTGAAAATAGAGCAATCCATATTCAACTCTATTAGATAATAAAAAGGCATATATTGGATTGAATAAAAGATTTATTTTGCCAATATTTCGGCTGGCTGAACGCGTGTGTGTATACAAAAATGTAATGCCTCGATAAAGGTTGGCGTTCAGCCAGCCGAAATATTGATAAAATAGGTCTTTTATTAAATCCAATATATGTCTTTTTGATATATAATAGAGTTGAATATGGAAACTGAGCAATTTTTCAGGCTTCTAACTCGAATATCTTTGGAATTGTTAACACATTACCCTATTTCACTCGCAACCAGCACCTCACTGCGGTAACTGAGAGAAGTAAGTTTGGGGAAGATGGGTGGAATCCAGATGCGGGAGGATGGTCCATGTGAGAACCCACGGCGCGAAGGGGATTGGTGTGGGGGGAGGTGAAGCGGGACGTTTCACAAGGTGACATAAAAATCATTCAATAACTTTTAGCATTGTAGTGTAATATATGTATAGATAATATTTGATGATATTATAAAAAAAAGCACATTGCCAAAGATTAATTTTTAAAAAATTAATCGTTAGGTGTTCACACTTGGTTATCTCGTGTGTCTTCAATAAAGGTCACTGTAATATACGTATTTCAGAGTTATTGTCTGAATTCCGATACACATGGCAAAAGGTACAACTTCCTTAAGTTTTGTACATGAGTGAATATAAAAATGCACTGATAGATAGTGCCTCTAGACAGCGAAATTTATATTCCAATTCATTTACATACAAAAGATTGAATTAGAATTATATAAGTTACAAGATCTATTATGACACATTTGTAAGTGCAAAGTCGAACTGCTTTTTACATGTGTAGACATGTGGTGCACTTACAGTAAAAGCAGTCGCCTACTTCTACCCACCATGATTATCATGGCCTGTACCACGTGTACTAGGGATAAGCAAAAAAAGAATAGCTATATATTTATATCCCTATTTTAGTTTATTTCGTATTGAAACGTCGTTGTACAAAATTGTTCCAAGTTATTTGACCATTGACTAAGAAGATAACAATTGAACAGAAATCACCGCCATTGTTTCGATCAATTGAAGGTAGATATAAAAAACCGCACGACACAAGGAAATAATTCTATGGAATTCAATTGGACAATTTCTGAGTGTTGTTTATTATTATTCCATAATAGACTTTCAAGCTACCAAATGGGGTAAAAATAATGTTGAAGGTCTTTATAGCATTTTAACTTGTTTTACCTCACGTTTTCTTCTCTTCTTCTTCTTTCTTATCTCCACTCAATCATATCAGGGTATCTTCTTCTTCTAATTTCTTATCTCCACTTAATCATATCAGGGTATCTTCTTCTTCTAATTTCTTATCTCCACTCAATCATATCAGGGTATCTTCTTCTTCTTCTTTCTTATCTCTACTCAATCATATCGGGGTATCTTCTTCTTCTTTCTTATCTCCACTCAATCATATCGGGGTATCTTCTTCTTCTTCTTTCTCATCTCTATTCAATCATATCAGGGTATCTTCTTCTTCTAATTTCTTATCTCCACTCAATCATATCAGGGTATCTTCTTCTTCTAATTTCTTATCACCACTCAATCATATCAGGGTATCTTCTTCTTTCTTATCTCCACTCAATCATATCAGGGTATCTTCTTCTTCTTTCTTATCCCCACTCAATCATATCGCGGTATCTTCTTCTTTCTTATCTCCGCTCAATCATATCAGGGTATCTTCTTTTTTCTTATCTCCACTCAATCATATCAGGGTATCTTCTTCTTCTTTCTTATCTCCACTCAATCATATCGGGGTATCTTCTTCTTCTTCTTCTTCTTTCTTATCTCCACTCAATCATATCAGGGTATCTTCTTCTTCTAATTTCTTATTTCCACTCAATCATATCGGGGTATCTTCTTCTTCTTTCTTATCTCCACTCAATCATATCGGGGTATCTTCTTCTTCTTCTTTTTATCTCCACTCAATCATATCAGGGTATCAAGCTTGTAGAGCTTGTTGATGGTGTCTTCTGGGGATGAGTAGAGCTTATCAATGAAGATTTGACATCCATCATGACTAGGTGAATTAAAATGCATCTGCTTTTGTCATTAATACTGAAAGCACTACTTTGGTACTATTGTTATGTAATTAAAGTAAGTAAGAAGGACGTAACCAATTTAACGTTACATATTATTTATTATTAATAGCAATTATATGAAACAAATCTTGGTATATATGTCTACATGAAAACAACAAACATTATATATATATATGTGTGTCAATATAATAAGGTGGGGAAAGAGGAATAAGGACACCACAAGTTTGGAAGAGGAATCCCAGACAACCAGAGAGAGAGAGAGACGGGCCCGGCAAAGCCGGGCGGCCGTTCGTGTCGCACACAATCCCCCAACTGTCTTAAAAGTCCCGAGGTTCCAAGTAACGGGCCCCAGTAGTCGCCCCTTAGAATGTTGCTTTGTCTAAAGTGACCGGTCCTTACCCGCCCGTCTCTCTCTAGGTTGATTGTAGGCTTGCTTTATTATTCCTGGAAGAGTATATATTATGACATATACAAGTTCCTTTTCAAACATGAGCTCATCTATAGCCATTATTATATCACATTACATTAAGGGCAGTAGAAAATTGATTTATTTATTTTATGATAGGCTACTTAACTAAATAAGTGACTACTAATGTAATCAATTTGCATACTGATATGTAAATATGTATATATCTCTTTAAACTATTTTTTCTTTTTTTCTTTTATTCAAATGTGTATACACCTATCCCCCAATTTACACGGTAGATACGTTCCTGAGAAAAACGTGTAAATCGAGGGATAGGTGTATATTAAACTGTCAAATCTGAATAGGTGCTCGCCCCCTCATGAATCAGAGCCTCTCAATATTCTTTTCAACATAGGTAGTATAGAGTAGAACATCGCATTTCAGTATAGTGCGATAAAAAAAACTTATTTGGAAAACCGTGTAAAAGCGAAAACGTGTAAAACAAGTACCGTGTAAATCGGGGGATAGGTGTATTTCACACGTAAATATCCGATTTGTAGATATAGTGTGTATTCTGCAATTTAAAAAATAATAATGATAAATAAAATAAACGCATCAAAAATGGTTAAAATATCTCATAAGAGATGTCGCGCTAATACATCATATATATATTTATAATTGTCTGTATTTCCATATACTGTTTTCAAATCGTATGACATTTTACATAGGTGTTTCAGTTTTCATATCGTGATGGTTCGATTAAACAGAACTACGATGTAGTACATATAAGAGCCCGGATGAAAAAGGAGGAGGGGGAGCAGTAACAAGCTCACTAAAAAACCTGGGTTCAGCTGGCCCAGCTGATAGTACCCTATAAGGGCTCCTAATCCAGGGATACAGGATGAGCAGTGTTTGTACTCCATGTTAGGAGCGGCTGCACATGGTGTCTGTTCCTCATGTCAGAGGCGGCCATTTCTTTTGGAGATAAGTCGGCCTGCCACTGAGTAGTGCTCTCAGTCTTAATGACAAAGACAGACGCATTCTACTTCACTCAGTGTGGAGATAAGAAAGAAGAAGACGATGTAGTACAGTAACTGTTGTGATATAAGGTAAATTATCATATACTATGTATTATCATAAAGATAGAGGTTACCTGGCCGGTATTCATACTTCTTGAAAATAAAGATACTTAGGCCAGTAAATCTTTTTATTACCTCGACGTTTCGACAAAAAGCTTTTGTCCTCGTCAGGAGCAAGCAAAAATTTAAACATTTGGCAAGGCGTTAAAAATCATTCTATGATATTTTATAATAATTTTTAACACCTTGCTAAATGTTTTAATTTTTGCTTGCTCCTGACGAGGGCGAAAACGTCGAGGTAATAAAAAGATTTACTGGCTGAAGTATATATTTTTTCAAGAACTATGCATTTTGTCCGTTTGATATGATTAACTATTTTCATTTATTCCAACAACTATTTGGAACTGTACTCTTTGATCATCTATTCACGGATGATACTCATGGAAAGATGTTTGTTGTCAGAATGCCGCCTTCCATGAAGCCTCAAGCCACCACTGTCATCGACATAAACAAGAATGAATATCCCTGCAAGGACAAGAAGGTAACTACCCTTCCAATACCAAATACAACAACAAAAACCTTTATTAAGACACTATTGTACAGGTAATACTAACGCGATACTAGAATAAGTAAAATAAATCAAGGTTTAGTTGGTATTTATTCTATATTGGTTGGTATCTATATATATTATAGATGGCGCAAACCATCAGCAATTTTAGTTTTACAATCAGAAGATACCTTTTTCATAAAGAGTACATTGTGATTTATATACGATCGTTATCTCCATAGAGATTTTGGCGCATTCTAGAACACTTTATAATCTCAATTAAGATATATATACAAGGGGATTCCCCTAAAAGGTTATATATGTACATGAGTGAGGAGGAAAAGCAATTTAGAGGGGAGCAATCAGCCTTTGTCTGTGGAGTTGAGCACTTCTTCTCTCATTTTATCAATCGCCTTGAAAAAAAATTAAATATTTATAAACAAATGTTTTATCCAGCAGGAGAATAGTAAAAATTTTATATACATATACAATTTTAAGGGATTTTTATCAAAAATTGGCGCGATTGAAAACTCTAGCTGTCATTGTGGCAACGAATTCCAGGACTCGAGACACCTACTGCTGGAATACCCACTCTTCTTCACCGCTAGACAACAGACAATAAATAATGTTGTAGATCTATATCAATTTGTAAATAACAGAGAGAATTATCATAGATTTAACTATTTTTGTAGATATATTTATGATTATCTTTCTAACCTGAAAGGCTCAGGTTCCTAATATATATTATTGTTTCTCTTTTTATTTCGATTACTTTTTCTTGTATAATATGTTTATAACTGTTTCTGTTAAAAAAAATTAAATCGACGCAATTATCCCTAGCCGGGATATCGCGTTTTGTATGTTGAAATAAAAAATATTAAAAAATGTTGTTCATTATAGTGAGTTAGCCCCGAAATTTCGTAAATTTCCAGTCTGTTTTCCTGTAGAAATGGGCAATGGAATAGATAGTGGACCAAATACAGATCTTCAATGTGGGGGTTGGTGGAATGATGGTCTAAATCAGGGATCGGCAAACTTTTGAGTCAGAAGAGTCAAAAATTACAATTTACAAAATTTCAAAGTTTTTAAAGAACCATAAATTTTTCTTGCCAACAATAAATAGTACTCACATAAATAATATTTGCATATGGAACTATATAAAGAGCTTCATATCCAAAGAGCCGCATGTGACTCTCAGTTTACCGACCTCTGAACTAAACCGTATTTTGTTAGATTAAATGAAATAAGGTTAGTAATATGTTTCTTTATTTAATGGAGCTAGCTTTCAGGAATTTATAATGTGCTTCCGCATTGCCATAAAATGCCTGAAAGATAGAGATTTTTAATATAAAATACTAGCGGACGTACCCGGTTTCGCCCGGGTTTTACCCGAGTAAAGGTTTGTCTAACGAATCTCTCGATAAAGTGAACATTTTTTTCCCGGTCCCTTGAAAAATACTCGATAAGTTGAATAAAATCAATATTAATTGGTTCCCTCGGTAATTGGAAGTTAAAGAAATAGTATCTTGCCTTGGAATTGTATCATTATTCTTGTCTCAAATAAATTGCCGTGTCATCCTGAATTTTGTCTTTCCTAATTTTCTTCATTACAAAATCACCGTATCATCATGATAATATTTAGAGCAGATTGTTGAATTATAACAGATAAATTAGAATATTTATCTTGATTATTTTTAGGCGAAAAGTTATTTCAAAAATTTTATTTGCTAGAAACCTTCCCAGTACTATACTAAATAACTTCCCAAAGTTTCATGGCGTTCCAATGAGTGGTTTGGTCAGGCATAAAGGACAGACAGACACACATACATTCATTTATATATATATATATATATTTTAAAAGAAGCTTATACTTGAAAGTCAGAAATTTCTACTTTATAAAGAAACAAGGGATTGCAGTAGAACCTCCCTTTAGCAGACACCTCTCCACAAAGGCAGTTTTCATTTGCAAAATTATCATTTTTACAATTTATCAACTCTCTAGTAAGAGGACACCGCTCTAAAGGACACTATGGCTCTGCAATTGGGTGTCCTTTACAGGGAGGTTCTACTGTATATACATTTTTTATTGAGGTAAAAAAGTTATATAGTAATTCTAAAGTTTGCTACATTTACCGTTCGAATTCAAATATTTGATTGCTTACAAACAAAAAGAATCCCGCTTAATATATAATTAAATACCAAAAGATATAATTATTATAACTAGTACCTAGAGGATATAAAGAAACAATTATTTTGATTGTTACTTCCAACCAGATATAATTTACCATTCTATTGTTTCCATTTTTTTAATTGTTATATTGTTAACCTCCTTAGTTTTTTTATCTCGAGTATTTTTTTTACCATTGTTAACTATCAGGATAGAAAAGAGAGCAGTCATGAACTTGACTGTAAATAGAAGATTTGTGTTAGTTAGGCTTAACAAGGTGTCCTTTTTTATCGTCTGCTAAAAAAATAAAGTCTAGGACAAGATTATAGAATGAAGAATGAACTCGTTGTTTGTGAATTTAACGATTTGATTTCCGATAAAAAATCATATTTAAAGTTCAATTCATTTTGTAAATACATTCTAAACTTTCTACAAAATCTGGATCTCTAATGTTTTCATGCGTTGAATAATGTAAATAACTTATGTAAATAAACATTTCTCCTTGTTTGGCGCAAGTATCCCTTGCGGGATATAGCGCTTTGGAAATAAAATAATTGGTAATTTGTAAAAACTGTTATATGTTTTTATTTGAATTAACATATAGTGAAGCATATATAATGGAACAATAATAATGTATATACAGTAATACCTCCCTGTAAAGGACACCTAATTACAGATTAACGCTGGGAGGGTTCACCACTGTTGAGCCAGGCCCTTCCATTAATTTTTCCATTGCAGTAAGGACAGTAGAAATTGTTTATTTTTAAAAAAGAATCATACCCGTCAATAATAGTTTCGTATTTTGATAACAGATGGCGCGTTAATGTATCGTATATATGTTATATTAAAATATTATTTATTTAATATTATTTTTCATAGATTCAAATACTCTGTTAAATCGACCGCCAGAGATCACGCTTCCCTTATAAAAACTCATTGTTGTTGTTTTCCGATGGCCGGCTCAAAACTTTTGTTATTATGTAAATAATCTTTTGTTTTTCCTTGTTCTACTCGCCTTAAGACAGGCGGTACTTTCTCAAATTATGTTTTCTATATTCCATAAGCTCAATTAAAGCTATTTCTAATCTTTACTATTTTTATTATTATACTCTCAAGATTTTAACCACGACTGCATTACCATAGCATAATCCTCAAGATAATAAAAAATCAAACAGAAAATCTCATTTTTTTACAACATATACCACTATTACCATATACATATATGGTATATATATTTATAATTGTCTGTATTTCTTTATACTGTCCTGAAAGCGGTCCACATAGGCGTTTCAGTCTTCATATCGTGATGGTTCGATTAAACAGAACTACGATGTAGTACAGTAATGGAATAAGTATCCAGTTGTGTAAATCCACAGAAGAATTGAGTGGGTTGATTCCATGTTCCAGATTGATGAAGCTCCATCCAGAAACTGGGTCCAAGGGCTTGCTGCGGCTGTCTTCTATGGCGTCTGCAGTGCGTCCATGGCTTTCGTCAACAAGGCCATCGTATCGTACTTCCAGTTCTACTTTCCCTTCTTCATCCTGGCGGCCCAGATGATCCTCACAGCGGTCTTCCTGGAGATCCTGAGGTTTACCCGACGTGGCTCAGCCGCTCTGGGCCCCTACACCTTACAGCAAGGTAACCTTCAGGCACTGTTTTCTACGGCAACTACGGTTCTGACAATTCAATACTCGAATCTGTCTTTTTTAATCCGATTTTCTTCTTTTCCCAAAGTAAATAATTGAAAGTGTTGGAAAGTTTCACCACACAGATTAACCATGTCTTCCCATTTCAATTTTACCGTTGCTGTATAAGATCAGTCAATGGTCAGAGTGAAGAATCTGTTGAAGAAGGTTCACCACTGATGAGTCAGGCTCTCCCAATATTTTGCTATCACATCAAGGACAAGTAGTGTAGAAAGAAATAAGCGAATTTAAACATAGTTCTCTGATGTCATCAGAGGCGATGGTTGTCTTAGAGATCCAGAGAAACTTCAAAAGAAGAATTTGGATGTCCTCTAGGCTGGTGATCTATGTTTACACTGATCAGGGTAGCTTCCTCCAAGATGATATTTCCTACGTTGCAAAGACTTCTCTCGAATGTTCCTCAATCTACAGATATGTTGGCACATTGCGGAGGAATCTGATGTCCCTATGGTCCCACACGGCTTAATGTCCCTAAGGTCTTAAACGGCTCAATGTCCCAAAGATTACACACGGCTCAAATGTTTCAAAGATTACACACATCTCAATTTTCCTAAGGTCCCTAAGATTTCACCAAGCTCAGTTTCCCTAAGGTCCCACA
>CP092869.1:15140780-15209875 GCA_030710605.1 Cordylochernes scorpioides
TTTAGGCGCGTAATATTCTTTTTAAAATAAAACAATTTCTACTGCCCTTACTGCAATGGAAAAATTAAAGGGAGGGCCTGGCTCATCAGTGGTGAACCCTCCCAGCGGTTTCGTCAGTTTAATCTACCATACCGCTGTTATATTGCATTTTTGGAACTTCCTTTTATAGTGATACTGATGCTTGACTCTTCGAATGGGTATTTTAGATTAACTATGGACATAAGCTTTTACAGGGCGTTATACAACAGTTAACTTTAATCTTGTAGAAGAGATCCAAAAACTGGAAGCTTGAGTTAATCAAATGATTTTTTTTTTTTTGCAAGAAACCTTTCCCTGGATAATTTTTTTTCAAATGATATTACACAATGGGTTATTATATTTAGTATATTGTCAAATATTTGTGTATAAGATAACATTAGAGCTATTGGTATGTCTTGCATTCATGTTTACACCTTAAAATAAAAAGTGATTTCTTAAAGGTTTTGAAAAATGATGTTTTCCCGAAATAAATCGCAATGGATTTATTGCTGTTAAATCTGTTATATTCACATATGTCCCAGTAGGTTTGAGACTTAATAATCCTGAGTGTCAAGGAAATGCAGAGTTCTTTAGCAATAAAATAGGGGATGCTCCTTCACCGTAGACACAAGACTTGAACTGGCTTACGTATCACCAATAAGAATTCTGTATTGTTACAAGTTTCACCCTTAGTGGTGATTGGCTTGGGTCCCGAGGAAATATCATTGGTGAAAATGAAACTTCTGAAACTATTACAGACTTCAGAGAGACGATGTGACTTCAGGATCTTGGTGCATTGGCTTGGATCCTAAGGAAAGATTCTTGAGACAAAAAAGGACTTGTGAGCTCTCACAGAATTAAGACGATGTAACTTCAAGATCTTGGTGGATTGGCTTTGGTCCTGAGGAAAGATTCTTGAGGAGAGTGTGAGGTTCTCACAGAATTAAGACGATGTGACTTCAGAATCTTGGTGGATTGGCCTTGGTCCTGAGGAAATATTCTTGAGGAGAGTGTGAGGTTCTCACAGAATTAAGACGATGTGACTTCAGAATCTTGGTGGATTGGCTTTGATCCTGAGGAAAGATTCTTGAGGAGAGTGTGAGGTTCTCACAGAATTAAGACGATGTGACTTCAGAATCTTGGTGGATTGGCTTTGGTCCTGAGGAAATATTCTTGAGGAGAGTGTGAGGTTCTCACAGAATTAAGACGATGTGACTTCAGAATCTTGGTGGATTGGCTTTGGTCCTGAGGAAATATTCTTGAGGAGAGTGTGAGGTTCTCACAGAATTAAGACGATGTGACTTCAGGATCTTGGTGGATTGGCTTTGGTCCTGAGGAAATATTCTTGAGGAGAGTGTGAGGTTCTCACAGAATTAAGACGATGTGACTTCAGAATCTTGGTGGATTGGCTTTGGTCCTGAGGAAATATTCTTGAGGAGAGTGTGAGGTTCTCACAGAATTAAGACGATGTGACTTCAGAATCTTGGTGGATTGGCTTTGGTCCTGAGGAAATATTCTTGAGGAGAGTGTGAGGTTCTCACAGAATTAAGACGATGTGACTTCAGGATCTTGGTGGATTGGCTTTGGTCCTGAGGAAATATTCTTGAGGAGAGTGTGAGGTTCTCACAGAATTAAGACGATGTGACTTCAGAATCTTGGTGGATTGGCTTTGGTCCTGAGGAAATATTCTTGAGGAGAGTGTGAGGTTCTCACAGAATTAAGACGATGTGACTTCAGAATCTTGGTGGATTGGCTTTGGTCCTGAGGAAATATTCTTGAGGAGAGTGTGAGGTTCTCACAGAATTAAGACGATGTGACTTCAAGATCTTGGTGGATTGGCTTTGGTCCTGAGGAAATATTCTTGAGGAGAGTGTGAGGTTCTCACAGAATTAAGACGATGTGACTTCAGAATCTTGGTGGATTGGCTTTGGTCCTGAGGAAAGATTCTTGAGGAGAGTGTGAGGTTCTCACAGAATTAAGACGATGTGACTTCAGAATCTTGGTGGATTGGCTTTGGTCCTGAGGAAATATTCTTGAGGAGAGTGTGAGGTTCTCACAGAATTAAGACGATGTGACTTCAGGATCTTGGTGGATTGGCTTTGGTCCTGAGGAAATATTCTTGAGGAGAGTGTGAGGTTCTCACAGAATTAAGACGATGTGACTTCAGAATCTTGGTGGATTGGCTTTGGTCCTGAGGAAATATTCTTGAGGAGAGTGTGAGGTTCTCACAGAATTAAGACGATGTGACTTCAGAATCTTGGTGGATTGGCTTTGGTCCTGAGGAAATATTCTTGAGGAGAGTGTGAGGTTCTCACAGAATTAAGACGATGTGACTTCAGGATCTTGGTGGATTGGCTTTGGTCCTGAGGAAAGATTCTTGAGGAAAATGAGACTTCTGAAGCTATCACATATGTTGAATGTTTGTTCTTAAGAACCCAAGAGCTTTACAGAGTAGTAAAGGATTGATACCAATAAATATATTGTCACGGTAGTGATAACGAGTATAACAAAAGTTTAAGTAAAAATAATTTATTTATAAATGCAAACTATTGCTAAGATATTATTTACAAGTAATAATATACAAGAATGGTAAGGGGTGATGACTATGCAAATATTAATGATGATATACCACAGAATATTTAAAATAATTATTCAGTGATATTGCCCCCCTCCTAGATGAACAGCGTCCCGCTGTAATTATCACTTGAACAGATCAGCTTGGTCCTCAGGGTCATGGTAGGGTTTCATTCTCAGTACATGGACAAGGTCTCTTGTTTGGCGTCTTCTGGTTGGTTGGTCCACAGGTTCAACTTCGAAGGTCACGTCAGAGAATTTCCGAGTAACCCTGTATGGCCCGAAGTACCTTTTCATCAGTTTTTCTGAGAGTCCCACCTTTCTTATCGGGGTGAAAATCCATACCAGGTCACCAACGTTGTAATCCATTGCCTCGTGCTTTGAGTCATATCTGGCCTTGTCCTTCTCTTGGGCTTTCAAGGTTTCTAATCTTGCTAGCTGCCTAGTCTCTTCGACTCGCGAGGCAATCTTCTGACTGTAATCCTCTTGGAGATCTTCATGCGGATTTGGGAAAAGAGTGTCTACAGTTGTTTCGGCTTCGCGTCCATGAATCAGTTTAAAAGGGGTAAAACCTGTTGTATCTTGTTTTGCCGTGTTGTAGGCGAACGTGACGTAGGGCAGGATTACGTCCCAGTCCTTCTGTTCAACACTTACATACATAGCAATCATGTTGGCTAAGGTTTTGTTTAACCTCTCCGTCAGTCCATTCGTCTGGGGATGATACGCTGTCGTGAACCGATGTATCGACGAGCATTGATTGGTGAGTTCCGCAATCAACTTGGATTGGAATACTCGTCCTCGGTCCGTGATGATTTCTCTGGGGGCTCCATGCTTGAGAACAACATCTTCCATTAAGAACTTGGCTGCTTCTTTTGCTTCCCCTGTGGGTAAGGCTTTAGTAACGGCAAATCGAGTAAGATAGTCGGTACAGACTATGATCCATTTATTACCAGTATCAGACTTGGGAAATCTTCCAAGGAGGTCCATTCCAACTCTCTGAAAAGGGGAGGTTGCAGGAGGTATGGCCTTAAGTAGTCCGGGTGGCTTTTGAGTTGATTGTTTCTTTCTTTGGCACTCCTTACAATGAGCGACATACTTCCGTATGTCCCGGAGAAGTCCTGGCCAGAAATATTTGTTTTTAACTCTCTCATATGTCTTCGAAAATCCAAGATGACCTGCTGTGGGAGCATCGTGTAAACTTTTCAGTAGTTCTAAGCGTAAGTGCTTGGGAATAACTAAAAGGTGTTGGTTTCCCAGGGGGTCGAAATTCTTTTTGTATAAGGTTCCTTTTAACATTTCATATCCTTTTGATTCGGCACCAAATCTTTCTGTTTCATCTATCAATTTATTAATTTTAGGGTCTTTTCTTTGTTCAGCTTCGAAGCACGTTAGAGCAGTTATTGAGGGTATATCATCATCCTCATCATTGTATGCTTCTTCCGATTCAAGTTGGAGAGGATTTCGAGAAAGACAGTCGGCATCTTGGTGTTTGCGTCCACTTTTATAAACAACCGTTACATTGTATTCTTGGAGTTTTAAAGCCCATCTTGCTAGTCTTCCTGTCGGGTCCTTCAGGTTAGATAACCAGCAAAGAGCGTGGTGGTCAGTGACGATGACAAACTCACGACCAAAAAGGTACGGTCGAAATTTGTTGATGGCCCATATTGCGGCCAAGCATTCTCTTTCCGTTGTTGAGTAATTCTTCTCCGCCTTAGATAAAGTTCTTGAAGCATAACCAACTGGTCGCTCTTTCTCATCGTTGATCTGTACGAGGACAGCTCCAATTCCATAACCGCTGGCGTCCGTATGAAGCTCGGTTGGCAGTTGTTCTTCGAAATAGGCAAGAACAGGTTCAGACATCAATGCTTTTTTCAAGGAATCAAAAGCATCCTGTTGGTCAGAGTTCCACGTGAATTTATTATCTTTTTTGAGGACTTCGTGTAAAGGAGCAGCTTTCTCAGCAAAATTTTCGATAAATCTACGATAATAGGAACATAGGCCAATGAAGCTTCTCACATCTGTTATAGATTTTGGGGTAGGAAACTTGGCGATAGCTTCAATCTTTTCTGGATCGGGATAAATACCTTTACTATCGACGAGGTGTCCAAACACTCTTATTCTTTTGGTTCCGAAAAGGCACTTTTTTGGGTTGAGGCGTAGCTCGGCTTTGTCGAGACATTGTAGTATGATTTCAAGCCGGTGTAAATGTTCGTTGAACGATTTGGAATACACCACGATGTCGTCTAAATAACAGAGGGCCATCGTCCATTTCAGGCCTTTCAATATCTTGTCCATCATGCGCTCGAATGTTGCAGGGGCATTGCACAGGCCAAAGGGCATAACTAGGAATTCGTAGAGTCCGTCAGGGGTAATAAAGGCAGTTTTTTCTCTATCTGCTTCGTCGACTTCTATTTGCCAATATCCTGAACGAAGGTCTATTGATGAATAAAATTTGGCTCCTTTCAGGGAGTCAAGTGTATCATCGATTCGGGGTAGTGGGTAAACGTCTTTTTTAGTAACTTTGTTTAGTCGTCTGTAATCCACACAGAAACGCCAGTTACCATCCTTCTTCTTCACTAAAATAACCGGCGATGACCATGGACTTTCTGAGTGACGTATAATCCCGGCGTCTAGCATTTTGTCCACTTCCGTTTGGATTGCTTGGCGTTCTGTAGGGGAGACTCGATATGGTCTATGCTTAATAGGCTGATGGTTTCCAGTTTCAATTTTATGTTTGGTTACTGAAGTTTGCTTTACAGGTTCATTATTTTTATCAAATATTTTTTCATATCGTTTTAAAATTGATAAGATTTGAGACTGCTGCTCTTCTGATAAATCATCACTAATTAAATTTTGTAAAAATTTAAAGTCACTCTTATCAGCATGACTGGCATGATTCGCATTTTTCACCTCCTTATTAAATTCAGAACATTCTGAAATAGCTGTCAAGTTATTTTCTTCAACCCTTTGAATTTTTCCTAGGCACATTCCCTTAGGGACTATTTGAGCTGTGGTGCTAGAATTTACGATCCAAAGTTTTCCTTTATTATGGGAAAGCCTGAATAATGCACAGGGAAGTGTTAACCCTTTTCCTATCAATACCTTTTTCGAAGGTTCAAAAAGTACCTGATTTTGCCCATTAAGCTCTTCACTCATAACATTTATTAGTTTGGTAGATTCGGCTGGGATTACGACGCTTCTGCTAGCCACAACCTTCCCCATGGAAGCAGGTGAATTTAGTATATCTTTGGCCTCTTCCAATCTGATTTCGGCGCGTCCACAATCAATCACGGCATTTGATGCCTCTAGGAAATCCCATCCGAGGATGATACTTGGGTTACTATTAGGGAGGACGATAAACTCAAGCGGCTGTTCCAATCCATTGATGCTCAAGCTGATTGTGCATCGGCCGATCGATGTAACATTCTTGCCATCAGCAACTTTCAGAGTCATTCCGCTATCCTTGAACATGGTCTTTTTTAATTGTCGTCTTAATCCATCAGAGATAACTGAAAAAGAGGAACCTGAATCGACCAGAGCAGAAAATGCAATGTCATCAATGATGATTTCGACATAATTTTGTTGTAATTTAGCGGCTGTCGACGATGGAGGGTTTTTCACACCCGCGGCTTCCCCCTCGAAAGAAGACGCGACGCTTAGTTTTTTTCTAGATTGTAGCGGCGTGGGGATTGGCTTGTATGGCGGCCTGGGGAAATGGACTGGCGTCTTGGGGATCTTCCTCTGTTTAGATACGGCGATTGTCTGCGGTAGATTTGGCTTCTTATGGCTTGGTGGTTACCAATTTGAGGTTCTTGGGTGCTTGGTGCGTGTCCTTCGGGTCTCTGCGTCCATTGTCGTCTTTCTCTACAATATCGCTTAACATGGCCTGGGCGGCCGCAATTAAAACATATTGGGATGTTGTCATGCGTCCTCCATTCATCCGTTCTTCGTTGTGGTGGCGTCTGGTTATATATGGGTGTTTGGGTAGGGTACTGACGTCGTGGAACCTGGCTGAATGTACGTGTTTGGTTGGGGTACGACTGTCGTGGCGGAGACCTTTGAATAGGCTTCGAAATTGAAGCTACGTTTTTTTCAATCTCTTCTCGGATAATTTCTTTCAGAGAAGATGGTTCAGGGGTAGTTGACTCGGGATTTAGTGCGCGATGAACTTCTTCACGCACGATGCGTCGGATTAAGTCTTCCATTGATTCAGAGTCTGCTGAATCGATGGCGGCAACATTCGGTAGTCTGTCGAATACTACACGTTTATTTACACGTTTTTTATTTGAAGCCTCGATTTTTCGGCACCATTTGATGAACTCATCGATACTTGCAATGTCTAAAATGATGATTGACTGATATATCTCCTCCGATATTCCTTTCGTCAAGTGTGCAACTATTTCATTTTCCATCATAGCCGGATTCACTTCTCTGCACAGATGGAGAACATCTTGAATGTAAGAATCACTGGTCTCCTCCTTCCCCTGAGCTCGAGTTTTGAGGTTCTCTGCGAGTTGATCTTTTTGGGTGACATGATGTCCGAAATTCTGAGAAAACATTTTCACAAAAATATCCCATGAATTAATTTTCTCTTCAACATTTTCGTACCATCTGTGCGCTGTTCCTTGGAGGAAAAAATAAACATTTGCGAGGCACATTGAATCATCCCAGCAGTTGTAGCGAGCGACGCGATGGAATTCTTTCAGCCATTTTTCTGGATTCTGGTTGCGTTCTCCAGTAAAAATAGAAGGGTTTCTAAAAGGTTGAAAATGGTACTCACCCATTTTTGTCTGTGTCTCTTGCTTGATCATAGCGATGTTTTCTTGAGGTTCTAGTCCTTGTAGTCTTCGGCTTCTTCTAACGGCTTGGGCGGCGAGGGAATATTCCAGCTTCTCCACCAGTTGTCACGGTAGTGATAACGAGTATAACAAAAGTTTAAGTAAAAATAATTTATTTATAAAATGCAAACTATTGCTAAGATATTATTTACAAGTAATAATATACAAGAATGGTAAGGGGTGATGACTATGCAAATATTAATGATGATATACCACAGAATATTTAAAATAATTATTCAGTGATAATATATTGAAAATAATACAAGAGGTTTCTGGAGATGGGTTTATTTTTATTGATGTAATCTCCAGTTTTCGGGTATCTCTGCCCTTCTACAGAGAGATGCATATAAGCGAATGATAATTTATATTATTATTCATTTATGTACTTCTGTAAAAGGTAGAGATTAAATTAATAAAAAGGAACTTTTTTTTTGCTCATCCCTAATACACATGGTACAGGCCATGATAATCATGGTGGGTAGAAGTAGGCGACTGCTTTTACTGGAAGTGCACCACATGTCTACACATGTTTAAAGCAGTTCAACTTTGCACTTACAAATGTGCCAGAGCCCTGTTTGGTTACTTGCACTTGCTGGTGAGGTTGGAATTTTGCAAGAAACAGGAGCCATTGGAGCATTTTTTTTTTTTTAAATCAGAAAAAAAGTGCCCAATGCGGGAATCGAATCCTGGTCGTAGCGGTTGATAACCAACGGTTTAGACCATCCTTCCACCGACCCCCTATAAAAAGAAACTAATATTCAAAAACCTCCATAGAAGTATAGGGCGCCTCTCCCGTCAAAATAAACGTCAAAATCTGACGCCATCTATTGACCGTCGCCGCAACTAGCGGCCTCGGGTCGGTGACAAAGCCACAACACCAGCTTTGGCAAACTGAAAAGCGTCCACCTAGAGACCATGGTTTCGGGCTAATGACCCTCGTCAGTCTAGACTGACCGTCCCGACCCGAGGCAGCTATTTGCGGCGACGGTCAATAGATGGCGTCAGGTTTTGATGTTTATTTTGACGGGAGAAGCGCCCTATACTTCTATGGATCAATTTCCTCCCGGCAAATATTCCATCTATATCCAAAAACTGCTCTTTTTTTATTATTTTATTTTATATTTAGGAGATTTCAATCAAGTAAAAAGAAATATATCAAATACATGTTTAGAGTCTCTAGAAGTCCCTACAGAGGGATGTCGAGTGTAGATATATATAATACACCGAGTAGAAAGTCTTGATGATCTACAACAGCCTCTAAGAGATGTCGAATTTAGATACAGTAGAACCTCTATGAACTGAAGCTTCTCTACAAAGAACATTTTTCATTACAAAAATTACCATTTTGTCAATTTTCCGATCTCTGATAAGATGATATCTCTCTATAAAGAACACTTTAGCTCAACAACAAGGTGTTGTCCTTTACTGAGAGATTACTACTATTGTCAATTATAAGAAAATTTCGAAATACTTTCATAAAAATATTTTTTAAAAACATTTCATAATAAGTTTGTTTGTTACAAAAACCTCGAGGTTTTGTCCTCTCGCTTTTCAAATGGCAAAGTACTCCCTCTTATACAGTATATTGATATTATTTGTCTATTGAAGAGCGAGAAATTGAAATTTCGCGGTTTTTGTAATACA
This sequence comes from Cordylochernes scorpioides, assembly GCA_030710605.1. Classification (NCBI taxonomy): domain Eukaryota; kingdom Metazoa; phylum Arthropoda; class Arachnida; order Pseudoscorpiones; family Chernetidae; genus Cordylochernes; species Cordylochernes scorpioides. The sequence continues at coordinate 15,149,855 of CP092869.1, forward strand.
CACACACACAAACTTATTGAGAAATTAAGAAAGAAAAAAAAAGGCATCTCCTTATCGTGCAAATGAAAGTTGCTGATGGCGTGCGACATCTATCGGAATAAATATCAACTATTCTCGTTGATTTTTTTAAATCATTCCAGAATTGACCAAATACCCATTCTTGATTAATCAAGAAAAGCTAACCACGGACGTGTTTCGGGCTGTTGGCCCTCATCAGCGTGGTGCAAGTTGTACCTCAACGACCAAAAAAAAAACCTGGTCATTCAGGCATCCTGAAAAAAATCATGAAACGGGTACAACGAATAATTGATATTTATTCCAATAGATGGCGCAAGCCATCAGCAATTTTCAGTTTCACAATAAGTAGATGCCTTTTTCATAATTTATGCACCTTATTCCAGTACAATATCACATTTGTACTATTTTTTTTTCACATTCTTATTGTGAAATGTTTAAATAAAATGTTTTTGATCTTTTTATATGATTTTGAAGACCATTTGTTGTGGTTGAAAGTTGATTCGGAAAACAGTCGGTGGACAAGTAGGTAACACCCTCGATTCCCGACAGCCATGAAGAGGGATCGAATCCCGTATTAACATTTTGTTTAATATATGAATAACCTTCACATATTATTCATTAGATAGTAAAAAGGCATATATTGGATTGAATAAAATATGTGGCACTGAGTTTGTGTATACAAAAATGTAATGCCTCGATAAAAGTTGGCGTTCAGCCAATCGAAATATTGGCAAATAAATCTTTTATTCAATCCAATATATGCATTTAAAAAAAGTTTTACTGCGATAAGTGAGCTACAGGCCAACACTAGAGATGACCCACCTGACATTCTTTTGATTCAAGAACCATATGTTTTACATAAACTACTAAATTCCATTGGAAAGCTTTTATTTGGTAATTAACTCTTTTTAGTGTTGTTTTACCTGAATAATTCTCTAATATCTAGCATATTTTCATTATAAAATATTCCTTAAAACTTTTTTTTTAAATCTGTAAATTGCTTTTCTCGAATAAACACAATACTTTACAATTTGATTTCATTTAACTAAATTTGCTTACCAACCCTTTGTACATATATCAATTGTGTTGATATATATATATTTTTATCTTTTCTTCTAACTCTAACTTGCATACTAATTCTGTACATATTTAAAATATCTTTCTTTCTCTTCTTTCAAAATTTTGTTTATGTTTAAAGTGTAAGTGTCCCTAGGGGGACATAGCGCTCTAAGTCGAAATAAAGAAATATATGCCTTTTTACTACCTAATGATTTAAGTATGGATTGCTCTATTTTCAGAACAATAATATTCATTGTTGTAAATATCATAAACTAGGTTACTCTTTTTGAGCGGTACCTAATAAAGTGATTTTGGAACAAGTAGTAAGTATGTAAGGACCAGTCAACAAGTGAATATATAAGCAGAATGATCCAATGCAGTATTAAAGCTCTAAAGAAGCGGTCTGGTGGATTAAATTGGCGAAACCGCTGAGAGGGTTCACCACTGATGAGCCAAGCCCTCCCAATATATTTTCATTGCAGTAAGTACAGTAGAAATTATATTTATGTGTTAAAGAAACATTTGTGTGTCTTAATATTTCCATTTTTTATACATCTAGAGAGTATTTAGAATCACTGAGTATTTTTGTGATAAAGGCTATTCCAAATGACTGATGTAAAAGTGGAAAATTTTAGCGCTGATTTCAAGATTTATCTTTATATTGCAGACACTTTAATGAGTTGCTATACATTTTCTAAGACCCTTAAAATAAAAAAAATCGATATTTATTTCTATTTTACTACATATGTAAATAATACAAGATGAGATTATTACCTTACCCAATTGGGAGAATCTGTATGGGGCATGTCTCTAATAAAGGCTTTTGTGTGTGTGTGCTCTCATGGAGGTTCTACTGTTTTAATAAACTTTTTTTGAGATTCCTTCAAAGACCGGGCTTTATGAACTGTAGCCAATGGTCATCGAGGCGATAAAGAGGCATGGCCTTCAGGATCTGGTCTAGACTTGAAGTCCAGACCTGGGGAAAAAAAAAGAATGTCCTCTCATGGAGGTTATACTTCATTATGTAAGGACCAGTCAACAATTGAGACGAAGAGTAAAGCCAGTTCAATTTCTATTTCACTACCTATGTAAATAACACAAGATGAGTATTACCTTACCCAATTGGGAGAATCTGTAGGGGCATGTCCCTAATAAAGGCTTTTATGTTTGGGTGATTTTGGAAAAAGGAAAAGTTTATTTGAAAAAAACACAACCACATCAACCTATAGTTTAACTCCCGACATTTCAATGATTTCCTGTCATTCTCTTCAGTGGGAATGTTTGAATCCTAGTTCTACTTATATATACATACACTATTTACTGGAATAAAAACGTCACCTATCTGAATACATCGAGAAATAAGTAGGAGTTTAAAAATGAAAGAGACTTTTGTATAAGTTAAAAGGTTAAAATAATATAATTATACACCCATACCTCGCTTTGCGTCGGGGTTACGTTCCAAAAAAACACGACGCAAATTGAAACGACGCAAAGTGAAAATAGGTGAAGGCGCAATCAAAAACAAAGGTGTTGCCATATTTTAGGAAAAAAATTTTCAAAAACAAATTAAAGACTCGAATCCAAAACAACGCAACTTCGAAAATCTAACGACGCACAGTGAAAATCAGTAAAAATTAAGCAGCGACGCAACTTCGAAAAAAACGCAAAACGAAACGACGCAAAGCGAGGTATTGATGTATACATAAACTTTGTTTAAAATTTTTTCACGTGTAAAATTAGGGAAGACAAGCTTCAGGAGGAGACAACAATTTATTTCAGGCAAGAACAAACTATGAAGGATAAACAAAAGATAAGGAATGAGGGAAGTTTACAGAGTAAATATCGAAATTGATAATCTGTTATTAGAATAAAAAATATAAGTCATAGTAACCATTATACACCTATCCCCCGATTTACACGGTACTTGTTTTACACGTTTTCGCTTTTACACGGTTTTCCAAATAAGTTTTTTTTTTTATCGCACTATACTAAATGCTACTGTGATTGAACACATGCGCTGTGTACACATCTCACGAGGAATCCCGAGCTTATGTGCTGACTACATATTTTAACCTGTCAATGCATTTTATTTTTATTTCTGTGTACACCTATCCCCCGATTTACACGTTTTTCTCAGGAACGTATCTACCGTGTAAATCGGGGGATAGGTGTATTTACATATATAGGGTTGCATACCCGGGGAATAAATCGTAAAAGATACGCAATCCGATTTTTTATATTCATTTTATATCCTCTTAACCAATTCTGGTGTCCAATTAGTTACTCATCCACCATATTCACCAGACCTAGCACCTTGTAACTTTTTTTTCATTTCCAAAAGTTATTGTTGAAAGGATAAAATTTGACACTGATGATGAAGCACTACAAGCCTTTATCAATGCCGTAAATTCCATCCCCGAAGAAGACTGGTGTAAGTGTTTCGATAATTGGTTTTCACGGATGAAATCTTGCATAGGTGCTAAGAGTGAATACTTTGAGAAACTCTGAAAATTTTAAAGTTGCAGCTTTAGTAAAAATAAAGGTTGTAAAATTTTTTTTGGAGTGAACCTTGTAAATACCTTTTTTTGTATAAATAAGGTTATATAAAGAGTTACAAATGGTACAGAGACATCATGGAAATTGTATCAAATCCTCCAGAAAAGACCTCTGGGAAAACCCTAGGACTATAATAGAAAAGCTGAGACAATGGAACCTAATGGAGATCGTTTAAACGACATGAGGAATAAGAAACAACTACACAAATGGTACAACAACAGTCTCTAGAGAAACCTCGAAAATTGTTGTTCTACAGAGAAGCACCAAGAACTATAAATTCAAGGAATCCATGTTCTCAAAGAACCTGACAGGGGTCGGTGGACAAGTGATATCTAAACCGTTGGTTTTCGACCGCTACGACCTGTGATCGAATCCCACATTGGGCAATTTTTCTAATTAGAAAAATGCTCCAATGGCCCCCGATTCTTGCAAAAATTCAACCCCACCAGCGAGTGCAAGTAACCAAAACAGGGCTCTGGCATATTTGCAAGTGCAAAGTCGAACTACTTTTCAAATGTGTAGACATGTGGTGCACTTTTAGTAAAAGCAGTCGTCAACTTCTACCCACCATGATTATCATGGCCTGTAGGGATAAGCAAAAAAAAAAAAGAACCTGACACAGAAACATTTGCATGGGAGGCCATGACCAAGGTCGCGGTGAACGGCCGTGAGATATTGGCAGCGAGCAGTGTCTGGCTCATCTCCCTTGACTCAGGTGTCGAGGTTTATAAGCCAACAGCACCCTGCGGCTGTCACACATCACACATCTAGGCTAAAGACATCAGTCCAGTCTCCAACTGTCACACAGAAGGTAGGTCAATCACAATCTCACGTGTAGGTGACATTTCCTACTTCTTCTACAATAATTGAGGAACGATGTAGTATTCTGGAGAATTTTTATCATTGATGAGTATTCCTATCACTATGGTTTCAGGCTATCTTACACTTTTACGATGAAATTAAATATCTTTCTTTTAACCAAGGCAACCAAACATTAAATTCAGCAGATCCATTTTGCCAGAAGAATATAACTGATATATTTGTAAGGATTATGGGCAAATGATGGGATAAGTTTATTTTATTCTCTTATAAAAGAAACACTTCCCTCAGCGAATTGTCTTTTGTTTATAATTATACCGAAGGGATTATAACACATTCTTGTTATAAGGAATTTCTATCAATATAGAACACCTTTAGCAATCTAGTGAATTTTATATCATTGAATAATATTTCTATAAAGCAATATAACGCGCAATCTATATATATAGGAAATGAAAGCATTAAAGAAGGAATGTTTATTTTACATATAAAACAATGTGAATATTTCTACCACTATGGACCATTCTTATCATTAAAGGAATTTCTATCAATACAGAGCATCTTTAGTATTCTAGTGAATTTAATCATTAATGAGCATTTCTATAACTATGGAGAATTCTTATCATTATAAGAAATTTCTATCAATATAGAGCATCTTTAGTATTCTAGTGAATTTTATCATTAATGAGCATTTCTATAACTATGGAGAATTCTTATCATTATAAGAAATTTCTATCAATATAGAGCATCTTTAGTATTCTAGTGAATTTAATCATTAATGAGCATTTCTATAACTATGGAGAATTCTTATCATTATAAGAAATTTCTATCAATATAGAGCATCTTTAGTATTCTAGTGAATTTAATCATTAATGAGCATTTCTATAACTATGGGGCATTCTGCTCATTATAAGGAATTTCTATAAATAGAGAGCACCTTTAGCATCCTAGAAAATTTTAGAGAGTTTACCATTAATGAGTATTTCTTATCACCATGGAGCATTATTATTATTATAAGGAATTTCTATAAATAGAGAGTGCCTTTAGTATTCAAGAGAGTTTTTATCATTAATGATAATTTTTCCCTCTCTCTTATTATTATAAGGCATTCTTAATATTATTAAGAATTTCTATCAATATAGTGGACTTTTTGCATTCTATATATATGCATGCATCTTTGCATTCTCAGAAATAGATGAAAATAGCTGTATAGATTATATACCTATCTCAAATTCAAACACATGCAGAGAGTAATACAAAGCAATAACGCTTCATCTACATATAACAAATAAAAACATTAAGACGCGAATGTTTCTTTTCACAAATAAATCAACTTCCAAAAGAAACATTCGCGTCTTAATGTTTTCATTTTATATACATAGATGGCGCGTTATTGCTTTGTGTTAATTTATGCCTAACTGGTATTGTCTTTATTGTTTGTGGAAGTACATTGCTCAATGCAAATATTTAAATGTAATTCTACTGTCCTAAAAGCTTATGCAATAGTTTTCTTCAATACCATTTCTAAAATTCCATCCTTCAGTGCTGCGTATATAAGCAGAATAATCCAATACAGTATTAGAGCTCTAAAGAAGAGGTCTGGTGGATTAAATTGGAGAAACCGCTGAGAGGGTTCACCACTGATGAGCCAAGCCTTCCCAATATATTTTTTCATCGCAGTAAGTACAGTAGAAATTTGATTTATTTGTGGAAAGAGAAACATTCGCGTCTTAATGTTTTTATTTGTCATACATGCAGAGCGTATTTATAATCACTGAATATTTTTGTGAAAAAGGCTATTCCAAATGACTGATGTAAAAGTGGAAACTATTAGCGCTGATTTCAAGATTTATTTTTATATTGCAGACGTTTATAAGTTATTTACTATACATTTTCTAAGACCCTTAAAATAAAATAAAAACTAAATTTATTTCTACTTCCAAATAAAGCGCTTTTAGTTCCTAATTTTGCCAAATTGTGTGTAGAGAAAAACATAATATTTCAATTAAATATACTTCGGCCAGTAAATCTTTTTATTATCTCGACCAGACCAGGTAGCCTCTTTCTTTACGATAATACTTCAAATATATATTTTGGCGTACAATCAAGCGTGTTTATAAGTCACTAAATCTCGTGCATAATCAGAAATAGGTAGCAAACAAAAAGTTAAGACATTTAAAAAAAAACAATATACCATTATAATAGGAATTCATTAAACAAATTGAAGTATTTATTGATATTAAATGTCGTTTCAATTAATAACCTAATTTAAAAGCATCTATATTTGCATACTAATTATATCTTGTGCCTTAAAATTGCTCTGAATTCCATTTCGCGGTCTGTATATTTGTAGAGGTTAATTGAACAATTGATGGACAGATCTGGTTCCAAAATCACTTTACTAGGTACCGCTCAAAAAGAGCAACCTAGCTTATGATATTTACAACAATGAATAATATTAAAAATAAAGAAAGCATATCCTGACCAGGAGCACATGTGCTTCACAAGAAGGCAGAGCGCCATCTGGTGGAACAGAAATTAACTAAACATTGATTTAGCCTGTTCCCTGATATTTGGCCAACCCAATTTCTTGATAAATCATTCTTGATAAATGAATAATATATGTGAAGGTTATTCACATATTAAAACAAAGTGTCCAATACGGGATTCGATCCTAGTTCATGGCTGTCGGGAATTGAGAGTTTTAACCACTCGTCCACCGACTTATTTATGATGTGGTGGTGTCTTGTCCATTCTCCATGGAAAAGAGGGTACCATTGCCCTGTTAGTCAATCACATTTTAGAGTTCCCTGTAGGCCTTCACGGTTACTGTAGCGGCTCGGGGCTCACGACACCGTACTTCGCCCTACAGGGCAGTCTCTAACTTGTGCTGCTTCTCCCGCCCTCCATATAGAGGTGGGGTACTTCTTTCTGATGGACAGATCGCTATAATTGAAACATTCTACTAGGCTGTGTATTGATAATGGTACATATCCTCTATGATACATCATCATGTAGTACAGTCAGCTTCGATATATGACTTCAACACACTTGGTCCAGCGTTTCTCCAATATCCGTATTCCTTCATGGGAATGAGAGTCTGGAAGGTTGTTGATTATTCATCTACAGCCCTCTCAACTTCTTCATTGGATGCGAAGTGATTTCCAGAAACAAATTTCTTTAAGTGTTGAAGAGATGGAAGAGTCTGATGGTGCCAAATCAGAAGAATAGGGGGCCGAGAAAATCGTACCTCAAATTCTGAAGTTTATCATTGCAAAAAAAAGGGAATTTCAGTATGTGATAGAAATATATATATGTAATCCTATTGTCCTAGAATCTTATGTCCATAGTTTATTCATGTGAATACCATAACCAAGATTACAACCATCAGTGTCGCATATATAAGCAGAATCATCCATTAGAGCTCTAAAAAGCGGTCTGGAGAAACCATTAGGAGAGATCGCCACGGATATTCTAAGCCCTTTTCATCGCAGTAAGGGGACATTAGAAAAAGTTTCTATAAAGCAAAGGCCGCCTCTCCCATTAAAATAAATGTCAAAACTATACGCATTATATTGAACGTCGCCTCAAACTAGGGTCGGTGACAAAGCCACAACACTTTGCAAACTGAGAAGCGTCCACCTAGAGACCATGGTTTCGGAATAATAGCCCTCTTCAGCCTAGGGCGGACTTTATTCCATGAGATATACAAGGAATCTAATGGAATCTTCACAATCTGCCAAAAAGGTGTTTATCTTGCAAAGCGACATGGTCAAAATATAGATGGAAATCCATTAGAGCTCTAAAAAGCGGTCTGGAGAAACCGTTAAGAGGGATCACCACGGTTATGCCTTGCCCTTGCAATATTTTTTAAATCGCAGTAAGGGGACATTGGTAAAAGTTTTTATAAAGCAAAGATCGTCTCTACCGTATTTCTTCCATGAGTTCTACAAGAGATCTAATGGAATCTTCACAATCTGCCAAAAAGGTGTTTATCTTGCAAAGCGACATGGTCAAATCTATGGCCAAAATATAGATGAAAATTTTGCCGGAAGGAAATTGATCTATAAATGCAAAGGTCGACTCTCTTGTCAAAACCATTTAGCATATGTTTAGTAAAAGTCTTTCTCATGATCAAGTAGTTCTTGAAAATAAAGATACTTCGACCAGTAAATATTTTTATTACCTCTTGTCAAAACCAAGAACATTAGACGACACAGGAGAGCAAAAAAGCAAAGGTCGACTCTCTTGTCAAAACCAAGAACATTAGACGACACAGGAGAGCAAAAAAGCAAAGGTCGACTCTCTTGTCAAAACCAAGAACATTAGACGACACAGGAGAGCAAAAAAGCAAAGGTCGACTCTCTTGTCAAAACCAAGAACATTAGACGACACAGGAGAGCAAAAAAGCAAAGGTCGACTCTCTTGTCAAAACCAAGAACATTAGACGACACAGGAGAGCAAAAAATCAAAGGTCGACTCTCTTGTCAAAACCAAGAACATTAGACGACACAGGAGAGCAAAAAAGCAAAGGTCGACTCTCTTGTCAAAACCAAGAACATTAGACGACACAGGAGAGCAAAAAAGCAAAGGTCGACTCTCTTGTCAAAACCAAGAACATTAGACGACCCAGGAGAGATGACATCTGTCGACGACAAGCACAGGACATTGTCCTTGAAGGAACACGACTGTAATTAGCAGACCTACCTTGGGCGGCATGTAGGTAGGTGCTCGAGTTTGTTGTACCTCAGACAGCATAGGTAGATGTATGTCAGAGCTGATGGTTAGGTAGGTTTCTATGAAGGAATCGTGATAAGGAGAAATGTTCTCTGCGGAAATAATTTCGAACTCAAAGAGTGCAATCTACTATGTTAAATAATTTTATTGTTTTAAATATGGTACAGATTGGATCTTTGTACAATATATCCTTTTGAGTGTTCAGGGCACCTCAATTCTTTCAGAGATCTTTCGCCAGGTACAATCTACTATATTTATTATTTATTTCGTCTAAGTTTACAGGTGTTACATTCGAGTTACATTGTCCTGGCTATTTACACATGGCGAGTTGGTGGATTAGAGGTGTTCGCCCCGAGACCTTGCAAGAGGGCAGTTGACAATCTACTATAGACAATATTTTTGACAATTAAAATAACTTTATTGACATCTTGTCAATACATGCAAATGTGCACACAGTCTGCACTATTAAAAAAAGAGGAAAACGTAGAGGAAGACATTGAAGGAGGGAGATATGGAGAGACCATGTGGCCCACCCTCAGTAGAGGAAGACATTGAAGGAGGGAGATATGGAGAGACCATGTGGCCCACCCTCAGAAGAGGAAGGCACTGAAGGAGGGAGATATGGAGAGACCATGTGGCCCACCCTCAGTAGAGGAAGACATTGAAGGAGGGAGATATGGAGAGACCATGTGGCCAACCCTCAGTAGAGGAAGGCACTGAAGGAGGGAGATATGGAGAGACCATGTGGCCCACTCTCAGTAGAGGAAGACATTGAAGGAGAGAGAAATGGAGAGACCATGTGGCCCACCCTCAGTAGAGGAAGACACTGAAGGAGGGAGATATGGAGAGACCATGTGGCCCACCCTCAGTAGAGGAATACATTGAAGGAGAGAGATATGGAGAGACCATGTGGCCCACCCTCAGTAGAGGAAGACATTGAAGGAGAGAGATATGGAGAGACCATGTGGCCCACCCTCAGTAGAGGAAGGCACTGAAGGAGGGAGATATGGAGAGACCATGTGGCCCACCCTCAGTAGAGGAAGGCATTGAAAGAGAGAGATATGGAGAGACCACGTGGCCCATCCTCAGTAGAGGCAGGCATTGAAGGAGGGAGATATGGAGAGACCATGTGGCCCACCCTCAGTAGAGGAAGGCACTGAAGGAGGAGGACATTTAGTAAAGTTTCAGACTGACTTTTGTTCAAGATTTATTCGTTTAACGGGCATTCTTCTAGCTAATAATGAAAGAACGATTCTTTCCCAGACATTCAAGGGTTCTATTGACCATTTACAATCAAATAAAAGCTACCTTCAACCACAAACAAAGTACACTTTAACCATATTTTTACCAGAAGTAAATATATGAGATATTAAAAAAACGTGAGGCGCACACATGTATTGTGTTAGGAAGAAAGGAAGATACACATTTAAAGAAACGGGAGAACAAAGTAGAATGTTATATAAACATTCTTTGTGATGCGGCCGTTTGTACGATGTTTGTGTTGATGGCTGGCATGGTGTTGATTCCTCTTGTTTACATCGCATGTTATTGTGGCCTCGGATCTCCAGGTGGGTTGGATCGGCCAGGAGAGCATGGCTCGTTGTGTTGGTTGGTCCACGGTTGGATAGGTCTTCTTGGGTCAAGGCTGTTGTGCTGGCCTTCCGTCAAATAGGTCTTCTTGGTCAGAGCTCTTGTGTTGCCCTTACGTTAAATAGGTCTTCTTGGGACAGAGCCTTTGTGCAGGTCCATCATTGGATAGGTCTTCTTGGGCTAGAGTTCTTGTGTTGGTTGGTCCACCGTTGGATAGGTCTTCTTGGTCAGAGCTCTTGTGTTGGCCTTACGTTAAATAGGTCTTCTTGGGACAGAGTCTTTGTGCAGGTCCATCATTGGATAGGTTTTCTTAGGCTAGAATTCTTGTGTTGGTTGGTCCACTGTTGGATAGGTCTTCTTGGCCAGAGCTTTTGTGCTGGCCTTACGTTAAATAGGTCTTCTTGGGACAGAGTCTTTGTGCAGGTCCATCATTGGATAGGTCTTCTTAGGCTAGAATTCTTGTGTTGGTTGGTCCACCATTGGATAGGTCTTCTTGGTCAGAGATCTTGTGTTGGCCTTACGTTAAATAGGTTTTCTTGGGACAGAGCCTTTGTGCAGGTCCATCATTGGATAGGTCTTCTTAGGCTAGAGTTCTTGTGTTGGTTGGTCCACTGTTGGATAGGTCTTCTTGGTCAGAGCTCTTGTGTTGGCCTTACGTTAAATAGGTCTTCTTGGGACAGAGCCTTTGTGCAGGTCCATCATTGGATAGGTCTTCTTGGGCTAGCGTTCTTGTGTTGGTTGGTCCACCGTTGGATAGGTCTTCTTGGTCAGAGCTCTTGTGTTGGCCTTACGTTAAATAGGTCTTCTTGGGACAGAGCCTTTGTGCAGGTTCATCATTGGATAGGTCTTCTTAGGCTAGAATTATTGTGTTGGTTGGTCCACTGTTGGATAGGTCTTCTTGGCCAGAGCTTTTGTGCTGGCCTTACGTTAACTAGGTCTTCTTGGGACAGAGTCTTTGTGCAGGTCCACCGTTGGGTAGGTCTTCTTGGGTCAGAGCCTTTTTGCAGGTCCACCGTTGGATAGATCTTCTTTGGCTAGAACCTTTTTGCAGGTCCATCGTTGGAAACGTCTTCTTGGGTCAGAGCCTTTTTGCAGGTCCATCGTTGGATAGATCTTCTTGGGACAGAGCCTTTGTGTAGGTCCACCGTTGGATAGGTATTCTTGGGACAGAGCCTTTACAGGTCCATCGTTGGATAGGCCTTCTTGGCCAGAGTTCTTGTGTTGGTTGGTCCACCGTTGGATAGGTCTTTTTGGGTCAAAGCTTTTGTGCAGGTCCACCTTGGATAGGTCTTCTTGGGTCAGAGCCTTTGTGTAGGTCCACCGTTGGATAGGTCTTCTTGGGCCAGAGTTATTGTATTGGCCTTCTGTTAAATAGGTCTTCCTTGGCCAGAGCTCTTGTATTGACCTTCCTGTAGAAGGACAGAAATGTTCGAAAGCTCGGCTAAATAAGGAAAACCTTACAAGAAACTCTTGGTCTCAAGATTTTGCTCCTTTTGATAAACTGAAAGTACCTGTCCTCATCATCTACTTGATAGTATCCAAGCCGCAAAACAAGATCTTTGAGACAATTCAGGAAAATTATCAAGTTTCCAAGACATATATCATCAACTTATGGAGCTGTGATATGTTACCCCATTATATTGTAGGAATCGCATAATCACTTCTTATCTCATAGTTTTATATAAATGGCTTGGTGTTTTCATCGTAGATAGAATGGATGATATACTATCTACTTATTTTATATTTATATGAAAAATAGACACTTCGGCCAGTTATAACAGCGCTGATTTATCTCAAGTATTTTTCTTATTCAATAAGGAGAAGAAACATTGTGGCAATTTTACCGTTATATTAAGCAGTAATTATATATATATGTTATACCATGTATACCTTCATACTCTAACGAAGTACTGTACATGCAGAAAATTTCATCAAGATTTACAAAGTAACCATGTATTATACACACAAAATATCCCATAAAGGTCCCTGAAATGCCCCTAAGAACTGTATAATAAAACACTCTAACTGGCCGAAGTGTCTATTTTTCATATAAATATGAATACCGGCCAGGCAACCTCTATCTTTAAGATATCTACTTCTTGTTTCAAGTAAACCAAAGATTTGTCAATGATCATAAATACTGTCGTAGCAAGGTTTTATTGTTTCAATATTGTGGCAAAGTAAGTCATGGCCTCTGGAATGAAACAAATGTGAAAGTGTGCCATTTCGAAGTTATATATTTTCAAACTTTGAATAAATGAGTTTTGTGTGAATAAATCTGGTTGAGCAAGGACTTCGGGGATTTGCGGAGGTCCAAATCGTTCCATATTGGTGCGAGAAATGTTACTTTAGATTTTACAGGTAGGAAAATAACATAATCTGGTTGCTGGTTTGGTTACGTAAGCTGGTGAAATTTTGATGCATATATAGTACTTGATTGCTTTGTGGAATTTATGCTCCACGTACAGTGCACTTCAAGTATCTTTATGGAATATTGCTGTATTCACAGTACTTCGTTGCTTTGTAGACTTAGATGAAATTGTGGTCCACGTACAGTGCACTTCAAGTATCTTTATGGAATATTACTGTATGTACAGTACATGGTTGCTTTGTAGACTTAGATGAAATTGTGATCCAATTACAGTGCACTTCAAGTATCTTTATGGAATATTGCTGTATGCACAGTACTTCGTTGCTTTGTAGACTTAGGTCAAATTGTGATCCACGTACAGTGCACTTCAACTATCTTTATGCAATATTGCTGTATGCACAGTACTTCGTTGCTTTGTAGACTTAGATGAAATTGTGATCCACGTACAGTGCACTTCAAGTATCTTTATGGAATATTGCAGCATGTACAGTACTTCGTTGCTTTGTAGACTTAGATGAAATTGTGATCCACGTACAGTGCACTTCAAGTATCTTTATGCAATATTGCTGTATGTACAGTACATGGTTGCTTTGTAGACTTAGATGAAATTGTGATCTACGTACAGTGCACTTCAAGTATCTTTATGCAATATTGCTGTGTGCACAGTACTTCGTTGCTTTGTAGACTTAGATGAAATTGTACTCCACGTACAGTGCATTTCAAGTATCTTTATGCAATATTGCTGCATGTACAGTACTTCGTTGCTTTTTAGACTTAGATGAAATTGTGGTCCACGTACACTGCACTTCAAGTATCTTTATGCAATATTGCTGTATGCTCAGTACTTCGTTGCTTTGTAGACTTAGATGAAATTGTGATCCACGTACAATGCAATTCAAGTATTTTTATGCAATATTTATACAAGGGATTATATATGTTCTCCTGTGGAAGGGCAGAGATTCCTGAAAGCTTGAGATGGTATTTTAAATAAAAAGAAACTCATCTCCAAATACCTTTTTAAAAATTATTTAGGGATTATTTTATTGATTTGCAAACCTAGTATCTAGTAAAGAAGTGTCATCGGAAGATGTCATTGTTGTTGTCGTGTCCTCTCGTGTCGAAACCTTTTTTTAATTGTTTAATACAATGGATTATTTTATTGATTTGCAAACCTAGTATCTAGTAAAGAAGTGTCATCGGAAGATGTCATTGTTGTTGTCGTGTCCTCTCGTGTCGAAACCTTTTTTTAATTGTTTAATACAATGGATTATTTTTATTGATTTGAAAACCTAGTATCTGGTAAAGAAGTGTCATCGGAAGATGGCCGTTGTTGTCGTGTCCTCTCGTGTCGAAACCATTTTTAATTGTTCAATACAAGGAATTATTTTATTGATTTGCAAATCTAGTATCTCGTAAAGAAGTGTCATTGAAATATCGTTGTAAATTTCATTATCCTTAAACGATGTAATACCGTGTTAGTGATCTACAGTACGGGTGACCGTTATTGTCATACTACACCTAATATATAATGTGATAATCCCACGGAAGTGTAGTACATTGTCTTCATGTACAAGCGCTTTCTCTTTTTTTAGTTTTCCATTGTGTCGTGTTGTCCTATTGTCCCCAGACACCTATGACCTCCGACAAGTGGCATTGTGTATGCTACGGAAGGACCTAACTTTCCTGAGGGCAAACACGGAATCCTCCTTCTTTGGTCTTCCTGGAGAGTCATGTTACCCATGGTAAACGGTTTGCGGATTTCGACAAATTAGAAAGAAGGAATCATATATCGCCGCAACTCTTTTTATTATTATAGCGGTTAAGGAAGCTTTCGGGCAAGCCCTTCTTCAGCTAATTATATTGTACAATTAAAGAGATATTATATATCGTTTTTATTATAAATCAAAATAAACGAAAAGAAATTTACCACGCCCTTATCGCCCTCGTTTCAATAGCACCGCGTGGCCACGTTATGTCTGATCCTAACTTCAAATGTAATATGGTACAAAAATATCTTAAAAGAAAGTTACGTAATTGAATAAATATAAAGAATCAACTATAAACAATTCAAAGGATTTAGTGGAGATTTTTAGGATAGAAGGGGAACGTACTGTGATGGCAACTGTATACTTTTGTTTAATGGTTTAGGGTGCTTCATGGTTTCTATTGCTTCAAGAATGAGTCTTTGGGTTTTAGTTTTGGCATTTGTATGGAGGATTCTGGTATTATTGAAGTCTGTAGTGTGTCCGGTTTCTCTGACGTGGTCAACAATTAAGGAGTTTGGGTTTAGTTTAGAGATGTTTCTTTGGTGTTCTTTGATTCTGATTGAAAGATCTCTTGATGTCTCACCGATGTAGACACTATTGCAGTTGAGGCAGGGAATTTGGTAAACTAAATCTTTTTTCTGTTTCTGGTCGGTGCTTTTGGTGATTGGGTTTCTTAGAATCGAGCCCATGGAAGGTGAACCTCTGAAGATGGTTTTTATGCCAAAACCTTTGAGTTTGCGAGCTATTGTAATTGTAGATTCTGTATATGGTAAGTAACAGGTGGAGATGTACTGATTGGAGTTATTTCTGGGAGTCCCTGGTTTATATCTATTTCTTTTAATGAAAGGAAGCGGGTATCCAGATTTAAGAAGCTGGTTTTCGATAGATTTAAGTTCCTTATTGTATTCTATTTTTGAAGAACAGTGGGTGAAAGCTCTTTTCGTCAAGGTACGTACAACTGTTATTTTGTGGGAGATGGGAGAATTGGAGGCAAAGTGTAGGTACTGCGTTGGGGAGGTAGGTTTTCTATAAACTTTTGTTATAAAACCGGTTCTATTTCTGGTAAATAAAATGTCAAGGAATGGCAGGCTTCCGTTATTTTCTTTTTCTATTGTAAATTGAATAGATCTTCAGAGGTTCACCTTCCATGGGCTCGATTCTAAGAAACCCAATCACCAAAAGCACCGACCAGAAACAGAAAAAAGATTTAGTTTACCAAATTCCCTGCCTCAACTGCAATAGTGTCTACATCGGTGAGACATCAAGAGATCTTTCAATCAGAATCAAAGAACACCAAAGAAACATCTCTAAACTAAACCCAAACTCCTTAATTGTTGACCACGTCAGAGAAACCGGACACACTACAGACTTCAATAATACCAGAATCCTCCATACAAATGCCAAAACTAAAACCCAAAGACTCATTCTTGAAGCAATAGAAACCATGAAGCACCCTAAACCATTAAACAAAAGTATACAGTTGCCATCACAGTACGTTCCCCTTCTATCCTAAAAATCTCCACTAAATCCTTTGAATTGTTTATAGTTGATTCTTTATATTTATTCAATTACGTAACTTTCTTTTAAGATATTTTTGTACCATATTACATTTGAAGTTAGGATCAGACATAACGTGGCCACGCGGTGCTATTGAAACGAGGGCGATAAGGGCGTGGTAAATTTCTTTTCGTTTATTTTGATTTATAATAAAAACGATATATAATATCTCTTTAATTGTACAATATAATTAGCTGAAGAAGGGCTTGCCCGAAAGCTTCCTTAACCGCTATAATAATAAAAAGAGTTGCGGCGATATATGATTCCTTCTTTCTAATTAGTCATGTTACCATTGGAGTAGAATGGAGTTCATCAGAAATGTCGCAGCACATCACTGTACAGAGAGTTGAGAGTGAAATTTTTAACAGTATATAGAGTTGAAACGTTTTGAAAATAGAGCAATCAATATTTAATTCATTAGATAATAAAAAGGTATATATTGGATTGAATAAAAGATTTATTTTGCCAATATTTCGGCTGGCTGAACGCGTGTGTGTATACAAAAATGTAATGCCTAGATAAAGGTTGGTGTTCAGCCAACCAAAATATTGGAAATATATTTTTTTTTATTAAATCCAATATATGCCTTTTTATTATCTAATAGAGTTGAATATAGAAACTAAGCAATTTTTCAGGCTTCTAACTCGAATATCTTTGGAATTGTTAACACATTACCCTATTTCACTCGCAACCAGCGCCTCACTGCGGCAACTGAGAGAAGTAAGTTTGGGGAAGATTGGTGGAATCCAGATGCGGGAGGATGGTCCATGTGGGACCCCACGGTGCGACAGGGATTGGTGTGGGGGAGGTGAAGCGGGACGTTTCACAAGAGTGACATAAAAATCATTTAATAACTTTTAGCATTGTAGTGTAATATATGTATAGATAATATTTGATGCTATTATTAAAAAACACATTGCCAAAGATTATTTTAAAAAAAAATTATCGATAGGTGTTCACACTTGGTTATCTCGTATGTCTTCAATAAAGGTCACTGTAATATCTTTCAAATTTATTATCTGAATCCTGATATACATGGTAAAAGGTACAACTTCCTTAAGTTTTGTCCATGAGTGTATATATACTTGGTTATCTCGTGCGTCTTCAATAAAGGTCACTGTAATATCTTTCAGAGCTATTATCTGAATCCCGATATACATGGTAAAAGGTACAACTTCCTTGAGTTTTGTCCATGAGTGTATATACACTTGGTTATCTCGTGCGTCTTCAATAAAGGTCGCTGTAATATCTTTCAGAGTTATTGTCTGAATCCCGGATACATGCTAAAAGGTACAATTTCCTTTAAGTTCTGTCCATGAGTGTATACACACTTGGTTATCTCGTGTGTCTTCAATAAAGGTCACTGTAATATACGTATTTCAGAGTTATTGTCTGAATTCCGATACACATGGTAAAAGGTACAACTTCCCTAAGTTTGTCCATGAGTGTATATAAAAATGCACTGACGGATAGTGCCTAAAAGTTAAATTTACATACAAAAGATTGAATTAAAATTGTACAAGTTAGAAGATCTATTCTGACACATTTGTAAGTGCAAAGTCGAACTGCTTTTTACATGTGTAGACATGTGGTGCACTTACAGTAAAAGCAGTCGCCTACTTCTACCCACCATGATTATAATGACCTGTACCACGTGTACTAGGGATAAGCAAAAAAAGAGAAGAGCTATATATTTATATTCCTATTTTAATTTATTTCGTATTGAAACGTCGTTGTACAAAATTGTTCCAAGTTATTTGACCATTGACTAAGAAGATAACAATTGAACAGAAATCACCGCCATTGTTTCGATCAATTGAAGGTAGATATAAAAAAACCGCACGACACAAGGAAATAATTCTATGGAATTCAATTGGACAATTTCTGAGTGTTGTTTATTATTATTCCATAATAGACTTTCAAGCTACCAAATGGGGTAAAAATAATGTTGAAGGTCTTTATAGCATTTTAACTTGTTTTACCTCACGTTTTCTTCTCTTCTTCTTTCTTATCTCCACTCAATCATATCGGGGTATCTTCTTCTTCTTCTTTCTTATCTCCACTTAATCATATTAGGGTATCTTCTTCTTCTAATTTCTTATCTCCACTCAATCATATCAGGGTATCTTCTTCTTTCTTATCATCACTCAATCATATCAGGGTATCTTCTTCTTTCTTCTTTCTTATCTCCACTCAATCATATCAGGGTATCTTCTTCTTCTTCTTTCTTATCTCCACTTAATCATATTAGGGTATCTTCTTCTTTCTTCTTTCTTATCTCCACTCAATCATATCAGGGTATCTTCTTCTTTCTTATCTCTACTCAATCATATCAGGGTATCTTCTTCTTCTAATTTCTTATCTCCACTCAATCATATCAGGATATCTTCTTCTTTCTTAACTCCACTTAATCATATCAGGGTATCTTCTTCTTCTTTCTTATCTCCACTCAATCATATCGGGGTATCTTCTTCTTCTTCTTTCTTATCTCCACTCAATCATATCGGGGTATCTTCTTCTTCTTTCTTATCTCCACTTAATCATATCGGGGTATCTTCTTCTTCTTCTTTTTATCTCCACTCAATTATATCAGGGTATCAAGCTTGTAGAGCTTGTAGATGGTGTCTGCTGGGGATGAGTAGAATTCAACAATGAAGATTTGACATCCATCATGACTAGGTGAAGTAAAATACATCTGCTTTTGTCATTAATACTGAAAACACTATTCAGTGGCAGGCCGACTTTGCTCCAATATGAAATGGCCACCTCTGACATGAGGAACAGACACCATGTACAGCCACACCTAACATAGAGTACAGACTTATCCTGTATCTCTGGAGTCCTTACAGGGTACTATCAGCCGGATCAGCTAAGCCCAGGTTTTGTTATGAGCTTGTTACTGCTCCCCCTCCTCCTTTTCATCTGATTTGGGACCGGAAAAGGCGGAGTTACCTCACATTTTAACTTTTTAGTTTTCAAAATGTTCTTTAACCTATGGCTCTGTAGGCATATTAATAACGTGAAAAACTGTATTTTGCTCTCATTTTGAAGGAATCACAAGTTAAAAGAAAAGAATTCAAACCTAATTTACACTCATGGACAAAACTTAAGGAAGTTGTACCTTTCAACATGTATATCGGGATTCAGACAATAACTCTGAAATATATTTATTACACAATGACCCTTATTGAAGATACACGAGATAACCAAGAGTGAACAGCCTCTGTCTTAAAAAAAACGATTGGCGACATCAAAATATGAAACTTCCTTAAGTTTTATCCATGAGTGTAATTCTACTGGAGTCTAGTGTTTGTACCAAGGTGTACTATTGCTGCGCCGTGATTGCTTGATTTGTTACCCTAAGACACAGGTGTACCTCCTCATCCACAGGTTCCTCCATGACAATACAGTATTGGAGCTCTAAAGAAGCGGTCTGGTAGATTAAATTGGCGAAACCACTGGGAGGGTTCACCACTGAAGAGCCAAGCCCTCCCAATATTTTTCATCGTAGTAAGGACAGTATAAGTTTGATAAATTTGTGAAAAGAAACATTCGCGTCTTAATTCGTTATACATAGCCTGGTGGTTAAATAATGTCTTGGTCCAAATGGTCTGTTCATTGAGGATTTTCGTAGGAAAATAATTCAGCAGTTTCCCATTTTCCCTCTACATCCATATATCGTTGATCTAATGGCAAATATTTCCTCATTTAGAATTATTTTTCAACTTTAAGGACAAGTGAATGTCATCCTCCAGATTAGTATGAAGTTGGAACTCCGCCTTTGCCGGTCCCAAGCCCGGATGAAAAAGGAGGAGGGGGAGCAGTAACAAGCTCACTAAAAAACCTGGGTTCAGCTGGTCCGGCTGATAGTACCCTGTAAGGGCTCCAGGGATACAGGGTGAGCAGCGTTTGTACTCCATGTTAGGAGCGGCTGCACATGGCGTCTGTTCCTCATGTCAGAGGCGGCCATTTCTTTTGGAGCTAAGTCGGCCTGCCACTGAGTAGTGCTCCCAGTCTTAATGACAAAGGCAGATGCATTCTACTTCACCAAGTCATGGTGGTTGTCAAACAGACACCATCAAGGGTCACAACTTGATATCCTAATATGTTTGAGTGGAGATAATAAAGAAGAAGAAGAGTATGAAGTTGGAGTCTAATAATTAGTTATTTATATTTTAATTGAGATTATAAAGGGTTCTAGTGTGTGCCGAAATCTCTGGTAGCCTTAGTAGTAACATAAAGGTAACCCAGGCTCCTGGAGAGTATCCATAGATCGCCAACTACCCGGGCTGTCCTGTAGTTTAGGGTTCTGTCTTGGTAGCCTTAGTAGTAACATAAAGGTAACCCAGGCTCCTGGAGAGTATCCATAGATCGCCAACTACCCGGGCTGTCCTGTAGTTTAGGAGTCTGTCTTGGTAGCCTTAGTAGTAACATAAAGGTAACCCAGGCTCCTGGAGAGTATCCATAGATCGCCAACTACCCGGGCTGTCCTGTAGTTTAGGGTTCTGTCTTGGTAGCCTTAGTAGTAACATAAAGGTAACCCAGGCTCCTGGAGAGTATCCATAGATCGCCAACTACCCGGGCTGTCCTGTAGTTTAGGAGTCTGTCTTGGTAGCCTTAGTAGTATCATAAAGGTAACCCAGGCTCCTGGAGTGTATCCATAGATCGCCAACTACCCGGGCTGTCCTGTAGTTTAGGAGTCTGTCTTGGTAGCCTTAGTAGTAGCATAAAGGTAACCCAGGCTCCTGGAGTGTATCCATAGATCGCCAACTACCCGCGCTGTCCTGTAGTTTAGGAGTCTGTCTTGATAGCCTTAGTAGTAGCATAAAGGTAACCCAGGCTCCTAGAGTGTATCCATAGATCGCCAACTACCCGCGCTGTCCTGTAGTTTAGGAGTCTGTCTTGGTAGCCTTAGTAGTAACATAAAGGTGACCCAGGCTCCTGGAGTGTATCCATAGATCGCCAACTACCCGGGCTGTCCTGTAGTTTAGGAGTCTGTCTTGGTAGCCTTAGTAGTAACATAAAGGTAACCCAGGCTCCTGGAGTGTATCCATAGATCGCCAACTACCCGGGCTGTCCTGTAGTTTAGGAGTCTGTCTTGGTAGCCTTAGTAGTAACATAAAGGTAACCAAGGTTCCTGGAGTGTATCCATAGATCGCCAACTACCCGGGCTGTCCTGTAGTTTAGGAGTCTGTCTTGGTAGCCTTAGTAGTAACATAAAGGTAACCAAGGCTCCAGGAAGGTATCCGTAGATCGCCAACTACCCGGGCTGTCCTGTAGTTTAGGAGTCTGTCTTGGTAGCCTTAGTAGTAACATAAAGGTAACCCAGGCTCCTGGAGTGTATCCATAGATCGCCAACTACCCGGGCTGTCCTGTAGTTTAGGAGTCTGTCTTGGTAGCCTTAGTAGTAACATAAAGGTAACCAAGGCTCCAGGAAGGTATCCGTAGATCGCCAACTACCCGGGCTGTCCTGTAGTTTAGGAGTCTGTCTTGGTTGCCTTAGTAGTAACATAAAGGTAACCCAGGCTCCTGGAGAGTATCCATAGATCGCCAACTACCCGGGCTGTCCTGTAGTTTAGGAGTCTGTCTTGGTAGCCTTAGTAGTAACATAAAGGTAACCAAGGCTCCAGGAAGGTATCCGTAGATCGCCAACTACCCGGGCTGTCCTGCGGTTTAGGAGTCTTTCTTGGTAGCCTTAGTGAACCAGTTCACCAAGTAGCCGGTTTGTTTCTTGGTAGATTCAATAGACAAGTGTCATTGAAAGAGGGCAGTCCAGGAAATGTAGCCGTTTGGAATCGCTATAGTTGAAATGCGGATGATAAAGATTGTATGAAAAACATTGTGCTCTTTAAGAAAAGGTATATCCTGATTGTACAACTAAAATTGCTGGTGGTTTGCGCCATCTATTGGAATAAATACCAAATAGCCGTTGATTTTTTCAATTATTCTAGTAGCGCGTTAGTATTACGTGTTACTACATGTAGAATAATTCTGGAATAATTAAAAATCAACGATCAGTTGATATTTAATCCTACAGATGGCGCAAGCCATCAGAACCTTTAGTTGTACAATCAGAAGATGTCTTTTTCTTAATTTATCTACCTGATCTCAGTACAGTTATACTTTGGTACTATTGTGTTATCAAATTATAAAATTATTTTAGAGGCGTAATATTCTTTAAAAAAAAAAAAAAAAAAAAAAAAGAATATTACGCCTCTAAAATAATTTTATAATTTGATAACAGATGGCGCTCTAGTACATGGTAACACTATTGTGTTATGTAATTAAAGTAAGTAAGAAGGACGTAACCAACTTTACATATTATTTATTATTAATAGCAATTATACAAAACAAATCTTGGTATATATGTCTACATGAAAACAACAAAAACAATAAACATTATACACCTATCCCCCGAATTACACGGTAGATACATTCCTGAGAAAAACGTGTAAATCGAAAATTAAAAATTTTCGCGAAATTTTTATGCGAAGAAATACAGACACAGTGTGCGTGTGCAGCAAGTCAGCACATAAGCTCGGGATTCCTCGTGAGATGTGTACACAGCGCATATGTTCAATCACAGTAGCATTTAGTATAGTGCGATAAAAACAACAACAAAAAAAAAAAACGTATTTGGAAAACCGTGTAAAAGCGAAAACGTGTAAAACAAGTACCGTGTAAATCGGGGGATAGGTGTATATTAGTAAATCAAATTTAATTGCCATATATCGTTAATATTTTACACAAATAAATTTACTGGCAATTCGTTTCTTTTAAATATCATCAAATATTATCTCTACAGACCTTACTGCAATGAGTTATTGAATGAGAGGGCTTGGCTCATCAGTAGTGAACCCTCTCAGCGGTTTCGCCAAATTAATCTCTAGACCCTTCTACTATTGTATTGGTTTGGGATATACCCTGTTATTTCTATGGAAGGCAGCTTTGGGGTGTTTAGTGAACTATGGACATAAGCTTATAGGTCTGTAGAGGAACATACATATAATTTCAATACATGTGGCAATATAATAAGGTGGGGAAAGAGAAATAAGGACACCACAAGTTTGGAAGAGTAATCCCAGACAACCAGAGAGAGAGAGACGGGCCCGGCAAAGCCGGGCTGCCGTTCGTGTCGCACACAATCCCCCAACTATATTAAAAGTCCCGAGGTTCCAAGTAACGGGCCCCAGTAGTCGCCCCTTGGAATGTCGCTGAGGTCTAAAGTGACCGGTCCTTACCCTCCCGTCTCTCTCTGGGTTGATTGTAGGCTTGCTTTACTATTCCTGGAAGAGTATATATTATGACATATACAAGTTCCTTTTCAAACATGAGCTCATCTATAGCCATTATTTTATCACATTACATAAAGGGCAGTAGAAAATTGATTTATTTATTTTATGATAGGTTACTTAACTAAATAAGTGACCACTAATGTAATCAATTTGCATACTGATATGTAAATATGTATATATCTCTTTAAACTACTTTTTCTTTTTTTTTATTCAAATGTATATACACCTATCACCCGATTTACACGGTAGATACGTTCCTGAGAAAAACGTGTAAATCGAGGGATAGGTGTATATTAAACTGTCAAATCTGAATAGGTGTTCGCCCCCTCATAAATCAGAGCCTCCCAATATTCTTTTCAACATAGGTAGTATAGAGTAGAATATCGCATTTCAGTATAGTGCGATAAAAACAAAAAAAACTTATTTGGAAAACTGTGTAAAAGCGAAAACGTGTAAAACAAGTACCGTGTAAATCGGGGGATAGGTGTATTTCACACGCAAATATCCGATTTGTAGATATAGCGTGTATTCTGCAATTGTTAAAAATTAAAAAAAAATAAAAATAAACGCATCAAAAATGGTTCAGATATCTTATAAGATATGTCGCGCTAATACATCATATATATATATTTACAATTGTCTGTATTTCCATATACTGTTTTCAAATCGTATGACATTTTACATAGGTGTTTCAGTCTTCATATCGTGATGGTTCGATTAAACAGAACTACGAGGTAGTACATATAAGCCCGGATGAAAAGGAGGAGGGGGAGCAGTAACAAGCTCACTAAAAAAACTGGGTTCAGCTGGCCTGGCTGATAGTACCCTGTAAGGACTCCAGGGATACAGGATGAGCAGCGTTTGTACTCCATGTTAGGAGCAGCTGCACATGGTCTGTTCCTTATGTCAGAGGCGGCCATTTCTTTTGGAGCTAAGTCGGCCTGCCACTGAGTAGTGCTTCCAGTCTTAATGACAAAGGCAGACGCATTCTACTTCACCCAGTGTGAAGATAAGAAAGAAGAAGACGATGTAGTACAGTAATGGAAACTGATGTGATATAAGGTAAATTATCATATACTATGTATTATCGTAAAGATAGAGGCTGCCTGGCCGGTATTCATATCTCTTGAAAATAAAGATACTTCGGCCAGTAAATCTTTTTATTACCTCGACGTTTCGACAAAAAGCTTTTGTCCTCGTTAGGAGCAAGCAAAAATTAAACACATTTGGCAAGGCGTTAAAAATTATTCTATGATATTTTATATTGGTTTTTAACGCCTTTTGCCAAATGTTTTCATTTTTGTTTGCTCCTTACGAGGACAAAAACCTTTTGTCGAAACGTCGAGGTAATAAAAAGATTTACTGGCAGAAGAATCTTTATTTTCAAGAACTATGAATTTTGTCCGTTTGATATGATTAACTATTTTCATTCATTCCAATAACTATTTGGAACTGTACTCTTTGATCATCTATTCACGGATGATACTCATGGAAAGATGTTTGTTGTCAGAATGCCGCCTTCCATGAAGCCTCAAGCCACTACTGTCATCGACATAAACAAGAATGAGTATTCCTGCAAGGACAAGAAGGTAACTACCCTTCCATTACCAATTACAACAACAAAAACCTTTATTAAGACACTATTGTACAGGTAATACTAACGTGATACTAGAATAAGTAAAATAAATCAAGGTTTAGTTGGTATTTATTCTATATTGGTTGGTATATATATCTATATATATTATAGATGGCGCAAACCCCCCATCAGCAATTTTAGTTTTACAATCAGAAGATACCTTTTTCTTAAAGAGTACATTGTGATTTATATATAATAGTTATCTCCATAGAGATTTTGGCACATTCTAGAACCCTTTATAATCTCAATTAAGATATATACAAGGGGATTCCCCTAAAAGGTTATATATGTACATGAGTGAGGAGGAAAAGCAATTTAGAGGGGAGCAATCAGCCGTTGTCTGTGGAGTTGAGCACTTCTTCCCTCATTTTATCAATCGCATTGAAAAATTTTAAATATTTATAAACATATGTTTTATCCAGCAGGAGAGTAGTAAAAATTTTATATATATGTTGTTCATTATAGTAAGTATGCCCCGTAATTTCGCGAATTTCCAGTCTCTTTTTTCTGTAGAAATGGGCAATGGAATAGATTACCAAATACAGATCTTCAATGTGGGGGTTGGTGGAAGGATGGTCTAAATCAGGGATCGGCAAACTTTTGAGTCAGAAGAGTCAAAAATTACAATTTACAAAATTTCAAAGTTTTTAAAGAACCATAAATTTTTCTTGCCAACAATAAACAGTACTCACATAAATAATATTTACATATGGAACTATATAAAGAGCTTCACATCCAAAGAGCCGCATGTTGCTCGCAGTTTGCCGACCTCTGTTCTAAACCGTGTTTTGTTAGATTAAATGAAATAAGGTTAGTAATATGTTTCTTTATTTAATGGAGCTAGCTTTCAGGAATTTATAATGTGCTTCCGCATCGCTATAAAATACCTGAAAGATAGAGATTTTTAATATAAAATACTAGCGGACGTACCCGGTTTCGCCCGGGTTTTACCCGAGTAAAGGTTTGTCTAACGAATCTCTCGATAAAGTGAACATTTTTCCCGGTCCCTTGAAAAATACTCGATAAGTTGAATAAAATCAATATTAATTGGTTCCCTCGGTAATTGGAAGTTAAAGAAATAGTATCTTGCCTTGGAATTGTATCATTATTCTTGTCTCAAATAAATTGCCGTGTCATCCTGAATTTTGTCTTTCCTAATTTTCTACATTACAAAATCATCGTATCATCATGATAATATTTAGAGCATATTGTTGAATTATAACAGATAAATTAGAATATTTATCTTGATTATTTTTAGGTGAAAAGTTATTTCAAAAATTGTATTTGCTAGAAACCTTCCCAGTACTATACTAAATAACTTCCCAAAGTTTCATGGCGTTCCAATGAGTGGTTTGGTCAGGCATAAAGGACAGACAGACACACATACATTCATTTATATATACATATATAGATTTTAAAAGAAGCTTATACTTGAAAGTCAGAAATTTCTAATTTATATAGAAACAAGGGATTGCAGTAGAACCTCCCTTTAGCAGACACCTCTCCAGAAAGGCAGTTTTAATTTGCAAAATTATCATTTTTACAATTTATCAACTCTCTAGTAAGAGGACATCTCTCTAAAGGACACTATGGCTCTGCAATTAGGTGTCCTTTACAGGGAGGTTCTACTGTATATACATTTTTATTGAGGTAAAAAAGTTATATAGTAATTCTAAAGTTTGCTACATTTACCGTTCGAATTCAAATATTTGATTGCTTACAAACAAAAAGAATCCCGCTTAATATATAATTAAATACCAAAAGAACCAAAATATATAATTATTATAACTAGTACCTAGCTATAGAGGATATAAAGAAACAATTATTTTGATTGTTACTTCCAACCAGATATAATTTACCATTCTATTGTTTCCATTTTTTTAATTGTTGTATTGTTAACCTCCTTAGTTTTTTTATCTCGAGTATTTTTTTACCATTGTTAACTATCAGGATAGAAAAGAGAGCAGTCATGAACTTGACTGTAAATAGAAGATTTGTGTTAGTTAGGCTTAACAAGGTGTCCTTTTTTATCGTCTGCTAAAAAAATAAAGTCTAGGACAAGATTATAGAATGAAGAATGAACTAGTTGTTTGTGAACTTAACGATTTGATTTCCGATAAAAAAAAACATATTTAAAGTTCAATTCATTTTGTAAATACATTCTAAACTTTCTACAAAATCTGGATCTCTAATGTTTTCATGCGTTGAATAATGTAAATAACTTATATAAATAAACATTTATCCTTGTTTTGCGCAAGTATCCCTTGCGGGATATAGCGCTTTAGAAATAAAATAATTGATAATTCCTGGACACTTTATTTTTCCATTCATCATTACTCTTCACAATTCATCCTTCCATACTTCATCCCTAAGGTTAGAAATAGTCGTATATTTCTCCTTGAAATAAATTTGCGATTTTTCGTTCAAAAGAAACATTTGTGGTGAAATTTATCGAACATCATTCTACAATCATAAGCTGCATTATATTCTATTATGAATATCCATAAGTATCCAGTTGTGTAAATCTGCAGAAGAATGGGTTGATTCCATGTTCCAGATTGATGAAGCTCCCTCCAGAAACTGGGTCCAAGGGCTTGCTGCGGCCGTCTTCTATGGCGTCTGCAGTGCGTCCATGGCTTTCGTCAACAAGGCCATCGTGTCGTACTTCCAGTTCTACTTCCCCTTCTTCATCCTGGCGGCCCAGATGATCCTCACGGCGGTCTTCCTGGAGATCCTGAGGTTCACCCGACGTGGCTCGGCCGCGCTGGGCCCCTACACCTTACAGCAAGGTAACCTTCAGGCACTGTTTTCTACGGCAACTACGGTCATGACAATTCAATACTCGAATCTTTCTTTTTTAACCGATTTTTCTTCTTTTTACAAAAGGAAATTCCTCAAGCTACAGATATAATGCCACACTTTGGGGGGAATCTGGTGTCCCTAAGGTCCCACACGGCTCAATGTTCTTAATATTCCACATGAATAAATGTCCCTTAAGTTCAACACGGCTCAATGTCCCTAAGGTTCCCCACAGATAAATGTCCCTAAAGTTCAAAATGGCTAAATTTGCCTAATATTCCACACGGATAAATGTCCCTAAAGACCCACACAGCTCAATATCACTAAGGTTCCACACGGCTCAATATCCCTAAGGTTCCACACGGCTCAATATCCCTAAGGTTCTACACAGCTCAATGTTCCTAAGGTCACATACGACTCAATGCCCCTGATATTCAACACGGCTAAATGTCCCTAAATTTCAACACGGCTAAATGTGCCTAAGGTCCCACACGGCTCAACAGCAGCTGTGTCCCAGGCTGGACGTTCCTATGGCCCACGCTGCTCTACGCCGTCAACGCCGTGACCTCCCTGTCAGCACTCAGCGGGATGACGCTGCCCATGTACACGGCCATCAAGAGGTGCGCGCCTCTCGCCACCCTGGCACTGGGCGTGCTGGTGCTCCGCAAGCCCATGCCCAGCATCAAGATCATCGCCTCCGTCGTGCTCATCACCCTTGGCTGCGTCCTGGCAGGTCGGTCACCTCTTTGAACATCTTAGATTAGTCCTGGACTTTGGTGTCTGAGATAAGCCAAATTTCTAAGGATAATTACAAAGGTATATGCACAATGAATCAACTAGTCGGTTTGAAACGAGAGGCAATTTTGACCTATTGAAGAATCTCGTTGAAAAGCGTCATTTTGACCTAGCTAAATATATTCTTGGAAACAACAGTCTTTGATTTCCAAACTTAGTCTGGTCATCTACGGACAATGACTTTCCAGAATGGTTGCAAAGTTTTCCCACTATGTACTAAGTGTCAACCTGCAACCCCAAACCACATTAATGACTGTATTGACTCATCCATTGATGAGCTCTACTTATCCCCAGCAGACACCATCAACAAGCTCGATACCCTAATATGATTGAGTGGAGATAAGAAAGGAAAAGAGAAGAAAACGTGAGGTAAAACAAGTTAAAATGCTATAAAGACCTTTAAAAATCTTTTTTACCATTTGATAACTTGAAAGTCTATTATGGAATAGTAAACAGGCTTTTGATACCCTAATATGATTGAGTAGAGATAAGAAAGAAGAGGAAAGAGAAGACCTTAAATCATTAAACATTTCTATATATAATACAATATATAATGCGGCTTGTGATTGTGAAACGTCATTTGAAATACCATCCCGCATGTGTTTCTTTTGAACGAAAAATCAAAATTTATTTCAAGGAAAAATAACGATTATTTCTAAACTTTGGGATAAGGTATGAAAGGATTAATTGTGAAGAGTAATGATAAACGGAAAAAATAAAAGTGTGCAGGGATGGGAATCGAACCCACAGTGTTCCGCTTACCGGGCAGATGCCATGTCCACTAGGCTACCCTGGACATATTTCTCCGTTCGTAAATAATATTTAATTAAACATTTCTATATATACAATTTTTAAAAAATAAACAACTAAACCTAACAGTTATGAAAATAACTTTGACATTGTTTGAATGAATTTATTTCCTCAAAAAATAGCAGTTATTTAAATATTTAACTACGTAAGCACATTCACACAAATCCTAATATGCAGTAATGGTTAGAAATAGAATTAATATTTACATATGATATTTTTATAAAAGAATAATTTCAGTTATTGTGCGTGAAGAATCCTTAGTTTAAATTTAATTTACATAATCAACACAAAACGAATTTTTCAAGTATTAAGGTTAATGCTTTATGGATTCTTTTGTTTGGTAAATCCAATATAGCAATGTTGCTAGGTCGCTTTAAGAATAAGGAATAAATTCACAGATATTCCACTAAGCTGCCTTCTTTAAACAAAGCCACGTAAATATCGTCTGCTTCAACAATGATTGTATTCAATTGTTCTTCTGCAAGGGTTATTATAGAACATTCCTGACCTCCTTTTATGGAAGTCTTTTGATCTTTTGGTTCTTCAAATTTCATACATGGATTATTTGTTCTAATATATATATATATTTTTTTGTCTTTACGCAGTGTTCTTGTCTTTTGATAAGAATTGGAAGATTATAGAATTAAAGACTTATCATCATCAACTCTTAAGCCATTTATAGCTGTTAATTAGAAATATTTTAAACGCTACTTTTCTTTTTGAATATATAATTAATATTTATTTGAAAAAAAAGTGTAACGTTTCAAAATATTTCTAAATTTTAGTGATTGAAGACTATACTAAGGCGTATTTTAGACCTATATGAAATTATATTTCAATATTTCTGCGGGTAGTAACGCTCACCTATTTCTGGACAGACGAAAAGAATGGTTTTAGGGTAACGTGTTTCCCGCCAAAATTTGAAATGAAAATAGTTACCTTTAGATCTAAGCTATGCTTTTATTGTTGACTTTGCTTAGAATTTTTAATGAAACTGATTACAAGAATATTAATCAAACATTATATTTATTGATTTACAAGAGAGAGAGAAAAAAATATAAAAGGGAAACTAATATTGAACAAAGGAACTTTTTTTTGTTTCGGTTAGCGCCTATTTACCTGTGAGCTCACAGACACTCTGTGGTAACAATTAATTAATATATATACAACATCCATACTTGATAATGTACTCACTAT
Source organism: Cordylochernes scorpioides (assembly GCA_030710605.1). Taxonomy (NCBI): domain Eukaryota; kingdom Metazoa; phylum Arthropoda; class Arachnida; order Pseudoscorpiones; family Chernetidae; genus Cordylochernes; species Cordylochernes scorpioides. The sequence continues at coordinate 15,180,860 of CP092869.1, forward strand.
GAAAATATAAATAGGGTAATATAAATATACTAATGATTGAAAAAATGAAAGAAAAAAATAATAGATAAAAATCTTTTTTTTTTTTATTTCATTTTTTTCATGTGTTTAGCGTATTTACGCAAGTTTGGCCTTAAATACCCATTTCTTGGTTTTTCAAGAAGCCTCTGGGACCAAAAAAATATTTGAAACTCCATGCTGACGAGCGCCAAAAGTGCGAAACGCGTTCGTGGATGGCTTTTCTTGATTTATCAAGAAACTAGCGGACGTACCCGGCTTCGCCCGAGGTTTTACCCGAGTAAAGGTTTGTCTAACGAACATTTGTTAAAACAATTCTCTATAAACGTATAAAAAAAAGATATATTTTGATAATTTGAAACTCGTAAATTTGAATCTCTCGATAAAGTGAACATTTTTTCCCGGTCCCTGTGTGCCGTGTCATCCTGAATTTTGTCTTCCATAATTTTCTACATTACAAAATCATCGTTTTATCTAGTGAACATATTTTCCCGGTCCCTTGAAAAATATTCGATAAGTTGAATAAAATCATGGTCGTGAATCTCTCGATAAAGTGATTATTTTTTCCCGGTCCCTGTGTGCCGTGTCATCCTGAATTTTGTCTTTCCTAATTTTCTACATTACAAAATCATCGTTTTATCTACATATTTTCCCGGTCCCTTGAATATTACTCGATAAGTTGAATAGAATCATGATCGTTTATGGAAGATGGACGTAGTTCCCGGAGGTTACCCGCCCCCCCAGCGCCAGGACCTCTTGATCCCTCTGATTGGCCGGTGGGAACTTGGACTGTCCAATGGCCGGCGGCCGGACGGGGGGGGCAGACCTAAGCCTAAGGTGGCGTTGCTTGCGAGTTAAAGCTACAAATCTGCAAATAACTCTAAGGATATTAAAGATATTCAAGAAATTATTTTTCGTAAACCTTTCCGGGGATACACCTAATAATATCCCAAATTTTCACGGCGATTGGATGTATGGTTTTCGAATCCATAGAGGACAGACAGACACACACACACACAGACACACACACAGACATTCAATTTTATATATATAGATTGGGTTGGCCAAATATCAGGAAACAGGTTAAATCAATGTTTAGTATGATTTCTGTTCCACCAGATGGTGTTCTGCCTTCTGTAAAGCACATGTGCTCCTGGTCAGGATATGCCTTTTATATAATCTTAATTAATGGATCGCCTTTTGACTCAAAATTTTTCATGTTTTTAGAATGACCATAGCCTAAAACCATGATATATAGATTAGCTTTTCTTAAATACGAATAAAAAGTGTTGCGGCTTATCTCTTTAGTTTGTGAAATATGTATAGAGAAGATGAAAAATCACATTGTGTTAGCATTTTAAAATAACACAACAACAAAGCCTTTATTAAGGACACTCGTTCCAAACAGGATCTCCAAAATGGATAAACAGAAGCATTTAAAAAATATATATATAATTACAATATTGTACAAAATTTGAAATATGATGCACTAGCGCGCCATCTGTTATCAAAATTCGAAACTATTTTAAAGGCGTAAGATTCTTTTTGAAATTAAACAATTTCTACTGCCCTTACTGCAATAGAAAAATTAAAGAGAGGGCCTGGCTCATCAGTGGTGAACCCTCCCAGCGGTTTCGCCAGTTTAATCTACCATACCGCTGTTATATTGCATTTTTGGAACTTCCTTTTATAGTAATACTGATGATAGACTCTTGGAATGGGTATTTTCGAAGAACTATGGACATAAGCTTTGAGGACAGTTGAATTTGAAATATCACGTGAGAATACCCTTGCATCCTTAGAATAATTTTTAACGCTTTGCCAAATGTTTTAATTTTTGTTCGCTCCTGACGAGGACAAAAGATTTTTGTCGAAACGTCGAGATAATAAAAAGATTTACTGGTCGAAGTATCTTCAATTATAAGAACTATGAATACCGGCCAGGCAGCCTCTATCTTTACGGTAATATTATTATTGTTATTTTATGAAAAAGGCATCTCCTTATCGTACAACTGAAAGTTTCTAATGGCTTACGCCATCTATCGGAATAAATATCAACTATTCTCGTTGATTTCTAATTATTCCAGAATTGGCCCAAACACGCAGAGAACACTTTAAGCGTCTTCACACGATAATCCACGACAGTTCTCTCGACTCATTCTTGATTAATCAAGAAAATCTAACCACGTACGCGTTTCGGGCTGTTGGCCCTCATCAGCGTGGTGCAAGCTGTACCTCAACGACCAAAAAACTTGTCCTTCAGGCATCTTGAAAAAATCATGAAACGGGTAGTTAAGGTCAGAATAGTCCAATTCTGGAATAATTAGAAATCAACGAGAATAGTTGATATTTATTCCGATAGATTACGCAAGCCATCAGCAACTTTCAGTTGTACGGTAAGGAGATGCCTTTTTCATAATTTATACACCTTATCTCAGTACAATATCACATTTTTACTATTTTTCACATTGTGTCGCGGTCTCACGCAATTCTGGCTTTAACTACCCGTTTCATTTATTGTCATTTCTACTACACATTACATATAACAAGAATAACAACCAACGAGTATTTACATTACGTTACCTCCTAGGGCCAATATAAACGTGTATTTACAAACATTTGCCCCAGGAAACAGGACTACAGCAGTCGGCGATTCCCAAACCAGTTTCAGATCGGAAATAGGCGAAAGGGCCATCTATTGGCGGAGGTTGTAGGTGTTTTCAGGCCTTACGAGTATACTCGTATACGCCACAATATTATTATTGTCATTTTGTGTTATCAGAAAGAGATAAATAGGCTTTAGTATTATAAAAATTGTGAACTGTAGTGGCTGTACGATTCGATGTTGCTGAGGTATACGGTGGCCACTTCAGGAAGCTAATATTGTCTTTTGTTTCTATTTCCTAGTTGCATATAACAATGGCAACTGTTTGTTATCTCTAATGGTGGGTTTGAGTTTGGTTGAGAATTAAATACACACACTTATGCTTTGAAACTTAAGAACAATGGGCAAATATACACAATAATTAAGCTTTTAATTAACTTTCTCTGGATTTTAAATGCTTTTTAGGCAAATTAATTAACCTTATTTTATACAATTAACCATAATCTCTCTATGTTGACAGAATCGCTATATTATGGCAAGTATGGGAGATTATATTATATGTTTGTCAGTCAACTTTATATTTAGGAGAATTTGAGTCTTGTATCTTGTGAGTTGGAAGCTAGGTGTTCGACCACTAGAGTAGTCGACTTTATTTATTCAAATATTTTTGTAATTTAAAAACGAAAAGAAAAAAAAAAGATGTAAATTTCTTTGAATGTATAAATTGACTGTAAAACAACACTTGAAGTTACACCGCATGAGTTTCTTTTCAACGAATAATCTAAATTTTTTTTGAAGGTGAAATATTGACTATTTCTAGCCTTTTTGGATGAGGTATGAAAGGGTGACTTATGAAGAGTAATGATGAACGGAAAAATAAAAGTGTCCAGGGATGGGAATTATTTTTCCGTTCATCATTACTCTTCATAAGTCACCCTTTCATACCTCATCCAAAAAGGCTAGAAATAGTCAATATTTCACCTTCAAAAAAAAATTAGATTTTTCGTTGAAAAGAAACTCATGCGGTGTAACTTGAAGTGTCATTTTACAATCACAGGCCGCAGTGCATTATATAAATTGACTGTGCTGTTCAATAAAAAAAAAAAAAAGTTTTGGATAAGTTTTGGGCAATTGGTAGTCGTCCTTAGAGCCTCTTCCTTGGAGTTACCGAGCTGGTCAAGTAGCTGGACACTAGATCGTCTCTCAAGGTAAAGATAGACAGCATCAAATATTGAGAAGAAACCCCCCTCAATACTAAGTGTTATCCAATTTGCATCATAAGTTCATGAGTGCAAATAAAGTTGTTTTACCTTTATGTATTGTGTTAATGCGTGTTTTATGGGAAAGTAGCTTCTTTTGTGTCTTATTAAAGTAGTTGGGTTAACGATGTTATGGCAGGTCTAGGGGACCTGGAGTTTAACCCCGCGGCCTACTGGTGCGGAGCTGTGAGTGTAGCTGCCCAGTCTCTCTACCTCACCCTGGTACAGCGCGGCGCTGAGAACCGCATGACCACGCTGACTGTGCTACAGCTCAACAGCTACAACACCTTACCGCTTTTCTCCCTCGCCTTCGTCTTCAGCAGCGAGGCTCACGGTTTGCCTGCTTACTTCACCACCGAGAAACTCAGTAAGTCTTCTATTTCATTGCACATATTCACGGGGACATAATATAGCCGCGTACAACAGGTTTCTGCATTGTTCTGAGAGTAGTTGGCGTTCAAAGATATATACACACAGTCCTATCCTTGTAGCCAAAGTATTTTCTTGAGATACTTCACTATAAAAGTAGATCTGGTGAAATTAATTCTCTGAAAGATACTTTGATTCTGAAATTAGGTGTTGTCCATTAGATAGAGGTTAGTATTATTGTATATGAACCATTACTGCTTGTGAAGAATTTTTTCAGTAATATGAGGTCGAGCTTAAAAAGCTTCCAGTTTACTTTGAAGAAGATCGAGAATGTCCTGCACAGGTTGTATATTTGAACATGGGGTAACTCTCGGGACATGGTTGACGTTTTATCCACTCCAGATAGGAACTTTCTGATTGGCTGACTAGAAAGATGTATACAAACACACGATTCGCTGTTGTTATCTGGGATAGGGGGGAGGGGTTGTTCTTTGTTCCAAAAAATCACTTTATCAGATACCATTCAAAAATATCAACCTATTTTATGATATCCTTTTGAAAATAGAGCAATCCATAAATAAATCTTTAATTAAAAAGGCATATATTGGATCATTAAATGATGGATTAAATGATATTTTGGTCCAATATATGCCTTTTTAGTTAATTTTTTTTATGATATTTGCAACAAGGAATAATAAGTGAAGGTTATTCACATATTAAAACAAAGTATGGGGAGGGGGGTATCGATAAAATTAACTTTTACCCTTTAACATATTTTTTAAAAGTCGCTATCTTTTAAAATTCTATTATTGTTTAGTTCAAACAAAGCTGGTCTTCAGAGCAGCTGGTTATTTTACCCGCTAGAACTTGCAACAGGTTTGTTTGAGCCAACTTGTATCCACAAATATACGCACATCATTATATATCTTTTTGAAAATAGAGCAATCTATAAATAGATCTTTAATTAAAAACGCATATATTGGATCAAAATATAATTTATTATATCAATATTTTAGTTGGCTGAACGCCAACCTTTTTCAAGGTATAATACCTCCTCCAATATTTGCATGGGTTCCATATATGTATATTCTTTAACCACACTTTTTATTGCAGGTAGTTTTATGTTCTTATCTGATATTTTAAATCTGTTTTGGTAGGTCCAGCATTCTGGGCCTGTCTTTTCCTCCAGATCTGCATGGGCTCCATCCTCAACTACTCCCTCTTCTTGTGCACCATGCTCAATTCAGCCCTCACCACCAGCTTGGTGGGTGTCTTCAAGGCCGTGGTGCAGACAGCTGTAGGCTTCTTCGCCTTCGGAGGAGTAGCTTTCCATCCTCTCAACATCGCAGGCCTCTGCCTCAACACCTATGGAGGCATCCTTTACACCTTCTCGCGCTACCGCGAAAGCAAATCTAAGAAGAGCGGAGATTTAGCATCCACACAAATGGCCATTGTCAAACCTTCAGTTCCCCTCATGTCTAGGCTACGAAATTTCATCCTTTCCTTCCTATTACCCCTCGCTAGGTTTCAGCAAGCCAAGGCTTCCAATGAAGCCCCTAAGTACAATTTCAAATGATGTCTTGTGCATATATCTCTTTGTTCATATGTTCTAGATACTTCTCTTGTACATATAGTTTCGTCTGTTGTGAGTAGCTTGTACCGACCCATATTGGGATGTGTTCGAAGAATGATAAATACTTGTGTATGTGAATGGGATGATGAACTACCGATCGAGTTAAAGTATCAAAACTATGTGAGGACTTCACTGAAAATGTGCATTTATGTGTATACAAATATTTTTATAAATTTTATTTTGATACTCTCTCTATATTTTAAGTATATATATATAGAAATTTAAGTTTTTGGTATACAGAAATATATTTAATAGCAAAATTGTTTTGTACCTAAATTTTTTTAAATATATTTATTTTTTAATGTGAATGTTTTCTCTCTCTCTATCAGATTTATAAAAAGAGTGTATTTATAAATATATATTTTTAAATATTTAATTTCAAAAAATATAATTTAATTCTCTCAATTCAAGTTGATTTCATAAACTTTTACTAAAAAGTTTATTGTCCTTTGGCTCTTCGGCGACCCACTGTCATGGAGAACTTATTGGTGAAGTCTTATAGTAATAAGCTTTCCACCTTTTTTAAAAGGGTGACACTGAGTAGCCGAAATGTCAAAAGAACAATAAACATTTATAAAAGTTTGATGAAGTCTTAACTTGAATTAATTCAAATCTAACTTATTTTTTTTTTAAATAAAATAGATATGCTGTTCAAAGAATATGTTTTAAAACTATTTATAAATATTTTTTTAAAAATGTTATATTTGAAAAACGTATTTATTTTATTATATCATTTTCATAAAAAAATTATTTACAATTTAAATATAACAATTATTTTTTTTTTCTGAACTAGTCGTCATGTTCAAAGATTATCTTATCAAGGTCTTTTTAATTTTTGTTTGTTAAATAAAAAATTCCTTTAAAAAATATTTTTAAATATTATAACTTTAAAAACATAAAATCAGCTAAATTTATATTTTTTCAGGCACAATTGCACCCCCAAGATAAGGTTGATTGAAATTTTTTTCAGCCTCTTGACATTTTAATAAAAAAGAGATGCGTTTGAAATAACAGATGGATCTCAATCAAAATGAAAGTTTTAGTCAGGACTTTTACAGGTTTGACTGATTATAGGACATTAGTTACCTTGAACTGGAATATGCTCATTATATTAATACCATATCAAAATATCCTATATCAATATGGATCCACAACAATTAATAGATTTTTAACTTTTAATTAGACAATTTTAATTTATATTTAGATATTTTTCATTTTAATTTAGAATGTCTGAATTGAAATGAAAAATGTCTAAATATAAATTGAAAATTTTAAAATAAAAATGAAAAATGTCTAAATATAAATTGTCTAAATAAAAGTTAAAAACCTATATAGTGTCACAAGTCATCAGTGAAAATAAAAAAAATAGAACTTATCATCATCACACAAAAAAAAGCAAAAGAAAACAACAACAAAGAAGAAAAACAATAGGAAAGGAGGACTTTTTGTTATTTAAAAAATATAGAATTTGTTTTTAAAATAGTGATAATTTTGTGTTAATAAGCTGTTTTAGATTAAAAAAAACAAACAAATATGCTGATTAAAATAAGTAAGTTTTGATATTTTTTAAAGTTTAAATTTAAATATTAGTTTAAATACATAAGACAATCGAAATTTTGATAATTCTATGCAAAAATATTAAATACATGACTATATATTTATAAAAACTTGCAGAGATACATTAAGAATTTTATCATATATAAACATATCGTTTTTATGTAATATTTTTATGTTTCAAATATGTTTTTTAAAATTCTAATAATAAGTATCACAATTTTAATTTTGTTACGTTTTAATTGCTGAGCAAAGAGAAAGATGCCAAAGAAGTGAGATTTGTATTTTAGTATTAAAAAAAAATAATAAAAAATGTTATTACTTCGTTCAAAATATATTTTCATTTTATTAAAACACACACACATATAGTTACTTTTAAAATTTAAAATGGAGGATATGAAAACACACATATTATATTATTTATTATTTTATTAACATTTGATGTATATATATTTTATTACTTTGCGTAAGGGGTGGAGAATTGAAATTGGACTTTCCGTTAATACACAAAAATGGTGATTTTTTTTTTACTTCTTTTCTATCATTCTGAATGATCTTGCTGCTTTGAAATCCTCAAGAAATTCATGGAATCTTCTGATTTTGCCAAAGATACACTTAGCTCGTAAAGTAACCACTTTATTTATTTATGACCAAAATAAAGATAAGAATTTTTCTGGATATGGATTACGTGAAATCAAAGCTTGACCTGAATTGTTGATAGCGCTAATACATTATGCGCTAATATATCACTATGAAAGAAAGGTAAAAAAGTTGGAAAAAAAAGAAGAATAATAAATCAATGATCTTAAAATACTTTTAGACTGACAACACTGTAATATAAAACCGAGAACAAAGGAGTGTTTGTTTTGTTTACAAAATTAGTAATTGTAATGTAAATTGTTAAATGTTCTTTTCTCTCTCTCTTTGAAAATAATAAATTTAAAATACTCTCTTTCTTAAAAGGTAAAATCGCCTGATTCTTTAAAACCATTTCAGCTGTAAGTAAACTTGTTATTTGTTGTTTCATCATCTGAAGATTCCCAACAAAAGAAACAATAAGATATATTAGGAACCTGATCCTTTCAGATCAGACAGATAGTTATAAATCTATTTACAAAAGTGATTAAATCTCTGACAATTCTCTCTGCTATCTACAAATTCACACAGATCTTTAACATTAGTAACTGTCTGTTATCTAGCGCTAAAGAAGAGTGGGCATTCCAACAGTAGGTGTCTCGAGTCCTGGATTTCCTTGCCACAGTAACAGCTAGAGTCCTCAATCGCTCCGATTGTTACCAAAAATATTGAAATAATATAGTGGTCGAATTTTACTATTAAATAAAATGGATGAAAATTTTGGTATCTGAGTGTGGTGGCGTTTTGTTGAAGCTTTGTCGCTGAACCCATTCTGCTAAAGTTATTAAAATACTGTGTAGTTTTTGATTATCTTATAGGAAAAAGGTGATCTTTCCTTTTTTAAAATAAATTTATTCTATATGCAAAATTTTCATCCATTTTATTTAATAGTAAAATTAGGTCAGTATATTATTTCAATATTTTTGGTAACAATTGGAGCGGTTGAGGATTCTAGCTGTTACTGTGGCAAGGAAACCCACAACACGATCTAATGGACAATACTTAGTTAGAGAACCAAAGTGTCCTTCAGAGAATTGATTTCACCAGATCCACTTGTATAGTGAAGTAGCTTAAGAAAATACTTTGACTACAAGGATAGGACTGTGTGGAGATTGAACGCAAACTACTCTCAGAACAATGCAGAAACCTGTTGTACACGGCCAAAACCTTGTAACCGTTGTAAATGCCACTTTATTACATTAACCAATGTTTAAAAGACAACATGTATTATCACGGTACAGCTCTTTAGACAAGTTTTTTTACTGCATTAAGGAAGCGGAGTTACCGTGTTTGTCTATAACTGCCCCCACCTGTGGAAACAGCTTATTCTCTGTTTGACTGATGGATACATTTGTTGAGTAAAATGATAAATCATCGTTCTCTTTACAGCACCATAGCGTTGCTGGAATGGCCCTATTCTAATCAATGTCAACGCTTTACCAGAAGTGTACCTGTTTAACCTTGACTGGAGGCGATGTTCAATTTACAAATACCAATCCTTATGTCTCCGTCACCTTCTGAGGACTGTAATTGTTTTGAGTTGAGGCGATCACTCGTTGAATCACAAAGGGAGAGTTATTCTATAAAGGAATCCCACACACGGGCGTAGTTTTCAAACACACTGATTTTATTAAAATAAAACTATCCAAAATTTACATACTTGGCACGCGGTAAAATTAATTAATTTTACAAACAAAAGAACATTATACAAAATTCGAAACTATTTTAAAGGCGTAAGATTCTTTTTGATTTTAAACAATTTCTACATCATATTCACATACAATCAAAAAGAATCTTACGCCTTTAAAATAGTTTCGAATTTTGATAACAGATGGCGCGCTAGTGCATCATATTATAAAAGAACATTATGCAAAACAGCTAGAATTTTAACTATTATGCATAAACAGGTAGAAGTTAACTATCAATCTGAACACTACCATTCTGGGAACCAGGTAAAACTGGTGGAAAATTGACCCTTGACTGTTAAAATTTGTGATGATTTAATTATCATTGCAGGTCAGTTGAGCTTTGGAATTTACAGCACCATTGGATAGTGGGTTACCTAGATCGAAGTCTGTACGTCTGCCTCTCTCTTTACTGCAATATAAATAATTAATTAGTAAAAATAGATTTTATTAGAATGTGCTGAAAGGTAGAAAATAAATATTCAAGCTTCCACCATTAAAAACAAATAGATTTACTAGAGTCAAAATAAAAACGACGGGGGACGACATATATTGAGTGAAGAGGTAAAATATTCAGTTAAACATAAAAACTTGTTAATCAATTTATTTATATTAAGTTCGAAATTCATGCCTGGTACAGAGAAGGAGGGATAAGCACCGGTTCTGTCCTCCCAAGAGAACAACAATCTTTGATTTCCAGACTTAAGTCTGGTCATCTACGGACAATGACTTTCCATAATGGTTGCAAGGTTTTCCCACTATGTACTAAGTGTCAACCTGCAACCCCAAACCACATTATTGACTGTAGTGACTCATCTATTGATGAGCTCTACTCATCCCCGGCAGATAAGAAATAAGAAGAAAAGATGATGATCGGTTTCTGAATCTTTCAAACCGCGTGGTTGACAAAGATAAAAGACTCAGTGGAAATACTGATCCGTTGACTACCCGACTAGACGGTAAAGACCTCCTCCGTACCATCAAAACCCAATGCCTGCAGGAATGGAAATCTAATGCTGCACATGACTGGTACAGAGCAGGAGGGACAAGCATCAATTCTGTCCTCCCAAGAGAACAACAGTCTTTGATTTCCAGGCTTTAGTCTGGTCATCTACGGACAATGACTTTCCAGAATGGTTGCAAGGTTTTCCCACTATGTACTAAGTGTCAACCTACAACCCCAAACCACATCATTGACTGCATCGACGCATCCATTGATGAGCTATACTCATCCCCAGCAGACACCATCAACAAGCTCTACAAGCTTGATACCTTAATATGATTGTGTGGAGATAAGAAAGAAGAAGAGACTCATCCCAGCAGACATCATCAAAAAGCTCTACAATCTCGATACCCTGATATGATTGTGTGGAGATAAGAAAGAAGAAGAGACTCATCCCCAGCAGACATCATCAAAAGGCTCTACAAGCTTGACACCCTGATATGATTGTGTGGAGATAAGAAAGAAAAAGAGACTCATCCCCAGCAGACATCATCAAAAAGCTCTACAAGCTTGATACCCTGATATGATTGTGTGGAGATAAGAAAGAAGAAGAGACTCATCCCCAGCAGACATCATCAACAAGCTTTACAAGCTTGATACCCTGATATGATTGTGTGGAGATAAGAAAGAAGAGACTCATCCCCAGCAGACATCATCAACAAGCTCTACAAGCTTGACACCTTGATATGATTGTGTGGAGATAAGAAAGAAGAAGAGACTCATCCCCAGCAGACATCATCAACAAGCTCTACAAGCTTGATACCCTGATATGATTGTGTGGAGATAAGAAAGAAGAAGAGACATATCCCGAGCTGACATCATCAAAAAGCTCTACAAGCTTGATACCCTGATATGATTGAGTGGAGATAAGAAGGAAGAAGAGACTCATCCCCAGCAGACACCATCAACAAGCTCTACAAGCTTGATACCCTGATATGATTGTGTGGAGATAAGAAAGAAGAAGAGACTCATCCCCAGCAGACATAATCAAAAAGCTCTACAAGCTTGATATCCTGATATGATTGTGTGGAGATAAGAAAGAAGAAGAGACTCATCCCCAGCAGACATCATCAACAAGCTCTACAAGCTTGATACCCTGATATGATTGCGAGTGGAGATAAGAAAGAAGAAGAGACTCATCCCCAGCAGACATAATCAAAAAGCTCTACAAGCTTGATATCCTGATATGATTGTGTGGAGATAAGAAAGAAGAAGAGACTCATCCCCAGCAGACATAATCAAAAAGCTCTACAAGCTTGATATCCTGATATGATTGTGTGGAGATAAGAAAGAAGAAGAGACTCATCCCCAGCAGACATCATCAACAAGCTCTACAAGCTTGATACCCTGATATGATTGCGAGTGGAGATAAGAAAGAAGAAGATTCCTTGACCATAAAGTTTGAATTCTAAGCTACTGTGTATAACAGACGTTCCATATGTGGGACTTCCAGCTCCACTAATGACGTTGTTGCAGGATCTAGCTATTTCTGTGCAGCCGTTTCTGTGGCGCAATGAACAGCTGGCATGCCATTAAAATAAATCCTCAGTAGGAAACTCTAGAGCTTTAAATATTTGTGAGGATATATTTCCAAATATATATAATCCTTTCAAATAATTAGGAATAAAAACGTTACCAATTTAACAATAAAGCATTATATATGCATATATATAATAATAATACATAATTATATATGTCGTATCCTGTTGAATCCTGTCGACTTGGGGTTGTGGTGTCGACTTGGGGTGTTGACTTACTGTGGACTCACTGTCGAATCCTGGTGAATTGTGTGGTTGGGTGGATTTGATTGGATTGGTGATTGATGGCGCAGTCTTGGTCGAATGGTGGTTTTCCACAGGGGAACAACTTTTGTAACATTTTTCATATAGGCTTGTGTTCTCACATACTTTAAGCCTTAAATACCCACACAGCTTGATTTTCAGGATCCCTCTAGGACAACCTGAACCACGCTGACGTGGGCCAACAGTTAGAAACTGGTACATGGTTGGCTTTTGTTGATATAACAAAAAAAGTGTATTTGACCAATATTATGGAATAATAATAAAAAATCAATGATTAGTTGATATTTATTCCGACAGATGGCGCAAGCCATCAGCAACTTTCAGTTGCACAATTGGGAGATCCTTTTTTTCTTAAAAGTACATTTCACAAACAACACTTTCTATATAGTGGATGCAAATCACAATTCGAGATTTTACTTGTCTCTGTGTGTTTTACACACAATAAAAAATAATGGCGTTTTAAAAATTGTTAATAGGTTTAAGAACCTTATTCAGTGTAACTGTGAATCTACCATCTGTGATTGACTTCATCTAATTCTCTTTAGAAGGTAAGAAAGGGCTACTAGCTAGAAGAATGGTGGGGGTATAGAGGAGGAATGCGGGGAGGCGAGTAAAAAGTTAAGCTTTTATTATGTACAACAAGCACAGGTGAATCTTTGGTCCTAACATCGAGAAGTCCATATCACACGGGGACTAGTGTCAAACGACGGCCTCCTCGGAGGGGAACCGCTCCAGGATGGTCTGCAACTGCTGCTGGAGCTCCGAGGGCGACTTGTCCGAGGATTTGTGGATGAGGCGCGCGGCCTCGTGGCCCTGTACTGGTGAAGCTAGGAGGGCTTGGAAGGCCTGCCGCAGCCACTTCTGCCGCTGCTGCCTGTCCTCCATCCTGCGCAGCTCCTTGCCGGCCTCGCTCAGCCGCGGCGACTTCATCTCACCCGAGTCCACCGAGCTCTCTGGCTCCGACCTACTGATTGACCTGCTACTGCTGAGTGGCGACTTCTTGGCTAAGGCTGATGTGGTGGTGGTGGAGACGCATTTCTCGAGCGGGTCGGCGTCGAGTTTCATTGGAATGTCGCTCAGCTCCTCGAACAACGCGGTCTTGTTGTGGGAGTCATCGTGGGCCGAGGACCGCGCCTCGGTGTCGCGATCCTGGGTGAAGGAGGCGAGTATCCGCTCCAGCATGCGGGATTTGGCTTGAGCGGCTGTGAGTTCTAGTTTGCCTTCCTCCAGTCGGATTTTCAGTTCTTCTTTCTCGTGGGCGAGCCGCCGTGCTTGGAGCTGGAGAGCTGCTTCTCGTCGTAACCATTCGTTGCCCTGAGAGGACAGAGCTTGCTCGGCTTGTGCTAGCCGCGCCTGCAGCACCTCGCACTCGGTCAGCGACGCCAGCAGCTGCCTCTGTAGCTCGGCGGGCCGGGATTCTCGCAGGACGGCTGTGACCCGGCCATCTCGCCTGTACAGATGCTCCAGTGCGGCGACACGAGCCTCCAGCGGCCGCCTGTTCTCCAGCTCTGCCACAAGCACGGCCCCCTTCTGCCCGATGGCCTCTAGCAGTGAGAGAAGCTCGTCCCCCTCAGGGCCCGGGGCTGAGCCCGACTCCAGGCCGCTGTCCGCCGCCGTGGTTTCGGCCGCGTGTTTCTTCTTGCGCTCACCGGCCAGCTGCAGCTCGCGGAGGGCCAGTAGCATCTCGGCTTGGTTCTGTTCCAGCCCGGCGATCCTACCTTCCAGCTCCTGAAACACACCGCCATAGTGGTCACATCTACCACACGAGATCACACTAAAACACTCGATTTTATATGCTTTTTTTCCCTTATCCCTAGTACACGTGGTACAGGCCATGATAATCATGGTGGGTAGAAGTAGGCGACTGCTTTTTACTGTAAGTGCACCACATGTCTACACATGTGAAAAGCAGTTCGACTTTGCACTTACAAATGTGCCAGAGTCCCGTTTGGTTACTTGCACTCGCTGGTGGAGTTGGACTTATGCAAGAATCGGGGGGCCATTGGAGCATTTTTTTTAAACATAAAAAAGTGCCCAATGCGGGAATCGAATTCGGGTCGTAGCGGTCGAAAACCAACGGTTTAGACCATCCTTCCACCGACCCCCCTTTTTATAACTGTTATCTATTTCAGACCCAATGTTTCTTTTTCAAATAGAACAATTCCGTACTGTGCCGTGTTAGCAATGCTACAAAATATTGAGAGGGCCTGACTCATCAGTGGTGTACTAATGCATCACTGTTCTCTATACTAGCAAGTTTATCGCCGCATTCATGCGAGGAAAAGAGAGTAGCAAAAAGTGGATAACTAAATTAATAGACTAAAAGAAAGGCTTTATAACATCCACAGATTTACAGTTCCCTGAACATAATAAAGGATTATATTTTTCAAAGCTAGTCAAAACATTCTCACAAAGACTCCTTTTTTTGCTTGAATAAGCTGCATATTTTCAGGCAAAAAACATCAATATGTATACATCTTCATAAAAAAAACTCATACATTAAAAAACCATTCATACATATGTACAATAGCCTAATACATACATCAAAAACATGATAGTTACATTCTCTTTGACTGAGAGATTGGTCAATTTCATAATTTTTACCACGCAGAACTCTAGGAGCTACGTAGTGTTATTCTTTTTTCCATTGTTGTTCTTGCCGCTCGCTATCTTCATGTTTCTCTAGCTTAGATACCATTGGACGTGTTTCACGACAGCTCTACAAGCGCCGTTGTCATTCTTTGATAGAATAAAACATTGTATCCACACAAACCCTTAAAAAACTGTGTACATCCCAACATACGTAAATATTCCAGTTTACAGTTCCCATCGGTCCTACCTAAATCGCTCCACCGTATATTTCAGGCTATGATTCTCATCAGTACAGAGGCGGCTTCAATTCCATAACATCCTACGAGAATTGTGAAATCGGTCAAATTTGCCAAAAAGGTGTTTAAACTGGTGAAGCAGCAAGGGCTGATTTTCATGCCAGAATATAACATAAGATTGCAGGAAGATGATATCCATGTACCGAAAAAGAGACACCTCTCCTTTTAAAAAATCTATTAAAACATTTCATAGTTTGTATGGGGTCGGTGGAAGGATGGTCTAGACCGTTGGTTTTCGACCGCTACGACCCGGGTTCGATTCCCGCATTGGGCACTTTTTTCTGATTAAGAAAAAAAAAATGCTCCAATGGCCCCCAATTCTTACAAAAATCCAACCACACCAGCGAGTACAAGTAACTAAATGGGGCTCTGGCAGATTTATAAGTGCAAAGTCGAACTGCTTTTCATATGTGTAGACATGTGGTGCGCTTACATTAAAAGCAGTCGCTAACTACCTACCATGATTATCATGGCCTGTACCACGTGTACTAGGGATAAGCAAAATATATATATATAGTTTGTATGAAGGTTTTTGTTTACTAATAGTTCCTTAAGTTATCTCTGGGTTGTTGAAGGAATTAAAAAGTTGAAAATATAGATATACCAAAACATTTTTCATTTTGTAGCCATCTACAATAAGAAGGGTCTTGTGGTTATTATTACAATTTATCGTTTTAATAAGTTTTTCAACGTGAATAGGTGAAAATCACCTAAAACTGGTCAAAATTGACCGGTTGAGAATCCCCGAGCGGGAAGGTGATGAGCTGCTCGAGCGTGCTTCCTCCACTGGGTCATCACCCGCCATCAAGGCCGCACTGGAGGAACCCAGGCCGTCAAATGTACCGACCTACCGTACCTTCAGATATAGGTAGGGATGTCACAGAGCGTTGTTGTAAGTTACAACAGTTATTTCGGTTTATTGCTGTTTTGATTTTACCTAATGTTGTCATTTCCCATTTTTTAAAAAAATCATATTTTGTAATAAACACACACATACAAGAATAGATTTCTACACTGGAATTTTGACAATGTTGACATAGATAATCAAAGTTCGACACCGAACTTTTTCAGAGTTGGCATAAACAGTCAAAACACAAGTTTGATAATACAATATGCTTCTGGAGACGAGTTCATTTTCATTTTTATTGCAATCTTAAGCTTTCGGACATCTGTGCCCTTATAAAGGAGTACATAAAACAGATAATTATTATTATTATTCGTTTTATATACTCCTGTAAACAATTGACAATTAAAATAATTTTATTGACATCTTGTCAATACATGCAAAGTGTGCACAGTCTGTACTATTTTAAAAAATATATAATATGGATTACATACACTATGTACAATGAATATGGGGTCTCTACCACCGCTGCAGAGTTTGGTTGATAATCGCTAGCGGGTCTCCAGCGACACCACGTATTTCGTGATCTACGAAGAATACGTAGATCGCGTACTTCGCCGCTGAGGAGATGGTGATGGCGTGGCCCTCGAAACCAACTGTACTCCTGTAGAAGGGCAAATATGCCCGAAATCTTGAGATTGCATTAGTAAAAATGAACAGAAATACATCTCCAGAAACCTATTGTTTTATTTAATTTATATCCAGGAAGATTTAAATCAGTGGAATATCAAAACAAGAGTAAAGCTCGACACTGCCATATCCACATTTCGACATAAATAATGCAAAGTTCGACATTGGAATTTCTACATGTTGACATAGATATAACCAAAGTTAGACACTGGAAATTTCATAGTTGGCATAAACAATCAAAAAACAAGAGTTTTCTTCTTTCTTATCTCCATACTGGGTGAATTAGAATGCGTCTGCCTTTGTCATTAAGACTGTGAGCACTACTCAGTGGCAGGCCGACTTAGCTCCAAAATAAATGACCGCCTCTGACATAAGGAACAGACGTCATGTGTAGCCGCTCCTAACATGGAGTACAAACGCTTCTCATCTTGTATCCCTGGATTAGGAGCCCTTACAGGGTACTATCAGCCGGGCCAGCTGAACCCAGGTTTTTTAGTGAGCTTGTTACTGCTCCCCCTCCTCCTTTTTCATCCGGGCTTGGGACCGGCAAGGGCGGAGCAAGAGTAAAGCTCGACACTGTCATATCCATATTTCGACATAAATAATCCAAGTTAGACACAGGAATTTCCACATGTTGACATAGATATAACCAAAGTTCGACACTGGAAATTCCATTATTGGCATAAACAATCAAAACAAGAGTAGATCTCAACATTGCCATATGTCCACATAAACAATAAAAAAACAAGAGTAAAGCTCGACAATGCCATATCCACATTTCAACATAAATAATCAAAGTTAGATACTGGAATTTCCACATGTTGACATAGATATAACCAAAGTTCGACACAGGAAATTCCATATTTGGCATAAACAATCAAAAAACAAGGGTAGATCTCGACATTGCCATATGTCACATAAACAATCAATCAATCAATCACACCTACCTTGACAGCCACCACGGTCTTAGCCTGCTCCCGTACCAGGAAGTACACGGGGCCCGGGACCGAGGGGTCGGGAGGTTCAGACTGGACAACCACACACAGTGTGTCAAACACCACATGAGATTATGCACAAATCAGGTCAACAACAACAGATATAACAAATGAAGACAATTATGACGCGAATGTTTCTTTTTCACAAATAAATCAAACTTCTACTGTCCTTACTGCGATGAAAAAAAATATTGGGAGGGCTTGGGTCATCAGTGGTGAACCCTCTCAGCGGTTTCTCCAGGTAGCTAGTGATCTGTTACCGCAGAACCTCCCTGTAAAGGGCACCTAATTGCAGAGCCAAACTGTAAAAACTTTCCTTTATAGAGAGGTGTCCTCTCATGGAGGTTCTACTTTATAAGAAAGATAATCTCTCCTGTCAAAATGGTCAGTAAAACTATGCATTTGATATCTAAGTAAAACGTTTATGGAGATGAGTATCTTTTATTCTGGTCTTCTCAAGCTTTCGGGCTTGTCCGCCCTTCTACAGGAGAAACATATACTATATAACGAGAAAATATAACGCCGCTTGATGCTAAAACTATTATGATTCTATGTACAGAGGTAAAACTAGAGGTAAAAGAGGTACTAGAGGTAAAACTACAAATAAATTAGGTTACATTGAATTTGAAGAATTACTGGACCCAAAACAAATGTACACTAACAACTTCGTCGATAAATTTATTAAAACATTATTTAAACTAAATAATAATAAATTTATCAAACTCATAGAATATATTAAAATTCATAATCTGACTAACAGATTAATAGATATCACACACGACATCTTTAAATACAGAAAAATTAAACAAAATACTAATAACATTAATATTATCATTAAATTTAATAACAATTTATTTAATCATATTAAATTTAATGATATTTTTAATAACCAAATCATCAATAATCTTTTCCCTATAAAAAATTTAAATTTTAAAACAATCTGGAGATACAATAAAAATATAGGTAATTTAGTTTGCAATTATAACCAATTTATTAATAATTTGGCAAATTTTAAAAAAATTAAATGTAATTGCAACAACTATATTGATAAATATAAGTTCTCAGGTCATATATTAACTAGCAACTTTTCTTTTTTAAATCCAGAATATCAAGAAATTTTAAATAAAGGGTATAAATATATACCTCAAATTAAACACAATTATAATAATACAATTAAATCTATATTAAAAGATATAGATATTTTCATAAATAAAACTAGTATAAGATACAGTATTCCAGAATTTACTTTTCTGGAATGGAAACATAATATTAAAAAGGAAATTATAAATTATTATAATAATACACTTAAATACACAAAACCCAATTCAGACATTCCTTCTTTTAAAGAAAATATAATTAATTTACAGAAGGACTATATTATCACTCCTATAGATAAATGTTCCAATAATTTATCTTTAATTTGTAAAAATCTATACCACGATATACTAAAAAAGGAAATTGATAATAATCATAAATACACTTTTGCTAGAACTACAGGCACAAAAATCAAAAAAGACATCAAAAATGTTGAAAATTCACTAAAAATTTATAATAACCACAAAAATCCAAACATACCAAAGTTCTATATAATTCCTAAACTACACAAAAAACCTATTTCTTTCAGAACAATCACATCTGGTATAAATTCAGTCATAAAAAATATTGATATACAATTAGCCTCAACACTACAATTTATTATAAATAAATTAACTAATAAATATAATTATAAATTTATCGACTCAAATAAAAAAATCATTAATTATTTAATGAACAATTGGACAAACATTGAAACAGTACACACATTTGACTTTGAGGACCTATATTCTAAAATAAATTTAAGAGATCTAAATAATAAAATAACCAATTTATTTAATGAATTCATTAATGACAAAACTTTCTACATTAAAATTATTCATAACAGATATAAAACATTTAAATTAGATCTTAAAACAGCAAAAACTCTACTGGAAACATTTTTAAATTTTAACTATATAGAATTTAAAAATAAAATATATATTCAATCAGAAGGCGTTCCCATGGGTACTTCTTCTAGTCCGTTATTAGCAAATTTAATATTGTTCTGGTACGAAAGAGAATACTTTCTACAAAATAATATTAATTGGCAAATATTCCGATATGTAGATGACATAATAATATTTAATAATCCACTGTTTAAAAAATTAATACCTGAAATATATCCTAAATACTTGAAACTTAAGAACAATGAAAAAATTTATAGAAACAAAAAAGTTAACTTTTTAGACTTGAATATAGACCTTACAAATAGTGCTGTTAGAGTTTATAACAAAAAGAGTAATTATAATTTCAATATTATAAAATACTGTAATATGAATTCTAATATATCATTAAATTGCTGTAAAGGTATATATTATGGTCAGTTTCTAAGATTTTATAGAATAAATAATATATTAGATAATTTCATAGAAGATGTTAAAAATTTAAACATGGAATTTATTAAAAACAAATTTAGTATCAAACAAGTAAAATATTTCAACAGTATATCAATTATAAAATATTTAAAAAAAAATAAATGGAAATATCCATTTATGAATTCAACTTTCTATAATTTCTATTAATATTAACTAATACAAATTTATAATCTTTAACAGTTAATTAAACTTTGATTAAATAACTGATTAAAAGATTTTTTCACAAGATTTTTAAAGTGTTAAAGTATATAGTTCATTTTTGTTTAATCTCCAATTTCTGGGGAGGAAAATGGAAGTTAAATAAAGTTGAATTTACACAATTAATAGCTTTATTAAACTATTATAATTTGCCTTTTTAAAGGAATATTAAAAGATGAATAAGTGTTAAATCAGTTATTTTGATATAACTAGCTGTAAAGATTATGAAATTTAGCTTTCTTCCCTTAACTATTTTTCCTTTCTTCTTTAATTTTCTTGTTGTTCAAAAAAATTCTGAATAAATGGTCTAAATTTGAAATGTGGGGGGACATTCCCCTCCCGCGACATGTGTTAGCCAGAAATAGATATTCACAATGGAGGACTCCACGGCAGAGGTAGGTTTACAGTTTGAATTTGTTAACACTTGTATCTGTTATATATGTTCATTTAAATATTTCACTGAAACAACTTAATATTAACACATAAAATCCGGTTTAAAAGAGATCTATGACATAATAAAGAAGGGGTTGAAATGTCGCTGGAATTTTATCTGATGATCCCCGTTCCAGCAGATCTCTTTTTCCAATTTATTTCAATTTAAAGTTTTTTGTGTATGTCTGGTCTACCATTAGGGTTTCAAAACATAATATCCAAACTTATAACAAATGTTAATTCATACTATAGATATATTACTAAATACAACTATTTATAATCATATTATAAAATAAAAAAACCTTTAAAAATCTTTAAAAAAAAAAAAAAAAGGATAAAATATAAAATCATAAAAAAATATATATATATATACTAACAATCTTATCTACCTTCTTTATAAAACTTTTTTTTTTCCTTATTATTAGTTTGATTAAAAGTGCATGGTTCTGTCTTTCTCTCTTTTTTCTAACTATTATATATATTATCTCTTCGATTATTCTATATATAGGATTAGAGTATGTCTGAATGACGTGTAAAAGCCGATGTAATAGACGTTACTTTGTTAATTTTTTTTATTGTTATTAATTATAAATATATAATTAACTTGAGGATGTAATAGAAGTAAAGGATTTTTTTTTTTCTCTCTCTATCTACAAATTAATAACATTTTACAAATTTTATAATTTGTATTTAAATGATCATAATAGTGAAGATAATCTTAATACAAAACTGGACTATAAAATTAAATAACTATTTATTATTATAATTAATTTAGATTTAGCTTGCTAATCTAATCAAATCTAACTGATATAAGTTATCATTATTATCAGTTTGCTCCTTAAGTTTTTAAAATTAGAATCACTGTTATAATTTTGTTATATAGTTTCTACACCATATATATATATATATACACTAGGATGTTTTTGCATATTATTTTTTACTTAAGATATGTTTTTTATTTGGTTAAAGTATTTACATATTTTACTATTGTTTGTTATATTTTATGAATTATCTTATAGGTTCGGAATTCTAATATTTAAGTTAGTTTTATAATGGTTATTGGCTATTGCATATAAGTTACTTATACTATTGTTGATATAATTAGCTGGTACTAGGATATATTGTGTTATATGTTTCGGGCAAATCTATTTTTCTATTGATGCTATTGTGTTTTCTGGATAATAAAGATTCAATTATAAGCCTTTGATATTTGCTGTTTATGTTATTGTAATGTATTATGGGTTCTTCTAATGCGAAAGTGTGGCCTGTTTCTTTGCAGTGTTGGAAAATTAGGGATCTATTGTCTTGATTTATTATGTTGCGTTTATGTTCATATATTCTATTGCTGACTCTCCTTCCTATGCATTAACAATCTCTGCTAACTAACAGACTCGTGTCCGTGACAAAGCCATAGCAACAACACCGACCTGAGTCTGCTAGTTTGAAAATATGGCCAATAAAATCCTAGTGTCCTTTCTTATGATTAAGAATTATATATTTACCCTCGAACTATATGCAAATGTAAAATGTGCAAAGGTCAAAACTTTGTTATTGTTTTAAGCAGGCTATAAAATACAACCATAAATTAAGAGATTTCACGATTAATATATGTAGCGTGGTTGAATGCATGTTAAAAGAAAATTTAGGTCTTAAATTAAAGAAAGAAAGTGAAAAATACATAGGAGGATTTCCCCCCTATAAGTGTCCAAGAAATGCATTATTATATGTACCTAGAGGGGAAGTTTATGTTGCATTATTCTATGAATTTCAAAAATAAATTTCGCTGAAAAAACTTTTGAAAAAGAAGTTCAAAATAAAAATTGTATGAAGACTCTATACAAATAAGATCCCTACTAGTGTTTGAATATAACATTAATGAGAATAATCAAAATGAATTTTTCATAGAAATGCGAACAACAATTCTTAAAAAGGGTATACAAGCAGACGAAACGCAGGTACTGCCATCTATCGAGACATTTTTGAAACATTTTGAAAGTTATAAATCTAATGTGGTTACGAAAATGTGTATGGAAATTTAAAAGAACAAAATGTTCACGAATTATATTTTAAAACTTTCTTATTATTTATAAATATATATTATAATATTAAATAAATTTTTTAAATGTATATTTTGGATCGAATGATGTTAATAACAGAATATTTTCTAAAAGTAAAAACATGTCGGAATTAGATAGCAGTATTACCCATAAAAATATAATAAATAAAATACTTTGTTTTCATACGATAATACAAAATATGAATTTAAAATTATTAGATTATATAGATTGGGCAGTATATTTGAAAATGATATTTCATATTCTTTCTTTACACTATATATTTCTTTAAATGAAAAAATAATAGAAAAATTAAAAAATTCTAAATACTTCTTTATATATTTTGTACATAAAACGAATAGGCTGGTTATTACACATTGATAAAGGTTAGCGTTCACATAATTTTTGATAAAATACATTTAATTGACACAATATATGCCTTTAATTATATAAATATTTAAATTATGTATAGTACTGTATTTTTCAAAACGATGTATATTAAATTTAAAATTATATAGACATGTATCTTATATTCCGGTTGGAGAGAATAAAAAAAAAAGTAATAAATTATTAAGTAAATGTTTAGATTGTCGAATGCAAATTTTACTTACAAAAAAAAAAAAAAAAAAAAAAAAAAAAAAAGAAGAATGAAATATCAATTATTAGCAAATAT
Organism: Cordylochernes scorpioides; assembly: GCA_030710605.1. Lineage (NCBI taxonomy): Eukaryota > Metazoa > Arthropoda > Arachnida > Pseudoscorpiones > Chernetidae > Cordylochernes > Cordylochernes scorpioides. The sequence continues at coordinate 15,204,645 of CP092869.1, forward strand.
GCTTATTTTATTTTAAACAAATTTAACTATATAATATTATATTTTTGGCAAATGAGTTTATAAAAGAAATAAAAAAAAACACATTTAACCAACGCAAAAGAAAAAAAAAACTATATACAACAGAACAAAAATAATAATTTTTTAAAACTTTTTGTTTTTGGTCAAATTTGATAAAATATTTATATATTATAAAATATTAAATTGAATATAGCATGTAATTGTGACGAAAGCATTTAAAATTTATTCGTCTGTTTTTATATTTGTACTTCAAAAATATGCTCATAATAAATTGATCTAAAAGTAATAGTAATTTTTATTAACTATGGCGATTCTAATTCCATTATTATATTTTATTAAATTAAAAAGGCATATATTGGATCAAAATATCATTTATTTTATCAATATTTCAGTTGGCTGAACGCCAACCGTTATCAAATTATTATATTTTGTATGATTACTGGGTTGAAATGATTCTTTTAACAAAGTGTCTGTATCAAGGGCAAGTTTTTTTTTTTTTTGGTTACTATGGAAGTGTAGCAGTTGAAATTACCATGGTGCGTGTGTTGCTAAGGGATAGATAGAGAGAGAAAAAAGGTTGAAACGGACATGAATTATTGTGATAGCTATGCAAGCTTTACAATTAGGATTACAGTTGTGTGGTGAAATATGCATGCTGCAGTTTCTTTAGAGAGAACCGATACAATACGTTGTTTAAACGGTATTTTTAAAGCAAAAAAAAAAAGTTTTAAATATAGTATTGTGTAAAACGACATTTGAAAATTGTCTCTAATATGTTTCTTTTCATCGAAAAAATCAAAATTTATTTTAAGGAGAAATAAACGATTATTTCCAACCTTAGGGATGAGGTATGAAAGGATGAAGGGATGAGGTATGAAAGGATGAATTGTGAAGAGTAATGATAAACGGAAAAATAACACATGAAAAGAAACACATGCGGGATAATTTTCAAATGTCGTTTTATAATCACAAGCCGTATTATATTATATTATAATATTGTGTAGTAATATTTCCTTTATGTTGATCTTTATAGATTGAAATCTTGCCGGGAGGCAATTGATCTAAAAAAGCATAGGGCGCATCTCCCGTCAAAATAAACGTCAATTTTAATCTTTATGTACTGTTTTTTTAAACATCAATAAAAAGCATCTCCTAATCATGTAATTAAAAGTTGCTGATAACTGGTGCCATCTGTTGGAATAAAATTAAACTAATCTTAGTTTTTTTAAATTAATTAGTTGATTTTTATTCACAGACAGATGGCGCTAGCCATCAGCAACTTTTAAGTTAAACAATCAGGAGATATCTTTGTTGAGACTTATCCCTCAAGCTTATCGATTTGAACAATATAATATTGTATATAATATATTAATATGATAATAATATTAAATCCACAGATTATTATTCTGCGAAATATTGTATAAATCATAACATATAATTTATCATCATATAATTCGTTTGTTAACTTGTAATTCTTAAGCTTGGATCTAATACAGTGTAATATAATAAAAGCCATTTAAATAAATAAAGTCTAAAATATATTTCTACTTTTAAATCAACCTATATACACCACAGTCTTTTTCTTAATTGATTCATCTGATCCCAGTAAAATTTCACTATTGTACTATTTTTTCACATTGTGCAAAAGACGTTTCTTATTTTTATTTAGAAGAAAAAACAATAAACTTTTTGCACAATGTCTTACAATAAAGTGTTGTTGTCGTGTCCAATGAAGAGCCTCAGATGTCTCCATACATCTCTATCACAGCAGTCGTAATATCCTCTATCCTCGGTCTTGGACATGAGAATATATGGGTAGGTGTTAGTTCCACACCGGGACAATTGTTACATGTCCTATAGGTTCTTGTGCCATCTGGATATATTGTCATTCCTTTATAATGTTACAATAGAGTAAGTATTTAATCAAAAATCCTCCAAATATAAGAATTTTATATAAAATATTTTCGTGTTTGCAAAAACGATATTTTTCAGTTAGAAGGATGTATTTGTAGACCAACATTGTTAAGTTGAGACTTCAAACTGTTTGTTAACCATCAGAAAATAAATCCGTGTAAGAGGCCAATTGTCTTAATTAGGTCTGCCTGAATATATAATGGTTACTATTGTAATTAAATGTAAATAGATTCTACTTTTTAAAATTCTTTTCCTTTACCGAGACTTTTGTATTGAATTGTGTATTGGGGTCAGTGGAGTTAAATATATATAATACAATATAATACGGCTTATGATTGTAAAACTACGTTTGACAAGTTTTAGCGCAAATGTTTCTTTTGAACGAATAATTATATTTAGAAATGGTATTTTAAAGGAAATTCCATACACCAATTTTTTTAGCATTCATACTCCATCCCTAAGGATAGGAATAGTCGTTATTTCACCTTAAATAATTAAATTACGATTTTTCGTTCAAAAGAAACATTTGCGGTAAAACTTGTTTAACGTCGTTTTATAAGCATAGCCGCATTATATATATATATATTTTTTTTTTTTTTTACGAGATGACACGCTATACCTTAGAATTTATATAGATAAAAGTTGAATCGTCTCAGATAAAATAAATTTTCTACATGACAAAATTGTCCATTATCAAAACAAAGCTGGCAAGTTGCGCACATGATGTCCATTTATAATGTCCTCTTATAACAACACACACAGAATGTTGTACAAAGTAGTGAGGTAACAAAACTCTATCCTAAGTTTCACTTACCCCTGTAGAATTCTTCATTCTGTACACCGAAAATCTTCAACAAACTTCGATTCTAGTTAACCTTCTTTGTTAAGACGCATCACGTGGCGGTATTATTAGAATGACACATTTCCGTGACATCTAATGTCGTAACATGACGTAGTTATGGCAGGTTTTGGCCATCGTTAGAGCATGGGCCATGCTCAACTAGAAGTGTGGACATTGTTATACCAGGTTGCCGTTTGACAGACTATTTAGCCTTGATTCTCTCCTCAGACATGTCAGAGCGTGTTTCAACCATCCTACAAGGTTATATAAGGGAATAATGAGATAACTCTAAGTAGCCTCCAGAATCCTTTCTTTCTTTCTCCCATCAAATTTTAAAGTAGCTACCTTGTTTCAAAAGAGAAATGATGATTTTATGATATATATAATCTGTTTATTCGTATATATATAGTCACGACCGTCTTTCCTCATCGGCCTCTGTCACGGATGCGCGCGCACAGGGAGGTCACGTGCTCGCCGGCTCCCTCGAGCCGGATTTGAACCAGCGACCTAAGGATCACCGTTGTAACATCTACAGTCGAGTAAAACACGGGCGTTGCCCGGGTCATCCGGCTAGTAATATATAATAATTTCTGTGAAAAATAGACACTTCGGCCAGTTAGAGTTTTTTTTTTTATTATTATTATTTTCTCAACGTTTCAACAAACATCTTTTGTCTTCGACATGACGAAGTACTGGTCGAAATGTCTATTTTTCACAGAAATATAAATGCAGGCCAGGCAACCTTTATCTTCAGGACATAATAATTTTGTTTATTAAAATGAATAAAAATAAATTGTCAATTTGGATATAATGAAAAATAATATTAGAAATTAAGTGCGTACCATGATGCGACAATAGCAAGCTTGAAAACGCTGTTCCCACTCACCCTCTCAGGAAATTGCGAGCGACTATGTCTGATGCTATCTTGACGTCATTAAAAATTCCTGAAAGGATATCCTCCCAAATTGACATTTGTGTGTGACGCTAACGCTGTAATCATACATTTTTGTTAATAGTTGTTTTTTTCTATAAAATTGAGTAAAATTAATCATTCCTCCAGGGAAAAAGTATCTTTTCATTTATTATCCCTGGTACACGTGGCCACGATAATCATGGTGGGTAGAAGTAGGCGACTGCTTTTACTCTAAGTACACCACATATCTACATATTTCAAAAGCATTTCGACTTTTGCACTTACAAGAATTGTAAAATATTAAGAGAGATGCCCCCTATGTAATCAAAAAGTGAAAGTAAACTGGGGATCTTCTTCTCTTCTTTACACGAATTGTTTACAGTTCTCTCCTGGTTCTACAAGATTACAATTCTATACTCTACGACGTGGAACTGGGGAATGAAGACCTTGTCTGGAGGAGAACTCTCTCAACGTGGGGAAGCCTTCCTTGCTGAAGAAATGTGTACATATATAACTGTATATATATATTTCCTTACATTTTATCTACCCTTTATTCCTTTATTATATATTATCTTTTATTTGATTTTAATTTCTCTTTCTGTAACAATTAATTAGAATAATCAATAACATTTTTTTGTTTTTTTTTTTAATTTATGCACCTTATCCCAGTACAATATCACATACATACTATTTTTTCACATTGTTTAGTGGTCTCACTCAATTCTGGCCTTAACTACCCGTTTCATGATTTTTCAGGATGCCTGAATGACCAGTTTTTTTTTTTTGGTCGTTGAGGTACAGTTTGTACCACGCTGATGAGGGCCAACAGCCGGAAACGCGTCCGTGGTTAGCTTTTCTTGATTAATCAAGAATGGGTATTTGGTCAATTCTGGAATTATTTACAAATCAACGGGAATAGTTTATATTTATTCCGATAGATGGCGTAAGCCATCAGCAAATTTCAGTTGTACGATAAGGAGATGCACTTTTTCTTTTTGATAATTGTTTAAATTGTCAAAAAAATTGTCTACAATCTACACGGATGTTAATGAAAGGGTTTAGAAACTCATCTACGAGGAGAAAGGGGATGTGTTCCTGTGTTATGAAAGTGAAGAAGGAACCCGACCATTGGTATTCCACCGAGGCAGGTAATGCCATGGCAATTACACCAACGGAAGTTCCCACAGTCCAATGACACTAGAATTCCAAACAAAGCGCCGGGGCAAACTAAACGCCCTGGCGGAACGGTAAAAACTTGAGACATACGTGTTAAAAAAATGTACTTCCAGATAGACACTTTCCCACTAAAGATAACATTCTTCTCAGAGTAGTGTCAAATAATAGGGCTCTCTACAACACCGTTCTTTTACCGTGGAGTCTTTGAGAAAAACAACAAAGTTTTTTTTACATCTCTTCTTTGTCAAGTTCATTAGAGGACATTGTTTCTTACTCGTGAGAAATTCCTAATTTTGTAGTTTATTTATATTTACATACTGAGAGAGATTTGCATAAATGGTAAAACTATTCAGACGCGACACATCTAAT
>CP092869.1:15209975-15254632 GCA_030710605.1 Cordylochernes scorpioides
CGGCTCAATGTCCCTAAGGTCTCCAACGGCTCAATGTCCCAAAGATTACACACGGCTCAAATGTTTCAAAGATTACACACAGCTCAATGTCCCTAAGGTTCCACACGGCTCAATGTCCCCCAATGTCATACACGGCTCAATGTCCCTAAGGTTCCACACAGCTCAATTTCCCAAAGGTCCTACACGGCTCAATGTCCCAAATTTCAACAAGGCTCAATTGTCCCTAAGGTTCCACACGACTCAATGTTCCTAAGTTTCCACACGGCTCAATGTCCCTAAAATCTCACACAGCTAAATGTCCCTAAAGTCCCACACGGCTCAATGTACCTAAGGTCCCACACGGCTCAACAGCAGCTATGTCCCAGGCTGGACGTTCCTATGGCCCACGCTGCTCTACGCCGTCAACGCCGTGACCTCCCTGTCAGCACTCAGCGGGATGACGCTGCCCATGTACACGGCCATCAAGAGGTGCGCGCCTCTCGCCACCCTGGCACTGGGCGTGCTGGTGCTTCGCAAGCCCATGCCCAGCATCAAGATCATCGCCTCCGTCGTGCTCATCACCCTTGGCTGCGTCCTGGCAGGTCGGTCACCTCTTTGAACATCTTAGATTAGTCCTGGACTTTGGTGTCTGAGCTAAGACAAATTTCTAAGGATAATTACAAAGGTATATGCACAATGAATCAACTAGTCGGTTTGAAACGAGAGGTAATTTTGACCTATTGAAGAATCTCGTTGAAAATCGTCATTTTGACCTAGCTAAATATATTCTTGGAAACAACAGTCTTTGATTTCCAAACTTAGTCTGGTCATCTACGGACAATGACTTTCCAGAATGGTTGCAAGGTTTTCCTACTATGTACTAAGTGTCAACCGGCAACCCCAAACCACATTATTGACTGTATTGGGTTATCCATTGATGAGCTCTACTTATCCCCATCGGACACCATCAACAAGCTCTACAAGCTTGATACCCTGATATGATTGAGTGGAGATAAGGAAGAAGAAGAGAACGTGAGGTAAAACAAGTTAAAATTTTATAAAGACCAACATTCTTTTTACCATTTGGTAGCTTGAAAGTTTATTATGGAATTATAAACAGGCTTTTGATACCTTAATATGATTGAGTGGAGATAAGAAAGAAGAGGAAAGAGAAGACCTTAAATCATTAAACATTTCTATATATAATACAATATATAATGCGGCTTGTGATTGTGAAACGTCATTTGAAATACCATCCCGCATGTGTTTCTTTTGAACGAAAAATCAAAATTTATTTCAAGGAGAAATAACGATTATTTCTAAACTTTGGGATGAGGTATGAAAGGATTAATTGTGAAGAGTAATGATAAACGGAAAAATAAAAGTGTGCAGGGATGGGAATCGAACCCACAGTGTTCCGCTTACCGGGTAGATGCCATGTCCACTAGGCTACCCTGGACATATTTCTCCGTTCGTAAATATTATTTAATTAAACATTTCTATATATACAATTTTAAAAAATAAACAACTAAACCTAACAGTTATGAAAATAACTTTGACATTGTTTGAATGAATTTATTTTCCTCAAAAAATAGCAGTTATTTAAATATTTATCTGCGTAAGTAAATTCACACAAATCCTAATATGCAGTAATGGTTAGAAATAGAATTAATATTTACATATGATATTTTTATAAAAGAATAATTTCAGTTATTGTGCGTGAAGAATCCTTAGTTTAAATTTAATTTACATAATGAACACAATTTTTTCAAGTATTAAGGTTAATGCTTTATGGGATTCTTTTGTTTGGTAAATCCAATATAGCAGTGTTGCTAGGTCGCTTTAAGAATAAGGAATAAATTCACAGATATTCCACTAAGCTGCCTTCTTTAAACAAAGCCACGTAAATATCGTCTGCTTCAACAATGATTGTATTCAATTGTTCTTCTGCAAGGGTTATTATAGAACATTCCTGACCTCCTTTTATGGAAGTCTTTTGATCTTTTGGTTCTTCAAATTTCATACATGGATTATTTGTTCTAAGAATTTTTTTGTCTTTACGCAGTGTTCTTGTCTTTTGTTAAGAATTAGATGATTATACAATTAAAGACTTATCATCATCAACTCTTAAGCCATTTATAGCTGTTAATATTAGTTTCCCTTTTATATTTTGTTCTCTCTCTTGTAAATCAATAAATATAATGTTTGCTTAATATTCTTGTAATCAGTTTCATTAAAAATTCTAAGCAAAGTCAACAATAGAAGCATAGCTTAGATCTAAAGGTAACTATTTTCATTTCAAAATTAGGCGGGAAATACGTTACCCTAAAACCATTCTTTTCGTCTGTCCAGAAATAGGTGAGCGTTACTGCCCGCAGAAATATTGAAATATAATTTGAAATAGATCTAAGATACGCCTTAGTATAGTCTTCAATCACTGAAATTAATAAATATTTTGTAACGTTACACTTTTTTTCTAATAAATATTAATTATATATTTAAAAAGAAAAGTAGCGTTTAAAATATTTCTAATTAAACAAAGGAACTTTTTTTTCGGTTAGCGCCTATTTACCTGTGAGCTTACACACACTCTGTGGTAACAATTAATTAATAGATGAAACATCCATTCTTGATAATGTACTCACTATCAAAATATAAATATGTTAAGATAAATATACTAATGATTGAAAAAATGAAAGCAAAAAATAATAGATAAAAATATTTTATTTTTTTTATTTCATTTTTTCATGTGTTAAGCGTATTTACGCAAGTTTGGCCTTAAATACCCATTTCATGGTTTTTCAAGAAGCCTCTGGGACTAAAAAATATTTTTGGTCGCAGTGGTACAGCCTACTCCATGCTGACGAGCGCCAAAAGCGCGAAATGCGTTCGTGGATGGCTTTTCTTGATTTATCAAGAAATTGGGTTGACCAAATATCAGGGAACAGGCTAAATCAATGTTTAGTTGATTTCTGTTCCACCAGATGGCGTTCTGCCTTCTGTAAAGCACATGTGCTCCTGGTCAGGATATGCCATTTTTATTTTTGATAGTAATGATTGTAATATATATTTCATATGCAATATTTCTCGAAAAAAACTTTTTATGTTCTTAGAATGACCATAACCTAAAACCATGGTATATAGATTGGCTTTTCTTAAATACGAATAAAAAGTATAGATAAAGAATTCATCCTGAATTGAAATTAGACGAAAAACATGGTGAAGGAAGACGAGTTTCTTTTATTGATGCATAGGTGCAAGCTTTCGGGTAAAAACCCTTCAACGGGCGAGCAATGATTTCTTATAAGTCGCGTTTCATTGCTCGCGGGTTTTTACCCGAAAGCTTGCACCTATGCATCAATAAAAGAAACTCGTCTTACTTCACCATGTTTTTCGTCTAACGAATAAAAAGTGTTGCGGCTTATCTCTTTAGTTTGTGAAATCTGTATAGAGAAGATGAAAATTCACATTGTGTTAGCATTTTAAAATAACAACAACAAAGACTTTATTAAAGACACTCGTTCCAAACAGGATCTCCAAAATGGGTAAACAGAAGCATTTAAATATATATATATATAATTACAATATTGTAAAACGACCTTTGAAATACTATCCCGCATGTTTTTCTTTCCAACGAAAAATCAAAATTTATTTCAAGGAGAAATAACGATTATTTCTAACCTTTTGGATGAGGTATGAAAGGGTGAATTGTGAAGAGTAATGATAAACGGAAAAATAAAAGTGTCCAGGGATGGGAATCGAACCCACAGTGTTCCGCTTACCGGGCAGATGTCATGTCCACTAGGCTACCCTGGACATATTTTTCCGTTCGTAAATAATACATAAAGTAATTTATAATACAATATAATATAATGCGGCTTATAATTGTAAAACGACATTTGAAATACTATCTCGCATGTGTTTCTTTTCAAAATCAAAATTTATTTCAAGGAGAAATAACGATTATTTCTAACCTTTTGTATGAGGTATGAAAGGGTGAATTGTGAAGAGTAATGATAAACGGAAAAATAAAAGTATTTTAAAAATAAATATTGTACAAAATTTGAAATATCACGTGAGAATACCCTTGCAGCCTTAGAATAATTTTTAACGCTTTGCCAAATGTTTTAATTTTTGTTTTTCTCCTGACGAGGACAAAATATTTTTGTCGAAATGTCGAGATAATAAAAATATTTACTGACCGAAGTATCTTCAATTATAAGAACTATGAATACCAGCCAGGCAGCCTCTATCTTTACAATAATATTATTATTGTTATTTTATGAAAAAGGCATCTCCTTATCGTACAACTGAAAGTTTCTAATGGCTTACGCCATCTATCGGAATAAATATCAACTATTCTCGTTGATTTCTAATTATTCCAGAATTGGCCAAACACGCAGAGAACACTTTAAGCGTCTCCATACGATAATCCACGACACTCCTCTCGATTCATTCTTGAGTAACCAAGAAAAGCTAACCACGGACGCGTTTCGGACTGTTGGCCCTCATCAGCGTGGTGCAAGCTGTACCTCAACGACCAAAAAACTGGTCCTTCAGGCATCTTGAAAAAATCATGAAACGGGTAGTTAAGGTCAGAATTGTCCAATTCTGGAATAATTAGAAATCAACGAGAATAGTTGATATTTATTCCGATAGATGGCGCAAGCCATCAGCAACTTTCAGTTGTACGATAAGGAGATGCCTTTTTCATAATTTATACACCTTATCTCAGTACAATATCACATTTTTACTATTTTTCACATTGTGTCGCGGTCTCACGCAATTCTGGCCTTAACTACCCCGTTTCATTTATTGTCATTTCTACTACACATTACATATAACTAGAATAACATTAAACGGGTATTTACATTACGTTACCTCCTAGGGCCAATATAAACGTGTATTTACAAACATTTGTCTCAGGAAACAGGATCACAGCAGTCGGCGGTTCCCACACCAGTTTCAGATCGGAAACAGGCGAAACCGCCATCTATTGGCGGAGATTGTAGGTGTTTACAGGCCTTATACGCGACAATATTATTATTGTTATTTTGTGTTATCAGGAAGAGATAAATAGGCTTTAGTATTATAAAAATTGTGACTTGTAGTGGCTGTACGATTTGATGTAGCTGCCGTATACGGTGGCCACTTCAGGAAGCTAATATTGTCTTTTGTTTCTATTTCCTAGTCGCCTATAACAATGGTACCTGTTTGTTATCTCTAATGGTAGGTTTGAGTTTGGTTTAAGATTAAATACACACACTTATGCTTTGAAACTTAAGAACAATGGGCAAATATACACAATAATTAAGCTTTTAATTAACTTTCTCTGGATTTTAAATGCTTTTTAGGCAAATTAATTAACCTTATTTTATACAATTAACCATAATCTCTCCATGTTGACAGCATCGCTATATTATGGCAATTATGGGATATTGTATTATATGTTTGTCAGTGAATTTTAGATTTAGGAAAATTTGAGTCTTGTATCTTGTGAGTTGGAAGCTAGGTGTTCGACTATTAGAGTAGTCGACTTTATTTATTCAAATATTTTTGTAATTTAAAAACGAAAAGAAAAAAAGTATGTAAATTTCTTTGAATGTATAAATTGACTGTAAAACAAGACTTTAAGTTACACCGCATGAGTTTCTTTTCAACGAAAAATCTAAATTTTTTTGAAGGTGAAATATTGACTATTTCTAGCCTTTTTGGATGAGGTATGAAAGGGTGAATTATGAAGAGTAATGATGAACGGAAAAATAAAAGTGTCCAGGGATGGGAATTATTTTTCCGTTCATCATTACTCTTCATAAGTCACCCTTTCATACCTCATCCAAAAAGGCTAGAAATAGTCAATATTTCACCTTCAAAAAAAAAATTAGATTTTTCGTTGAAAAGAAACTCATGCGGTGTAAATTCAAGTGTCATTTTACAATCACAGGCCGCAGTGCATTATATAAATTGACTGTGCTGTTCAATAAAAAAAAAAAGAGTTTTGGATAAGTTTTGGGCAATTGGTAGTAGTCCTTAGAGCCTCTTCCTTGGAGTTACCGAGCTGGTCAAGTAGCTGGACTAAACACTAGATCGTCTCTCAAGGTAAAGATAGACAGCATCAAATAGTGAGAAGAAAGAGTAACCCAGGGGGGAGAAGTCCGCCCACACCTACCTGCGGTCCCCCCTGGACCCTTGGAATATTCGACCAAATTATGGTTCGTTTCCAAGGTGACTAACGTGGCAACGGTACCCATTTTCCAATTGGACACGACAACAACAACAAAGAGTAACCCCCCCTCAATACTAAGTGTTATCCAATTTGCATAATAAGTTTTGTTCAAGAGTGCAAATAAGGTTGTTCTACCTTTATGTGTTGTGTTAATGCATGTTTTATGGGAAAGTAGCTTCTTTTGTGTTTTATTAAAGTAGTTGGGTTAACGATGTTATGGCAGGTCTAGGGGACCTGGAGTTTAACCCCGCGGCCTACTGGTGTGGGGCTGTGAGTGTAGCTGCCCAGTCTCTCTACCTCACCCTGGTGCAGCGCGGCGCTGAGAATCGCATGACCACGCTGACCGTGCTACAGCTCAACAGCTACAACACCTTACCGCTCTTCTCCCTCGCCTTCGTCTTCAGCAGTGAGGCTCATGGTCTGCCTGCTTACTTCACCACCGAGAAACTCAGTAAGTCTTCTATTTCATTGCACATATTCACGGGGACATAATATAGCCGCGTAAAACAGGTTTCTGCATTGTTCTGAGAGTAGTTGGCGTTCAAAGATATATACACACAGTCCTATCCTTGTAGTCAAAGTATTTTCTTGAGATACTTCACTATACAAGTAGATCTGGTGAAATCAATTCTCTGAAAGATACTTTGATTTTCTGAAATTAGGTGTTGTCCATTAGATAGAGGTTGGTATTATTGTATATGAAACATTACTGCTTGTGAATAATTTTTTCAGTAATATGAGGTCGAGCTTAAAAAGCTTCCAGTTTACTTTGAAGAAGATCGAGAATGCCCTGCACAGGTTGCACATTTGAACATGAGGTAACTCTCGGGACATATCTCCTCCAAGATCTGCATGGGCTCCCTTTAACCACACTTTTTATACAGGTAGTTTTGTGTAACTTATCTGATATTGTAAATCTGTTTTGATAGGTCCAGCATTCTGGGCCTGTCTTTTCCTCCAGATCTGCATGGGCTCCATCCTCAACTACTCCCTCTTCTTGTGCACCATGCTCAATTCAGCCCTCACTACCAGCTTGGTGGGTGTCTTCAAGGCCGTGGTGCAGACAGCTGTGGGCTTTTTCGCCTTCGGAGGAGTAGCTTTCCATCCTCTCAACATCGCAGGCCTCTGCCTCAACACCTATGGAGGCATCCTTTACACCTTCTCACGTTACCGCGAAAGCAAATCCAAGAAGAGCGGAGATTTAGCATCCACACAAATGGCCATTGTGAAGCCTTCAGTTCCCCTCATGTCTAGGCTACGAAATTTCATCCTTTCCTTCCTATTACCCCTCGCTAGGTTTCAGCAAGCCAAGGCTTCCAATGAAGCCCCTAAGTACAATTTCAAATGATGTCTTGTGCCATATATCTCTTTGTTCATATGTTCTAGATACTTCTCTTGTACATATAGTTTCGTCTGTTGTGAGTAGCTTGTACCGACCCATATTGGGATGTGTTCGAAGAATGATAAATACTTGTGTATGTGAATGGGATGATGAACTACCGATCGAGTTAAAGTATCAAAACTATGTGAGGACTTCACTGAAAATGTGCATTTATGTGTATACAAATATTTTATAAATTATATTTTTGATACTCTCTCTATATTTTAAGTATATATATATAGAAATTTAAGTTTTTGGTATACAGAAATATTTATTAGCAAAATTGTTTTGTTGCTAAATTTTTTAAAAATATATTTATTTTTTAATGTGAATGTTTTCTCTCTATATATCTTATTTTTAAAAGGGTATTTATAAATATTTTAAAAAATATTTAATTTCAAAAAATATAATTTAATTCTCTCAATTCAAGTTGATTTCATAAACTTTTACTAAAAAGTTGATTGTCCTTTGGCTTTTCGGCGACCCACTGTCATGGAGAACTTATTGGTGAAGTCTTATAGTAATAAGCTTTCCACCTTTTTTAAAAGGGTGACACTGAGTCGCAGAAATGTCAAAAGAACAATAAACATTTATAAAAAGTTTGATGAAGTCTTAACTTGAATTAATTCAAATCTAACCTATTTAATAAAATAGATATGCTGTTCAAAGAATATGTTTTAAAACTATTTATGAATATTTTTTAAAAAATGTTATATTTGAAAAACGTATTTATTTTATTATATTATTTTCAGAAAAAAAAAACATTTTTATTTACAATTTAAATATAACAATAAATTTTTTTTTTCTGAACTAGTCGTCATGTTCAAAGATTATCTAATTGTAACTTTAAAAAACATAAAATCAGCTAAATTTATATTTTTCAGGCACAATTGCACCCCCAAGATAAGGTTGATTGAAATTTTTTTCAGCCTCTTGACATTTTAATAAAAAAGAGATGCGTTTGAAATAACAGATGGATCTCAATCAAAATGAAAGTTTTAGTCAGGACTTTTACAGGTTTGACTGATTATAGGACATTAGTTACCTTGAACTGGAATATGCTCATTTTTGATATTTTTTAAAGTTTAAATTCAAATATTAGTTTAAATACATAAGGCAATCGAAATTTTGATAATTCTATGCAAAAATATTAAATACATGACAATATATTTATAAAAACTTGCAGAGATACATTAAGAATTTTATCATAAATAAACATATCGTTTTTATGTAATATTTTTATGTTTCAAATATGTTTTTAAAAATTCTAATAATAAGTATCAATTTTCATTTTGTTACGTTTTAATTGCTGAGCAAAGAGAAAGATGCCAAAGAAGTGAGATTTGTATTTTAGTATTAAAAAAAAATAATAAAAAATGTTATTACTTCGTTCAAAATATCTTTTTATTTTATTAAAACACACACACACACACATATAGTTGCTTTTTAAATTTGAAATGGAAGATATGAAAAATCCACACATATTATAGTAAAGTATTTATTATTTTATTAACATTTGATGTATATATATTGCCACGTGGAAAATTAGGGAAGACCAACTTCGGGATGAGACAATTGACAATTAAAAAGAACTTTATTGACCAACTGTCAATTGTCTACACTGACAAAGAGTCAGAATTCAACAAGAGGAGAAACACAAAAGTTTAGATTCAATTAAATTAAAAGTATGCACACAGACGAAGCCCTACGAAGGGACGCCTGGGAATTTTTCAAGAACCCAGATCTGCCTGGAGTGTAATCAGGTTCTTGCGGATCACAGGATCCACGTCCCCAAGTTCGAGGGCTTCTTCGAGAAAATCAACGAGGATGGTCTTGTTTTTAGGGAAAATAAACTCAATTAAACTCATCTTCGGGATGAGACAACAATTTATTTCAGGCAAGAACAAACTAAGAATGACATAAAAAGGATACTCTGTTAATAAAATTTAAAAAATATTTTAAGACAATATTTTATTACTTTGCGTAAGGGGTGAAGAATTGAAATTGGCGTTTCATTTTATACACAAAAATGGTGATTTTTTTTACTCCTTTTTTATCATTCTGAAAGATCTGGCTGCCTTGAAATCCTCAAGAAATTCATGGAATCTTCTGATTTTGCCAAAGATGCACTTAGCTAGTAAAGTAACCACATTCTTTATTTATGACCAAAATAAAGATAAGAATTTTTCTTATACGATAATAACAAGGCGAAGGAAGTTCATAGCGTCGTTATATCTTGCCAGTCGAAGGGCTTTTGCCCGAAAGCTCGCTCTTATGCACCAATAAAGATACTCGTCTTCCTTCGCCTTGTTATTATCGTATAAGTTCATTCCAGGAAGAATTACTCTACTATTATTCTAAAGAATTTTTCTGGATATGGATTACGTGAAATCAAAGCTTGACCTGAATTGTTGATAGCGCTAATACATTATGCACTAATATACCACTATGAAAGAAAGGTAAAAGAAACAATGAGATAGATTAGGAACCTGATCCTTTCAGATCAGACAGATAGTTATAAATCCATTTACAAAAGTGATTAAATCTCTGACAATTCTCTCTGCTATTTACAAATTCATACAGATTGTGGAATAATGGAGTCCACTTCAGGGCGTCGGACAGCGACGGCTCGGGTGACTGTAAACAAACAAGCCCCAGCTGCGTCAGCCGGCAAATAAAGAGGGAGGGGAGCATTCGGCCTGGTCTGCCACCACGCTAGTCGGGCGTTTTCCCTCTGTCCTCTCAACATGTTTTGAATAAAGTTAGTTTGAAGGAGACTTTTACCCTCTCCTTTCTGCTATTTTAGTGATCTGATTTAAATCCTTGCAACAGCCCACAAAAGTATCATCACTGCGAATTCTTCTACCGAACTCGCATATAGTGTTTTGTGAAACGATTACCGACATTTCTTCACACAGATCTTTAACATTAGTAACTGTCTGTTATCTAGCGCTAGAAAGAGTTGGGCATTCCAACAGTAGGGTCTCGAGTCCTGGATTACCTTGTCACAGTGATAGCTATAGTCCTCAATCGCTCCAATTGTTACCAAAAATATTGAAATAATATAGTGGTTGAATTTTACTATTGAATAAAATGGATGAAAATTTTGGTATCTGAGTGTGGTGACGTTTTGTTGAAGCTTTGTCGCTTAACCTATTCAGTTAAGGTTATTAAAATACTGTGCAGTTTTTGATTATCTTGACTTATAGGAAAAAGGTGATCTTTCCTTTTTTAAAATACATTTCTTCTATATGCAAAATTTTCATCCATTTTATTTAATAGTAAAATTAGGTTAGTATATTATTTCAATATTCTCCGAGTATAATTGGTTCATTTTTAAGTGCAAAAATGGATGAATTATTTCTAAAAACAAATGAAACATTCCAAAGCTTTTTCCCGTTTGGAATTCCAACATTTTTCCGATCGAATTTTTATAATGCTCAGTTTACAACGAACCATGGAAATTTTAAGAGATTTTTATCAAAAATTGGAGCGGTTGAAGACTAGCTGTCATTGTGGCAACGAATTCCAGGATTCGAGACACCTACTGCTGGAATGCCCACTCTTTTCTAGCGCTAGACAACAGACAATAAACAATGTTGTAGATATATATCAATTTGTAAATAACAGAGAGAATTATCATGGGTTTAACTATTTGTGTAAATATATTTATGATTGTCTTTCGGGCCTGAAAGGTTCAGGTTCCTAATATATATTATTTTTTCTCTTTTTTATTTTTAATTCCTTTTCTTGTATAATATGTTCATAACTGTTTCTGTTTTTTAAAAAAAATGTAAATCGACTAAATTATCCCTAGCCGGGATATCACGTTTTGTGTGTTGAAATAAATATATTTCAATATTTTTGGTAACAATTGGAGCGGTTGAGGACTCTAGCTGTTACTGTAGCAAGGAAACCCACAACACGATCTAATGGACAACACTTAGTTAGAGAACCAAAGTGTCCTTCAGAGAATTGATTTCACCAGATCTACTTTATCGTGAAGTAGCTTAAGAAAATACTTTGACTACAAGGATAGGACTGTGTAGAGATATCTTTGAACCAAAACTACTCTAAGAACAATGCAGAAACCTGTTGTACACGGTCAAAACCTTGTAACCGTTGTAATTGCCCCTTTATTACATGAACCCATGTTTAAAAGACAACATGTATTATCACAGAACAGCTCTTTAGACAAGTTTTTTTTTTACTGCATTAAGGAAGCTGAGTTACCGTGTTTGTCTATAACTGCCCCCACCTGTGGAAACAGCTCCTTCTTTGTTTGACTGATGGAAGCATTTGTTGAGTAGAATGATAAATCATCGTTCTCTTTACAGCACCATAGCGTTGATGGAAAGCTAGTAAAACGGCCCTATTCTAATCAATGTCCACGCTTTACCAGAAGTGTACCTGTTTGACCTTGACTGGAGGCGATGTTCAATTTACAAATACCAATCCTTATGCCTCCGTCACCTTCTGAGGACTCTAATTGTTTTGAGTTGAGTGCGATCACTCGTTAAATCACAAAGGGAGAGTTATTCTATAAAGGAATCCCACACACGGGCGTAGTTTACAAACACACTGATTTTATTAAAACAAAACTATCCAAAATTTACATACTTGGCACGCGGTAAAATTAATTAATTTTACAAACAAAAGAACATTATCAAAATTCGAAACTATTTTAAAGGCGTAAGATTCTTTTTGATTTTAAACAATTTCTACATCATATTCACATACAATCAAAAAGAATCTTACGCCTTTAAAATAGTTTCGAATTTTGATAACAGATGACGCGCTAGTGCATCATATTATAAAAGAACATTATGCAAAACAGCTAGAATTTTAACTATTATGCAAAACAGGTAGAAGTTAACTATCAATCTGAACAGTACCATTCTGGGAACCAGGTAAAACTGGTGGAAAATTGACCCTTGACTGTTAAAATTTGTGATGATTTAATTATCATTGCAGGTCAGTTGAGCTTTGGAATTTACAGCACCATTAGATAGTGGGTTACCTAGATCGAAGTCTGTACGTCTGCCTCTCTCTTTACTGCGATATGAATAATTAATTTGTAAAAATAGATTTTATTAAAATATACTTAAAGGTAGAAAATAAATATTCAGGCTTCCACCATTAAAAACAAATCGATTTACAAGAGTCAAAATAAAAACGACGT
This sequence comes from Cordylochernes scorpioides, assembly GCA_030710605.1. Classification (NCBI taxonomy): domain Eukaryota; kingdom Metazoa; phylum Arthropoda; class Arachnida; order Pseudoscorpiones; family Chernetidae; genus Cordylochernes; species Cordylochernes scorpioides. The sequence continues at coordinate 15,222,744 of CP092869.1, forward strand.
GGGACGACATATATTGAGTGAAGAGGTAAAATATTCAGTTAAACACATAAAAACTTGATAATCAATTTATTTATATTAAGTTCGAAATTCATGACTGGTACAGAGAAAGAGGGATAATAACCGGTTCTGTCCTCCCAAGAGAACAACAGTCTTTGATTTCCAGACTTAAGTCTGGTCATCTACGGACAATGACTTTCCAGAATGGTTGCAAGGTTTTCCCACTATGTACTAAGTGTCAACCTGCAACCCCAAAACACATTATTGTCTGTATTGACTCATCCATTGATGAACTCTACTCTTCCCCGGCAGACACCATCAAAAGTCTCAAGCTTGATACCTTAATATGATTGAGTGGAGATAAGAAAGAAGAAGAAAAAGATGATGATCGTCCCCCCCCCCCCCCCCCCCCCCTTGACGCTTTTAACTTTTCTAAATCGATTTGCTCAATGGCGGAAGCTGAAATATTTATTTTGCCCTTTATAGTGCCTTTTTTTTTAATAAGAGCTTTCTAAAAACTATTTTATCAACTAATTATTTATATTTAATTTTCATAAATTTTTATCTTAAATTTACAAATTAATAATTGTTTATACTTACCTTATGGAACGACGTGAAGCTGGAAGGTGGAGAAGCGACCTTTTACGATTCTTCTTCCACAGGCGAATATTGAGATAAATTAGAAGATTACTACCTATATATATATATTTTGAAGATTTGGCAATCCATAATCAAAATTATATTTAAAAAAAGATGCATATATTGGATTTCTAATTATTTTTATTGTTCCAATATTTCGAGGGGCAACTCGCCTCTCTTTATCGAGGATGTTTGTGTTTTTCACTAGAACACGCGCGCACGCGTACACCACTCTCGTTCTACAAGGCCAATGAAAGAACTGTATCTTTGACTCAACTATTGCTTACAGTTTATATACAGTAAATAATTATATTTATATTTAATATTATATATTATTATTTCATCTATGGAAGATATAGAGATTTATATACAACACAGTGTAATTGTAAAAAATTGTGTTTACATATTAATTCTAAATTTAAAAATCTTTTAAAGCAAAATAAATTATTAAATAAAAGGTATATACATAGTTATTTATAAACAATTAAGATATGAATTCTTTATAAATTTCTGGAAAATCAATTTTTCTGTTTATACTCTGTTTATCTTCGGCAGAAGCCCAACTTTCTAAAAACAGTCTACTATGCTTTTCTGTTATGTTTTTGTATATAATTGTGGTCTGTTTGAAATCTGGTATATGGCTATTGTTTAGGGAGTGGTCTACTAGTAGGGATAATGGTTTGTAGTTTTTTAAAGCTGCTTTATGTTGATTGATACGATCCTTAAGTGATTTACCTGTTTCTCCAATGTATGTAGCTTGACATGTCTGGCAGGGAATTTTGTAAATTACATTGGTTGTATTTTCTTGGTTTGAAATATTTTTTGTATCTGAGTGGCGTATTTCATCTGCATTAGCCAACATATTTATGAACGAAATAGATAAACAAATAATTAACTCAAACCAATTTAAAATAATATTATGGCTACGATATATTGATGACATTTTTTGTCTAACAGAAATAGACATTGACAGCTTCATACGTTTTCTCAATAGTCTCAAACCTTTTTTAAAGTTCACATATGAAAAAGAAAGCAATAATTCCCTAGCCTTTTTGGACATCCAGCTTAAAAGGAATCAATATAACATCGAAACTTGCATTTACAGGAAACCCACTCACACTGGAAACTATTTGAATTTTAGCTCCTTTGGTCCCATACATAACAAAATAGCCGTAGTGAAATCTCTTTCTAAAAGAATAGAAACACACCACTCAAATAGAAATAGTGCAACAGAAGAAAGAAATAGAATTTTCAAAGAATTAATAAATAATAATTATCCAAAAAAATTTATTGAAAAACATTTTTATAAACAGAGAGATATACCTTCAAATAATAGTCGTGATCAGTCTCAAAAAAGATATTGCTCTATTCCATATAGCTACGGTTCGGAGAGAATTGCCCGAATTTTAAAGAGATATAATATAATTACAACATATCAATCTGCACAAAATCTAAGACAAATCTTACGCCACTCAGATACAAAAAATATTTCAAACCAAGAAAATACAACCAATGTAATTTACAAAATTCCCTGCCAGACATGTCAAGCTACATACATTGGAGAAACAGGTAAATCACTTAAAGATCGTATCAATCAACATAAAGCAGCTTTAAAAAACTACAAACCATTATCCCTACTAGTAGACCACTCCCTAAACAATAGCCATATACCAGATTTCAAACAGACCACAATTATATACAAAAACATAACAGAAAAGCATAGTAGACTGTTTTTAGAAAGTTGGGCTTCTGCCGAAGATAAACAGAGTATAAACAGAAAAATTGATTTTCCAGAAATTTATAAAGAATTCATATCTTAATTGTTTATAAATAACTATGTATATACCTTTTATTTAATAATTTATTTTGCTTTAAAAGATTTTTAAATTTAGAATTAATATGTAAACACAATTTTTTACAATTACACTGTGTTGTATATAAATCTCTATATCTTCCATAGATGAAATAATAATATATAATATTAAATATAAATATAATTATTTACTGTATATAAACTGTAAGCAATAGTTGAGTCAAAGATACAGTTCTTTCATTGGCCTTGTAGAACGAGAGTGGTGTACGCGTGCGCGCGTGTTCTAGTGAAAAACACAAACATCCTCGATAAAGAGAGGCGAGTTGCCCCTCGAAATATTGGAACAATAAAAATAATTAGAAATCCAATATATGCATCTTTTTTTAAATATATATATATGTAGATGGAAATTTTGCCGGGAGGAAATTGATCTAAAGAGACAAGGGTCGCCTCTCCCGTCAAAACAGACGTCTAAAACCAGACGCCATCTATTGACCGTCGCCGCAACTAGCGGCCTCGGGTCGGTGATATATATATGTTTACAAGCCTAATAAACTGATCTTTGCCCTGCTATTGTCCAGTAACTATTCGGTCAAAAGTCTTGTTAGTTCGCCTAATCAGCTAAATAAGTTTGGTTTGAATAAATTGTACAAAAATAGCAAACAACCAAATGTCGACTATGTCATAACTAGAACTGTTTATCTCAAAAATAAAGGACGCCTCTTCTCTCAAAATAGACACCCAAAAGTATGCTCCATCTATTAAACTCACGCAGGAAGACTAGGGTGTAGGACAGTTTAATTTAGGTATGTGGAAGATCGATTGATAATTTCAAGTAAGAATTTATTAAAATTATAAATTTAATACCTTTTTTTTTTACAATTTTGCTCTAAATAATTAATAAAACTCAAATATAAAAACATTAAATTGACTTTTTTTTTTTCAGTTAGTGATATTAAAAACACATTTAAACATTTGATAATGCTTTTTTATTTCTATTTTATATAGTTTTGAATGTGTGTTTGGGGAAAAGCGAAGTGAAAAGTGGTTGCTGTTTTTTTCTTGAAGATTTGGATTGCTGCCTATACAGACATTCAATCTGATGGTTGCGTGGCTTGCCAAAGATGGATCCTGGGGAGTTGTCCGTTACGTGCACTCACTTGATTGGATGAAATCCCCGCCAATCAGGTTTTAGAATCTTTCAAGCCGCGTGGTGGACAAAGATAAGGGACTCGTTGTCAATACTGATCCGTTGACTACCCGACTAGACGGTAGAGACCTCCTCCGTACCATCAAAACCCAATGCCAGCAAAAATGGAAATCTAATGCTACACATGACTGGTACAGAGCAAGAGGGACAAGCATCAATTCTGTCCTCCCAAAGGAACAACAGTCTTTGATTTCCAGACTTAAGTCTGGTCATCTATGGACAATGACTTTCCAGAATGGTTGCAAGGTTTTCACACTATGTACTAAGTGTCAACCTGCAACCACATTATTGACTGTATTGACTCATCCATTGATGAGTTCTACTCATCCCCAGCAGACACCATCAACAAGCTCTACAAGCTTGATACCCTGATATGATTGTGTGGAGATAAGAAAGAAGAAGAGACTCATCCCCAGCAGACATCATCAACAAGCTCTACAAGCTTGATACCCTGATATGATTGCGAGTGGAGATAAGAAAGAAGAAGATTCCTTGACCATATAGTTTGAATTCTAAGCTGCTGTGTATAACAGACGTTTCATATGTGGGACTTCCAGCTCTACTAATGGCGTTGTTGCAGGATCTATCTATTTCTGTGCAGCCGTTTCTGTGGCGCAATGAACAGCTGGCATGCCATTAAAATAAATCCTCAGTAGGAAACTCTAGAGCTTTAAATATTTGTGAGGATATATTTCCAAAAATATATAATCCTTTCAAATAATTAGGAATAAAAACGTTACCAATTTAACAATAAAGCATTATATATGCATATATATAATAATAATACATAATTATATATAAGTAAATAAAACAAAGCATCAAGGGCTGCGTTTCTTTATTAAAATAAATATATACGAGCTTTCGGGCACATACGCCCTTCTACAGGAATTAATAAAACAGTAATCCAACTAGTTTGAAAAAGGATTTGTTTATAAATTTAACGTGCATATCCACGATACACGTGCATTTCAACTTGCAAGGTATCCCATCATTATAAATCGTACAGGGTTTTTTCAATTGATAATTATATATGTCGGATCCTGTTGAATCCTGTCGACTTGGGGTGTTGACTTACTGTGGACTCACTGTCGAATCCTGGTGAATTGTGTGGTTGGGTGGATTTGATTGGATTGGTGATTGATGGCGCAGTCTTGGTCGAATGGTGTTTTTCCACAGGGGAATAACGAGCTCACCTGGATGGGGTAGAAATAAGACCTTGCGAAAGGAAGAATGATGAGACTGACTGGAGGTATTTGGCCTTTCACATGATGGAGCCGACACTACCTTGGTTGGAGCCTATGTTGAGCACACTTAGCTCGTAGCATGGTCACCTACCTTATTTTTTAACTTCTTGTCCGAGATCATCGTCAATAACTCTCTCGACTTCTCATTGGTGGAGATCCTTCCACGTGCTCTCTGATGATTCGCTATCAATTGGTCATGCTTAAAGGTGATTGGTTGTTGATTTGTCATGCTTAACTGTGGTTGGCTTAGTACCTCCATTGTCGCCATGATTGCAATCTTCCAGGAAGAAGAAGGTCCTTGAACTTAAGTTTTATGGGTCCTGGGAAATAACCTTAACTTCCTGGATGATGCAATCCTGTTAATTGTTCTTTCCCTTTTCGCGAAGTCTAACTTTTATTAAATCTTTTGACGATACATTGCATAGATTGTGGTGGGTTTACATATTCCAATGTACAGATTATCACATATATATAAAAGAATAGCGCGCCTCTCCCGTCAAAATACACGTCCAAACTAGACACCTCACCGAGGTGATCTCCACCTTGGTTGTTCCCAGGGTGGTCCTCGGGTCTTCTGTTTCCTCTCCGATCTACTTCTCACGGGTTTTTGCTCCCGAATCCTGTATTCGGTAAGGAATACTGAAATATACTTATCATATGGATTCTATTATCCAATATGTAGAATCTCTTGGAATTCCATCAGCCGGAAACCCATGTGTTTACAAACTGTACTGAGAGCTAAATCAAAAGGAACATATGTAATTGTTTTGAAAATAGAGAAATCCATATTTAATTCATTAGATAAAAGGCATATATTTGATTTAATAAAATAATTATTTTGCCAATATTTCGGCTGGCTGAACGCCAACCTTTATCGAGACATTACATTTTTGTATACACAAACTCAGCGCTGCTTTTGTGTATACAAAAATGTAATGCCTCGATAAAGGTTGGCGTTCAGCCAGCCGAAATATTGGCAAAATAATTATTTTATTAAATCCAATATAGGCCTTTTTATTATCTAATATGCCATTGTGTAAAAATGTAAATATTGACTCTATTCCGACCTTCGCTATGTAATTTAAATTAATATCGTTTCCTTGTGAGGATAAACATTTATTTACTTACTTAGATAATTTGAACATAGCTTGTGTGTCTCACCATAGATCTATTTTTTATGGTCGATTTGAAAATGCTATTTTGTGTAAATATGCAAATATTAATTCCATTTCCAACCACCCCGCTATGTAATTAATTCCTTGCGAAGATGAACATTGTGTCTCTCACCACAGATCTATCTAGTATCCTTGTGGTCGATTTGAAAATGCTATTTTGTGTAAATATGCAAAAATTAATTTCCATTTCCAACCACCCCGCTATGTAATTAAAGATTAATTCCTTGAGATAATAAATCCTTGCGAGGATGAACATTGTATGTCTCTCACCACAGATCTATCTAGTATCCTTGTGGTCGATTTGATAATGCTATTGTGTGTATATATGCAAATATTAATTCCATTTTCAACCACCCCCCTATGTAATTAAATATTAATTCCTTGCGAAAATAAATCCTTGCGAGGATAAACATTGTATGTCTCTCACCACAGATCTATCTAGTATCCTTGTGGTCGATTTGATAATACTATCCAACGCCGTCTATCTGTCAAAATATGAATTATAATAAGCCTTTTTAGCATAATAATATATTTTTATATAAATAGCACTAATATTGAAAACAATTCCAAAAATAATATTGCATATAATATTGAAAATAATTTTGCATATACCCATGCCTATATGCAACAATTTCAAATTTAGGGAAGGATCATATTGTGGCATAAAATTTCTTCTTTTAAATTCGCTTTAAAAAAGGAAATTTGATAAGGCACAATTTGGATTATAGATTATAAACACAAGGTAATAAGACCAAATCCAAATAAATAAATAGTGTGTGATGTTTCGGTAACAACGCCGTTACCGAAACTTCACACACTATTTATTTATTTGGATTTAGTCTTATTACCTTGTGTTTAAAAAGGAAAGTTGTTGTTTTGAACATGTGAAACTATGTTATAGGTTAAGAGAAAAAAAAGGCATCTCCTGATCGTGCAACTAAAAGTTGCTGATGGCTTGCGCCATCTATCGGTATAAATATAAACCAATCGTTGATTTTAATTATTAGAGCATTGGCCAAAAAGCTTTTCTTGATTAATCAAGATGTCTTGCGCCATCAGCAATTTTAGTTGCAGAATCAAGAGATGTCCTTTTTTTCTTAAATTATCAAGCTGATCCAAGTACAATTTAACCTTTGTACTATTTATTATATGTTATATGCACTTGATAGTACTTGTAGGGATAGAGGTCGGTTAACGAGTGGTTAAAACCCTCGATTCCCGACAGCTATGAACCGTGATCGACTCCCGTATTGCACACTTTTTTTCTGTGAAGAACCTGTTTATATTTCTCAAAGATATATCTTATTCTTCTTTCTTATCTCCACACTGGGTGAATTAGAATGTGTCTGCCTTTGTCATTAAGACTGGGAGCACTACTCAGTGGCAGGCCGACTTAGCTCCAAAAGAAATGGCCGCCTCTGACATGAGAAACAGACGCCATGTGTAGCCACTCCTAACATGTAGTACAGACTCATCCTGTATCCCTGGAGACCTTATAGGGTACTATCAGCCGGGCCAGCTGAACCCAGGTTTTTTAGTGAGATTATTACTGCTTCCCTTCCTCCTTTTTCATTCGGGCTTGGGACCGGCAAAGTTTCTCATATAAATAACATAAGCTAGGTGTTGCTCTTTTTAAGTGGTACCTAATAAAGGTATTTTGGAACAGGGGAAGAATACCTGTAGGGTAGCCAGGAATGTGAAGCTGCGAGTTCTGTACAAAAAGAATACCGAAAAATACATTTGCTTGATACCTTTTGATAGGAAGATGTGCCTTTTTTTTAGCACTTGAACAAGAATGAAGCAGAATTGGAATGAAAGAAGATATGTTGGAATTACATTTTTGAAATTTACATATCTAGCGAACTGACAGTTAAAAATGATATTGTCACGGAGATAAATAAAGCAAGGGCAAGTTTGTGAATAATTAATTTATTATAAGGGGTATTTATAGGGAGAGAGAGAGTACAACTTACCCCAAGTTAAAAGATAATCCTAATGAACGGCGTCAGCCACCGTCCCGTTTTCCTTATTTACAGATCAGCTTCCGAGAACCCCTCACACCTGTGGTCCTCCCCCCCCTCCGGGGGTCCAGGGATGATTGACAGGTGTCCCATCTGGATGGAGCTTCTTGACAATATCATTGAGGTTTCAGTGATATGCAATTTCGCTCCAGAAACACAGGATACCTATACATCTCTATATATTATGTGCTTGTATACTAGAGAAATACTTATAAACCGACCATTCCTAAGCTAAATAGTGAACTCAATGATGTCTCCAACTATACTATGTCTGAATCATTAAGACACGAATCTTTCTTTTACACATAATACATACTTTTCTACTGTCCTTACTGTGTTGAAAAAATTGGGAAGGCTTGGCTTATCAGTGGTGAACTCTCCCAGTGGTTTTACCGATTTAATCTACCAGACCGCTTCTTAGAACTCTAATACTGTATTGGACGATTCTGATTATATATGCTACACTGAAGATTCAATTAGATGGACTCTTAAAGGCATAGGAAAATGTTACAAAAAGTGAAATTTACTGGACCAGGTGGATGAATTAGAAATAAGGCTTGTGTTCTCACACACTTATATCCTTAAATTCCCATTGTTTAAATTTTCTGGATGCTTCTTTGACCTTTTTTTGGTCTTTGAGGTACAGCCACGCTGACGTGGGGCCAACAGCCTGAAACGACTACATGGTTAGATTTATATTATGATACATTAGCGTGCCATCTGTTATCAAAATTCGAAACTATTTTAGACGCGTATGATTCTTTTTGAAATTAAACAATATCTACTGCCCTAACTGCAATGGAAAAATTATATATTTATAATTGTATGTAATTCTACTGTCCTCAAAGCTTATGTCCATAGTTCACCTAAAATACCCATTCCAAGAGTCTATCAACAGTATCACTATAAAAGGAAGATCGACAAAATGCAATATAACAGCGGTATGGTAGATTTAACTGGAGAAACCGCTGGGAGGGTTCACCACTGATGAGCCACCATAAATTTTTCCATTGCAGTAAGGACAGTAGATATTGTTTAATTTAAAAAAGAATCATACGCGTCTATAATAGTTTCACATTTTGATAGTTAGATTTATATAAAAAAGGGTATTTGGCCAATTCTTGAATAAATCAAAATTGACGATTAGCTTATGTTTATTCTGACAGAGATGGCATAAGCCGTCAGAAACTTTCAAATGCACGATCTGGTGATGTTTTTTTAAATTAATTTATCTATCTGTGATACCTCTACAATTTATCACTTTTGTAACATTTTTTCATATAGGTTTGTGTTCTCACATACTTTAAGCCTTAAATACCCACACAGCTTCATTTTCAGAATGCCTCGAGGACTACCGGCACCACGCTGACGTGGGCCAACAGTTAGAAACTGGTACATAGTTGGCTTTTGTTGATATAACAAAAAAAAGTGTATTTGACCAATATTATGGAATAATAAAAAAAATCAATGATTAGTTGATATTTATTCCGACAGATGGCGCAAGCCATCAGCAACTTTCAGTTACACAATTGGGAGATCCTTTTTTTTTCTTAAAGGTACATTTCACAAACAGTACTTCCTATATCGTGGATGCAAATCACAATTCGAGATTTTACATGTCTCTGTGTGTTTTATATACAACTAGCGGATGTACTCGGCTTCGCCCGGGTTTTACCCGAGTAAAGGTTTGTCTAACGAATCTCTCGATAAAGTGAACATTTTTTCCCGGTCCCTTGAAAAATACTCGATAAGTTGAATAAAATCAATATTAATTGGTTCCCTCGGTAATTGGAAGTTAAAGGAATAGTATCTTGCCTTGGAATTGTATCATTATTCTTGTCTCAAATAAATTGCCGTGTCATCCTGAATTTTGTCTTTCCTAATTTTCTACATTACAAAATCATCGTATCATCATGATAATATTTAGAGCAGATTGTTGAATTATAACAGATAAATTAGAATATTTATCTTGATTATTTTTAGGCGAAAAGTTATTTCAAAAAATTTATTTGCTAGAAACCTTCCCAGTACTATACTAAATAACTTCCTAAAGTTTCATGGCGTTCCAATGAGTGGTTTGGTCAGGCATAAAGGACAGACAGACAGACACACACACACATACATTCATTTTTATATATATAGATAAAAAATAATGGCGTTTTAAAAATTGTTAATAGGTTTAAGAACCTTATTCAGTGTAACTGTGAATCTACCATCTGTGATTGACTTCATCTAATTCTCTTTAGAAGGTAAGAAAGGGCTACTAGCTAGAAGAATGGTGGGGGTATAGAGGAGGAATGCGGGGAGGCGAGTAAAAAGTTAAGCTTTTATTATGTACAACAAGCACAGGTGAATCTTTGGTCCTAACATCGAGAAGTCCATATCACACGGGGACTAGTGTCAAACGACGGCCTCCTCGGAGGGGAACCGCTCCAGGATGGTCTGCAACTGCTGCTGGAGCTCCGAGGGCGACTTGTCCGAGGATTTGTGGATGAGGCGCGCGGCCTCGTGGCCCTGTACTGGTGAAGCTAGGAGGGCTTGGAAGGCCTGCCGCAGCCACTTCTGCCGCTGCTGCCTGTCCTCCATCCTGCGCAGCTCCTTGCCGGCCTCGCTCAGCCGTGGTGACTTCATCTCACCCGAGTCCACCGAGCTCTCTGGCTCCGACCTACTGATTGACCTGCTACTGCTGAGTGGCGACTTCTTGGCTAAGGCTGATGTGGTGGTGGTGGAGACGCATTTCTCGAGCGGGTCGGCGTCGAGTTTCATTGGAATGTCGCTCAGCTCCTCGAACAACGCGGTCTTGTTGTGGGAGTCATCGTGGGCCGAGGACCGCGCCTCGGTGTCGCGATCCTGTGTGAAGGAGGCGAGTATCCGCTCCAGCATGCGGGATTTGGCTTGAGCGGCTGTGAGTTCTAGTTTGCCTTCCTCCAGTCGGATCTTCAGTTCTTCTTTCTCGTGGGCGAGCCGCCGTGCTTGGAGCTGGAGAGCTGCTTCTCGTCGTAACCATTCGTTGCCCTGCGAGGACAGAGCTTGCTCGGCTTGTGCTAGCCGCGCCTGCAGCACCTCGCACTCGGTCAGCGACGCCAGCAGCTGCCTCTGTAGCTCGGCAGGCCGGGATTCTCGCAGGACGGCTGTGACCCGGCCATCTCGCCTGTACAGATGCTCCAGTGCGGCGACACGAGCCTCCAGCGGCCGCCTGTTCTCCAGCTCTGCCACAAGCACGGCCCCCTTCTGCCCGATGGCCTCTAGCAGTGAGAGAAGCTCGTCCCCCTCAGGGCCCGGGGCTGAGCCCGACTCCAGGCCGCTGTCCGCCGCCGTGGTCTCGGCCGCGTGTTTCTTCTTGCGCTCACCGGCCAGCTGCAGTTCGCGGAGTGCCAGTAGCATCTCGGCTTGGTTCTGTTCCAGCCCGGCGATCCTACCCTCCAGCTCCTGACACACACCGCCATGGTCGTCACATCTACCACACGAGATCACACTAAAACACTCGATTTTATATGCTTTTTTTCCCCTTATCCCTAGTACACGTGGTACAGGCCATGATAATCATGGTGGGTAGAAGTAGGCGACTGCTTTTTACTGTAAGTGCACCACATGTCTACACATGTGAAAAGCAGTTCGACTTTGCACTTACAAATGTGCCAGAGTCCCGTTTGGTTACTTGCACTCGCTGGTGGAGTTGGACTTATGCAAGAATCGGGGGGGCCATTGGAGCATTTTTTTTTAAACATAAAAAAGTGCCCAATGCGGGAATCGAATTCGGGTCGTAGCGGTCGAAAACCAACGGTTTAGACCATCCTTCCACCGACCCCCCTTTTTATAACTGTTATCTATTTCAGACCCAATGTTTCTTTTTCAAATAAAACAATTCCGTACTGTGCCGTGACAGCAATGATACAACATATTGAGAGGGCTTGGCTCATCAGTGGTGTACTAATGCATCACTGTTCTCTATACTAGCAAGTTTATCGCCGCATTCATGCGAGGAAAAGAGAGTAGCCAAGAGTGGATAACTTAATGGAGTAAAAGAAGGGCTTTGTAACATCCACAGATTCACAGTTCCCTGAACATAATGAAGCATTATATTTTTCAAAGCTAGTCAAAACATTCTCACAAAGACTCCTTTTTTGCTTGAATAAGCTGCATATTTTCAGGCAAAACATCATTATTTACATATTTTCAGAAAACGTATACATTTAAAAAAACATTCATACATATGTACAATAGCCTAATACATACACCAAAAACATGATAGTCACATTCTCTTTGACTGAGAGATTGGTCAATTTTATAATTTTCACTACGCAGTAAAACCCAGAACTCTAGAAGCCACGTAGTTATTCCTTTGTTGTTGTTCTTGCTGCCCGCTATCTTAATCGTTTCTCTAGCTTAGATACCATTGGACATGTTTCACGACAACTCTACAAGCACCGTTGTCATTCTTTGATAGAATAAAACATTGTATCCATACAAACCCTTAAAAAACTGTATACATCCCAACATACGTAAATATTCCAGTTTACAGTTACCATCGGTCCCACTTATATCGCTCCACCGTATATTTCAGGCTATGGCACTCATCAGTACAGAGGCGACTTCAATTCCATACCATCCTACGAGAGAAGTTGTATAATCGGTCAAATTGGTCAAAAAGGTGTTTAAGCTGGTAAAGTAGCAGGGGCTGATTTTCAGGCAAGAATATAACATAAGATTGCAGGAAGATGATATCCATGTATCGAAAAAGAGACACCTCTCCTTTTAAAAAACCTATTAAAACATTTCATACAAGTAGTTTGTATGGCGGTATTTGTATGGGGGTTGGTGGAAGGATGGTCTAGACCGTTGGTTTTCGACCGCTACGACCCGGGTTCGATTCCTGCATTGGGCACTTTTTTCTGATTAAAAAAAAAAAAAAATGCTCCAATGGCTCCCGATTCTTACAAAAGTCCAACCCCACCAGCGAGTGCAAGTAACTAAACGGGGCTCTGGAACATTTGTAAGTGCAAAGTCGAACTGCTTTTCACATGTGTAGACATGTGGTGCACTTACAGTAAAAGCAGTCGCTAACTACCTACCATGATTATAATGGCCTGTACCACGTGTAATAGGGATAAGCAAAAAAATATATATATAGTTTGTATGAAGGTTTTTGTTTACTAATAGTTCCTTAAGTCAAGTTATCTCTGGGTTGTTGAAGGAATTAAAAGGTTGAAAATATAGATATACCAAAACATTTTTCATTTTGTAGCCATCTATCATAAGAAGGGTCTTGTGGTTATTATTACAATTTATCGTTTTAATAAGTTTTTTTTTTCAACGGAGACAGGTGAAAATCACAGAGAACTGGTCAAAATTGACCGGTTGAGAATCCCCGAGCGGGAAGGTGATGAGCTGCTCGAGCGTGCTTCCTCTACTGGGTCATCACCCGCCATCAAGGCCGCACTGGAGGAACCCAGGCCGTCAAATGTACCGACCTACCGTACCTTCAGATATAGGTAGGGATGTCACAGAGCGTTGTTGTAAGTCACAACAGTTATTTCGGTTTCTTTCTGTTTTGATTTTACCTAATGTTGTCATTTCACAATTTTTATCATATTTTGTAATAAACACACACACACATATTCCATAAAATAGTTAAAATATTTAAATTACAAACCAATTAAAAAATTTTCAGTTATAAATATTCACGCTGCGCGCGGTTGTATTTTGTAAATATTTCGGGTGGGATAAAGTCGATATTAAAGTAAGCCCGTTAAAGAGCGATTAACGCTTGAAAGCTAGCGTTTTTTGAATAAAAAGATACTCATTGTGAGAATATATTTGTAATTTTAACACACACAAGAATAGATTTCTACACTGGAATTTTGACAATGTTGACATAGATAATCCAAGTTCGACACTGAACTTTTTCAGAGTTGGCATAAACAGTCAAAACACAAGTTTGATAATACAATATGTTTCTGGAGACGAGTTCATTTTAATTCTTATTGCAATCTCAAGCCTTCAGGTATTTCTGTCCTTATAAAGGAGTACGTAAAACAGATAATAATAATAATTATTATTCGTTTTAGGTACTCCTGTAGATAATTGACAATTAAAATAATTTTATTGACATCTTGTCAATACATTCAAAGTACACAGTCTGCACTATTTAAAAAAAAAAAAAGATAATATGGATTATATACACTATGTACATTGAATATGGCGCCTCTGCTAGCGCTGCAGAGTTTGGTTGAGAATCACCAGCGGGTCTCCAGCGACACCACGCATTTCGCGCACCACGCTGAGGAGATGGTGATGGCGTGGTTCTCGAGACCAACTGTAATCCTGTAGAAGGACAGAAATACCCGAAAGCTTGAGATTGCATTGGTAAAAATGAACAGAAATACATCTCCAGAAACCTATTGTCTTATTTAATTTATATCCAGGAAGATTTAAATCAGTGGAATATCAAAACAAGAGTAAAGCTCGACAATGCCATATGTCCACATTTCGATATAAATAATCCAAAGTTCGACATTGGAATTTCTACATGTTGACATAGATATAACCAAAGTTCAACACAGTAATTTCCACATGTTGACATAGATATAACCAAAGTTCAAACCCTGGAACTTTCATAATTGGCATAAACAATGAAAAAACAAGAGTAAAGCTCGACATTGCCATATCCACATTTCGACATAGATATAACCAAAGTTCAACACTGGAACTTTCATAGTTGGCATAAACAATGGAAAAACAAGAGTAAAGCTCGACAATGCCATATCCACATTTCGATATAAATAATCCAAGTTAGACATTGGAATTTCCACATGTTGACATAGATATAACCAAAGTTCAACACCGGAACTTTCATAGTTGGCATAAACATTCAAAAAACAAGAGTAAAGCTCATCAATTCTTTTTTACGCGGCCATATGTGGGCCGGCGATAATGGCGAAATTATGGAGCAACTTCAAACCTCATTTATAAAAAACTTTCTTGATTTACCTAGATATTTCCCGGGGCACATACTAAGATTGGAAACTGGAAGAATCTCACTTACTGCTACCGCCACAAAATTAACATTAAAATACTACATGAGAATACTGGAAATGGACGAGTACAGACTGCCAAAATTATGTTGGAACAGACTGAAAGAAGTACATCAAATGTCAAAAAACTCTATAGGATTATACAAAACCGTTAATGATATAATCAACTGTTGTGGTCAGTCATGGCTGAACCTCCCACCGAACCATGATACAGTTAAAAAAGAACTCCCTAAGATTATGAAAACAAAAATAGAATAGCTTATTCAACAAGACTTCGCTAGACTCGACAATTCGATTTTTTTTTTCAAACTATAAACTTCTCTGTAATTCATTTATGCCAGAACGATACTTGTCATGGAATCTGTCATCGAATATAATAGCCTTCATTGCACGGACTAGAATTACTTCAACTCTAGATAGAGAAAGTCATATTCTCAACATCAAAAAGGAAAACATTCATTGCAGAATTTGTGGAAATATGATATCTGATGAAATCTCCCACTATATCATAGAATGCAAATATTTAGGTGAAGAAAGAAAAACTTTTTTAAAAACCTTCTAGAGATTTAACAACCCACTGAAGACGCTGATAACTATTTCAGAAAAGAAAAATATAGCAATAGAACTCTATAATTTCTACAGATCAATTGTAAATAGATTCATACACAAAAGAGGTAGTGAGGAAAGTTTTAGAACAGACGTGTAAATAAATCCCTTTTCAAACAAAGGCTCACGTGCACATGGGGAAAGGGAGGAAACATTTCTGTATTATTTTGTTGTTGTATCGCGAATCCATACAGGGCAAGGGCCCTAATAAAAGCCTTTTTGTTGTTGAGTAAAGCTCGACAATGCCATAACCACATTTCAACATAAATAATCCAAGTTAGACACTGGGATTTCCACATGTTGACATAGATATACCAAAGTTGGACACTGGAAATTTCATAGTTGGCATAAACAATCAAAACAAAAGTAGATCTCAACATTTGCCACATGTCCACATAAACAATCAATCAATCAATCACACCTACCTTGACAGCCACCACGGTCTTAGCCTGCTCCCGTACCAGGAAGTACACGGGGCCCGGGACCGATGGGTCGGGAGGTTCAGACTGGACAACCACACAGTGTGTCAAATACCACATGGGATTATTCACAATTCAAGTGGATAACAACAGATATTTACCAAAATTTTGTCAGGTAGCTAGTAATCTGTTATAGGTCAAAATGGGCACCAAACTATGCATTAACCATCTCTGCTAACAGATTCGAAACACACACAAAGCCATAACCACACCGAACTGTGTCTGCTAGTTTGCTGAGACAGTTTCCTTTTTTATTCTAAATAAATATTTATGCGTCTCGAAATGTACGAAGGTCAAAACTTTGTTGTTGTTTCAAGCAGGCTAAAAAATACAACCATAAATTGAGAATTTTCCCGATTGATATAAGAATGAAATGCTAAAAGAAAATTCAAGTCTAAAAATTAAAGAAAGAAAGTGAAAAATATATTGGAGGATTTCCCCCCAATAGGTGTACAAGAAATACATTATTCTATGAATTCCAAAAAAATAGATGTCACTGAATAACTTTTGAAAAAAAAAAAAGAGTTCAAAATTAAAATTGTGTGCAGACTCCAATATATACAAATAGAATCCCTACACACAAATGTTTTACTAAACAATAAATTAAATGAAGAAGTTATATTGCTGATAAAAAAAAGGATATTTAAAAAGTAAAGCTTATCTTTATTTTTAAAAAAAGATATTTTACAAATTTAAAAAATATATATATATTCAAACACAATTCTATTATGTAATAAGAATAATCAAATAGAATTTTTCAGAGAGATGCGAACAACAATCACTAAAAAGGATATACCGACAGACGAAACGCTGGTACTGCCATCTATCGAGACATTTTTGAAACATTTTAAAAACTATGAATCTAATGTGGTTACGAAAATGTGCATGGAAATTTAACAGAACAAAATGATAACGAATTATATTTAAAATCTTTCTCATTATTTTATAAAATATATATTATAATATTAAATAAATTTTTAAAATGTATATTTTGGATCGAATGATGTTAATATTAGAACATTTTCTAAAAATAAAAACATGTCGGAATTAGATAGCAGTATTACCCATTAAAATTATAATAAATATTTTTTTTTTCAAACACTAACCCAAAATATGAATTTAAAATTATTAGGTTATATAGATTGGGCAGTATATTTGAAAATAATATTTCATATACTCTCTTTACACTATATATTTCTTTATTTAAATAAAAAGGCATATATTGGATTAAAATATCATTTATTTTACCAATATTTATTTATATTACCTTTATCAAGGTATTATAACATTTTGAAGACAATTGACAATTAAAAACACATTTATTGACAACTAAGTCAATTGTTACACTCCGGAGAGTTAGGCAGTTAAAAATTTACAATTTAAAAAATTCACATCAGGAGGTTCCCCTGCCAAGGGTAGTCTGGACTCCGTCAGGGGAGTAACATCCTCCTGAGCGCGTATAAGCCCTCACGTACAAAGGGATCTGAGTCCCGAGCGCGCTCAATTGCAGCACTGATGATTTCGATGATAAGGTTTTTCTTCTGGGTGGAGCAGGTCCTGAGGAGAGGCTCCCTGTCCTCGGGGTATATGACCGCATCCGTGATATGTCACCCTCTGTGATTCCCAAATCAGTCAAGGGCCCCGAGTAGCGTTCATTGCACAATTTATAAATTATATCAGCTGCTTCATCCCAGCGCTTCGACGTCAGATCCTCCTCCACTTGAAACAGTGGAGATGTCGCCAGGGCCGGTGTTGTCATTTTCCCATGGGGAGCGGGCGGTGTTGGCTCGGCAGGCCGAGGCGCAGGCAGTGGGGGTGTTGGAGACACTGCAGTTGGTGTTGTCCTCAGCTCAGCTTTGACTTGCCCGAGGACTTTGTAGAGGTTGCTGGCTGCTCCGGGCCTCAGATCCAATATTTGCCTGATCAGGCCGGCGAGGGCGTCGCACTGCGGAGGAGACAGGAGGGGTCCTTTCCTCTGCGCCTTGGTCCTCGAGGAGAGGAGGTCCAGGACCTCCTCCCGCCCAAGACCAAGGGCGTCCGTCTCAGCGAAGGACACGCTGGGGTGCCCCTCGATGAACGCATCGAGGTCGACTCTCGTTGCGTTCTTTGCCGATGACGTGGAGGACGCAAAGGTCTCCTCCACGATGGACATCTCGACGTCCGGTGTTGGGGCCGCAGGTCCGAGGGTCTTCTGGGCGGGCAGAGGGCCACGCGGGGCAACGAGGTCCGGCCGAGCGGGAGGCGGCTCGGGATGTTGTGAACCGGCCGGGCGAGGGCCCACGGGACCCTCAGGCGCCTGCAGGGGCGGAGCAGGGGTCACAGGTGGAGGGGCAGAAGGCGTTTCCTCCATAGGCAAGGCCGGGGCCGCTGGTGTCGGACGGCTCTGCTGCCGGGACACGGTGGACGAAGCACCAGGTGGAAGGGGGTGCCGGTTGTGGCTGGCCGTTGTTGGAGGCTCTCCCAGGATTGATGGGGCAGTTGGCCCTACGGTGACCCTGCCGGCCGCATCTGGAGCACTTGACTCCATATGATAAGAAGGCCGAGAGGACGTTTTGAAGTGTGTCAACAACAAACTCAGCGCCACATAACGTCAACAGAATTAAGTTTTAAAAATAGTTTTGCTTATATTCAATGGGGAGAAAAAATTGATATTTCTTTATGTGAAAAAAATAACAGAAAAAAATATTTTTTAAAAAATATTTCTTTATATATTTTGTACATAAAACGAAAAGGCTGTTTATTACACATTGATAAAGGTTAACGTTAACTTAACATAATTTTTAATAAATACATTTAATTGACACAATATATGCCTTTAATTATATAAATATTTAATTATGTATAGTGCGCGCTGTATTTTCAAAGCGATATTGCACTATAGTTCAAAATCACTGAGTACAGTTTCAAATTCTATGAAAATAGTATATCAAATATAAAATTATATAGACATGTATCTTATATTCCGGTTGGAGAGAATAAAAAAAGGTAAAAAAATTATTAAGTAAATGTTTAGATTGTCGAATGCAAATTTTACTTACAAAAAAAAAAAAAAAAAAGAATGAAATATCAATTATTAGCAAATATGCTTATTTTATTTTAAACAAATTTAACTATATAATATTATATTTTTGGCAAATGAGTTTATAAAAGAAAAAAACACACACATTTAACCAACGCAAAAGAAAAAAACAAACAAACTATATACAACAGAACGAAAATAATAATTTAAAAAAACTTTTTGTGTTTGGTCAAATTTGATAAAATATTTATATATTATAAAATATTAAATTGAATATAGCATGTATTTGTGACGAAAGCATTTTAAATTTATTCGTCTGTTTTTATATTTGTACTTCAAAAATATGCTCATAATAAATTGAGCTAAAAGTAATAAGTAATTTTTAGTAACTATGGCGATTCTAATTCCATTATTATATTTTATTAAATTAAAAAGGCAAATATTGGATCAATATATAATTTATTTTACCAATATTTCAGTTGGCTGAACGCCAACCTTTATCAAGGTATTATATTTTTTATGATTATTATTATATACTATTACACACTATTATATGATTACTAGGTTGAAATTTTTCTTTTAACAAAGTGTCTGTATCAAGGGCAAGTTTTTTGGTTACTATGGAAGTGTAGCAGTTGAAATTACCATGGTGCGTGTGTTGCTAAGGGTAGATAGAGAGAGAGAAAAAGGTTGAAACGGACATGAATTATTGTGATAGCTATGCAAGCTTTACAATTAGGATTACAGTTGTGTGGTGAAATATACATGTTGCAGTTTCTTTGGAGAGAACCGATATAAAATGTTGTTTAAACGGTATTTTTAAAGCCAAAAAAAAAAAATTTTTTTTTTAATATAGTATTGTGTAAAAACGACATTTGAAAATTGTCTCTAATATGTTTCTTTTCATCGAAAAAATCAAAATTTATTTTAAGGAGAAATAAACGATTATTTCCAACCTTAGGGATGAGGTATGAAAGGATGAAGGGATGAGGTATGAAAGGATGAATTGTGAAGAGTAATGATAAACGGAAAAATAACATATGAAAAGAAACACATGCGGGATAATTTTCAAATGTAGTTTTATAATCACAAGCCGTATTTATATTGTATTATATATTGTATTATAGTATTGTGTAGTAATATTTCTTTTATGTTGATCTTTATAGATAGAAATCTTGCCGGGAGGAAATTGATCTAAAAAAGCATAGGGCGCATCTCCCGTCAAAATAAACGTCAAATTTGAACTTTATGTACTATTTTTCTTTTTAACATTTAGAAAAAGGCGTCTCCTAATTGTGTAGTTAAAATTTGCTGATAGCTTGGGCCATCTCTCTGAATAAATATCAACTAATCTTTGTTTTTTTTTTAAAATTTATTTGTTGATATTTATTCACAGACAGATGGCGCAAGCCATCAGCAACTTTTAGTTAAACAATCAGGAAATGCCTTTTTCTTAATTTATGCACCTGATTCCAGTACAATTTCACTTTTTTTACTATTTTTCATATTGTGCAATTTTTTTAAATTTTTATCAGAAAAAAAAAACAATAAACTTTTTGCACAATGTCTTACAATAAAGTGTTGTTGCCGTGTCCAATGAAGAGTCTCAGATGTCCCCATGCATCTCTATCACAACAGTCGCAATGTCCTCTATCTTGGATGTGTAAAGCTGCTGTTCTGGGTCTATGTCAATTTTCTGTTGTTGTCGTGTCCAATGAAGAGTCTCAGATGTCTCCATACATCTCTATCACAGCAGTGTCCTATATCTTGGGTGTGTAAAGCTGCTGTTCTGGGTCCATGTCAATTTTCTGTTGTTGTCGTGTCCAATGAAGAGCCTCAGATGTCTCCATACATCTCTATCACAGCAGTTGCAATGTCCTCTATCTTGGATGTGTAAAGCTGCTGTTCTGGGTCTATGTCAATTTTCTGTTATTGTTGTGTCCAATGAAGAGCCTCAGATGTCCCCATACATCTCTATCACAGCAGTCGTAATATCCTCTATCCTCGGTCTTGGACATGAGAATATATGGGTAGGTGTTAGTTCCACACCAGGACAATTGTTACATGTCCTGTAGGTTCTTGTGCCATCTGGATGTATAGTCATTCCTTTATAATGTTACAATAGAGTAAGTATTTAATCTAAAATTGCTCCAAATATAAGAATTTTATATAAAATATTTTCATGTTTGCAAAAACGATATTTTTCAGTTAGAAGGATGTATTTATTCAACTTTACTAGGTATATAGACCCACATTGTTAAGTTGAGACTTCAAACTGTTTGTTATCCATCAGAAAATAAATCCGTGTAGGAGACCAATTGTCTTAATTAGGTCTACCTGAATATACACCTATCCCCCGATTTACACGGTAGATACGTTCCTGAGAAAAACGTGTAAATCGGGGGATAGGTGTACACAGAAATAAAAATAAAATGCATTGACAGGTTAAAATATGTAGTCAGCACATAAGCTCGGGATTCCTCGTGAGATGTGTACACAGCGCATGTGTTCAATCACAGTAGCATTTAGTATAGTGCGATAAAAAAAAAAACTTATTTGGAAAACCGTGTAAAACAAGTACCGTGTAAATCGGGGGATAGGTGTATAATGGTTACTATTGTAATTAAATGTAAATAGATTCTACTTTTTAAAATTCTTTTCCTTTACCGAGAATTTTGTATTGAATTGTGTATTGGGGTCAGTGGAGTTAAATATTTATAATACAATATAATGCGGCTTATGATTGTAAAACTACGTTTGACAAGTTATACCGCAAATGTTTCTTCTGAACGAATAATTATATTTATAAATGGTATTTTAAAGGAAATTCCATACACCAATTTTTTTAGCATTCATACTCCATCCCTAAGGATAGAAATAGTCGTTATTTCACCTTAAATAATTAAATTACGATTTTTCGTTCAAAAGAAACATTTGCGGTAAAACTTGTTTAACGTCGTTTTATAAGCATAGCCGCATTATATATATATATATATATTTTTTTTTTTTTTTTACGAGATGACACGCTATACCTTAGAATTTTTATAGATAAAAGTTGAATCGTCTCAGATAAAATACATTTTCTACATGACAAAATTGTCCATTATCAAAACAAAGCTGGCAAGTTGGGCACATGATATCCATTTATAATGTCCTCTTATAACAATACACACAGAATGTTGTACAAAGTAGTGAGGTAACATCACTCTATCTTAAATTTCACTTACCCCTGTAGAATTCTTCATTCTGAACACTTAAAATCTTCAAGAAACTTCAATTATGGTTAACTCTCTTGTTAAGAGAGACGCATCACGTGGCGGTATTATTAGAATGACACATTTCCGTGACATCTAATGTCGTAACATGAGGTGGTTATGGCAGGTTTTGACCATCGTTAGAGCATGGGCCATGCTGAACTAGAAGTGTGGATATTGTTATACCAGGTTGCCGTTTGACAGACTATTTAAGCCTTGATTCTCTCCTCAGACATGTCGTGTTTCAACCATCCTACAAGGTTATATAAGGGAATAATGTGATAACTCTAAGTAGCCTCCAGAATCCTTTCTTTCTTTCTCACATCCAATTTTAAAGTAGTTACCTTGTTTCAAAAGAGAAATGATGATTTTATGATATATATAATCTGTTTATTCGTATATATATAGTCACGACCGTCTTTCCTCATCGGCCTCTGTCACGGATGCGCGCGCACAGGGAGGTCACGTGCTCGCCGGCTCCCTCGAGCCGGATTTGAACCAGCGACCTAAGGATCACCGTTGTAACATCTACAGTCGGGTAAAACACGGGCGTTGCCCGGGTCATTCGGCTAGTATTATATAATAATTTCTGTGAAAAATAGACACTCGGCCAGTTAGAGTTTTTTATTATTATTTTCTTAACGTTTCAACAAAAAACTAACTTTTGTCTTCGTCATGATGAAGTACTGGTCAAAGTGTCTATTTTTCACAGAAATATAAATGCTGGCCAGGCAACCTTTATCTCCAGGATATAATAATTTTGTTTATTAAAATGAATAAAAATAAATTGTCAATTTGGATATAATGAAAAATAATATTAGAAATTAAGTGCGTACCATGATGCGACAATAGCAAGCTTGAAAACGCTGTTCCCACTCACCCTCTCAGGAAATTGCGATCGACTGATGCTGTCTTGACGTCATTAAAAATTCCTGAAAGGATATCCTCCCAAATTGATATTTGTGTGTGACGCTAACGCTGTAATCATACATTTTTGTAAATAGTTGTTTTTTTTCTATAAAATTGAGTAAAATTAATCATTCCTCCAGGGAAAAGTGTCTTTTCATTTATTATCCCTAGTACACGTGGCCACGATAAACATGGTGGGTAGAGGTTGACGACTGCTTTTACTCTAAGTGCACCACATGTCTACATATGTGAAAAGCAGTACGACTTTTGCACTTACAAGAATTGTAAAATAGTGAAAGAGATGCCCTCAATCTAATCAAAAGTAAACTGGTGATCTTCTCTTCTTTACATGGATTACTTACAGTACACATTTCTCTACTGGTTCTACAATTCTACACTCTACGGCGTGGAACTGAGGAGTGAAGACCTTGTCTGGAGGAGTACTCTCTCAAGGTGGGAAAGTCTTCCTTGCTGAAGAAATTTATACATATATAACTATCAAAAATAAAAATGACATATCCTGACCAGGAGCACATGTGTTTTATAGAAGGCAGAGCGCCATCTGGTGGAACAGAAATCAACTAAACATTGATTTAGCCTGTTCCCTGATATTTGGCCAACCCAATTTCTTGATAAATCAAGAAACGCCATCCACGAACGCGTTTCGCGCTTTTTGGCGATTTATCAAGAAATTGGGTTGGCCAAATATCAGGGAACAGGCTAAATCAATGTTTAGTTGATTTCTGTTCCACCAGATGGCGCTCTGCCTTCTGTAAAGCACATGTGCTCGTGGTCCGGAAATACCATTTTTATTTTTGATTTCAACACCTGATCTTTTTATCTTTATTTTTTCTTTCGTTTTTTCATATATAACTATATATATTTCCCTACATTTTATCTACCCTTTATTTATTCCTTTATTATATATTATCTTTTATTTGATTTTAATTTCTCTTTCTGTAACAATTAATTAGAATAATCAATAACATTGTTTGTTTTTTCTTTTTCATAATTTATGCACCTTATCCCAGTACAATATCACATTTGTACTATTTTTTCACATTGTTTCGCCGTCTCACGCAATTCTGGCCTTAACTACCCGTTTCATGATTTTTCAGGATGCCTGAATGACCAGTTTTTTTTTTGGTCGTTGAGGTACAGTTTGTACCACGCTGATGAGGGCCAACAGCCGGAAACGCGTCCGTGGTTAGCTTTTCTTGATTAATCAAGAATGGGTATTTGGCCAATACTGGAATAATTCACAAATCAACGATAATAGTTGATATTTATTCCGATAGATGGCGTAAGCCATCAGCAAATTTCAGTTGTACGATAAGAAGATGCCTTTTTTCTTTTTGATAATTGTTTAAATTGTCAAAAAAATTGTCAACAATCTATACGGATGTTAATGAAAGTGTTTAAAATAGCATATACGAGGAGAAAGGGGATGTATTCCTGTGTTATGAAAGTGAAGAAGGAACCCGACCATTGGTATTCCACCGAGGCAGGTAATGCCATGGCAATTACACCAACGGAAGTTCCCACAGTCCAATGACACTAGAATTCCAAACAAAGCGCCGGGGCAAACTTAACGCCCTGGCGGAACGGTAAAAACTTGAGACATACGTGTGTCAAAAAAACGTACTTCCAGATAGACACTTTCCCACTAAAGATAACATTCTTCTCAGAGTAGTGTCAAATAATAGGCCTCTACAACACCGTTCTTTTACCGTAGAGTCTTTGAGAAAAACAACAAAGTTTTTACATCTCTTCTTTGTCAAGTTCATTAGAGGACATTGTTTCTTACTCGTGAGAAATTCCTAATTTTGTAGTTTATTTATATTTACATACTGAGAGAGATTTGCATAAATGGTAAAACTATTCAGACCGACTCATCTGATGAGCGCCCACATTTTTGGTAAAATCAAAACTGACATGTCCGGATAGACATAACCCAACCTCTATTAAGAGACCGCCTCCAGGAGAGGTCAAGAGTATCCATGTTTGAGGCAATTCTTCATATGATTCTCTCTTTAGGAATTTTCATCATTTTACATCAAGGAACTATGTCACGATCACTTAGATGGAAAGAAGAAAAAGAAGAACGCAAGTAACCAATGTCTATCGGTCAAAAATGTAATTCTTCTTTATAAGTGAAAAAAATCTGAATCCAAATAAAAATATAGATTAAGGTATTCACTATTTTACATATTATCCAAGAGCTAGGTTAATCATCTCTATAGCGCTCTGATTGTAGCAAATACACTGTCCGAAGTAATGTAGGTGTTTTGTTGTTGCTTATTCCTCAAGGCGTTTAAACGATCTCCATTAGGTCCCATTGGTCTCAGCTTTAGACATCATGGAGAAGGAAAGAGGGGTGCTGTTGGTCTGAAGACCTGGAAGTACCACTCAGTGTGACTTTGCTTCTTTTGGTCTCCTGACATGGAGCCGCTCCTATGGAGAACAGACAATTGATACCTTCCTACATTAGCCGGGTATGTTGTTTTGTAAACCCGGGTGCCGAGAGCGTTTTAATGTAAGGTAAGCATTTAGGAAGCTAGAGAAAGAACTGATGTACAAACCTATGATGCTACCATCAATAAAACAAATTAGAAAGGGAAATAGACTATTTAGGAAGCGATTGCAAGAGTCAAGGGAAAGTTTCCAGTAGCAGAAAGGGGCAGTAAATCAGCGCAACAGGAAAGCAGGCTGTGCGGCCGTAAAACTGAGGGAGGCGGAAGGAAGACGTAAGTTTCCCACATAAAACAAAGAGCTGAAGGAGAGAGTCGACCGCATTCGTGAGCCGAACTCTCGTGATTTCCGTATCGATCGAACGATTTGGACGTCTCCATCCTTACCTCAACAGCATCAGCAGAAAACTCGTAAGAATGCTGTTAGCTCCAATTTGGGTGAAACGTTACAAAACGAGCCTACAAGCTTCCCAACATTTTAATACAATTAGAATAGGATACAAATTTGAGCTTATTGATCATTTACAAGTTGGTTATAAGGATGCCATGAAAGCATTTTATTGATGTTCTGCAAGGTTTTTAGATGGATACACAGAAATCTTAAATTCAGACTGACGGCTGAATGGACGATTTCGTTGAAAGCAGAAACTATGCACATGCATTAGAATTCATAGAAATATTTAAATATATTTTTGAAAATAGAGCAATCCATGAATAAATCTTTAATTAAAAAGGCATATATTGGATCAAAATATCATTTATTTTACCAATATTTAAGTTGGCCGAACGCCAACCTTTATCAAGGTGTTATAACATATTAAATATGTTATAATACCTTGATAAAGGTTGGCGCTCGGCCAACTGAAATATTGGTAAAATAATGATATTTTGATCCAATATATGCCTTTTTAATTAAAGATTCAAATATATATATTTGCGGGTTACCTATTCCAAATTCAGGCAGGCCTAAGGACCGAATCAAATGGCAAGCTAGTACAGCAAGTTAGCATAGATTGTTGTACAAGAACGAGAAAGAAACACGTAGTTTCAGCGCAGAATTCAACAAGTTCAGACAGGATGTATTTACAATAGGTTTTATTGTATCGGATATAATATTTTGATCGAAGCTAAAGCTATGGCACAAGAGAATCTATGACATCATCCAATGATGGGAATAGATCACTGTAAATCTATGGGGTTTCCAGCACGTAGTCATCAACATCTGTTGTGGACCATGGACCAACGTAATGGCTTCTAAACACGCACAGTATCAGGTCGTTTGGATTGTAGGTAGCTCTTTCAACCGTGGTTTACACCAGTTAATTCGATCATATATATTATACCCCAATAAACATTTAAAATGGTTTATTGAGATCCAGTCAACAGTCAAAGAGAGAGTTTACAGAGTTTAAAATAATAGAGAAAAAATATATACACCAGACGAGGCCTTCTCTGAAGGGATGTCTGTATCCTATCAGGAGCTACAAGCTGTCTTGAGTTCGGACAAGCCCTTGCCAATTACGGAGTTCTTGAACTCCGCCTTTGCCGGTCCCAAGCCCGGATGAAAAAGGAGGAGGGGGAGCAGTAACAAGCTCACTAAAAAACCTGGTCTCAGCTGGCCTGGCTGATAGTACCCTGTAAGGGCTCCTAATCCAGGGATACATGATGAGCAGCATTTGTACTCCATGTTAGGAGCGGCTGCACATGGCGTCTGTTCCTCATGTCAGAGGCAGCCATTTCTTTTGGAGCTAAGTCGGCCTGCCACTGAGTAGTGCTCCCCGTCTTAATGACAAAGGCAGACGCATTTTACTTCACCCAGTCATGATGGTTGTCAAGTCTCAAGCTCTACAAGCTTGATACCCTAATATGATTAAATGGAGATAAGAAAGAAGAAGAGACGGAGTTCTTGTTCCCAACATGCTCAATGGCAATGTTGAGGAATTTGGAGAGAATTATCTTTTGTTCAGGCGATAGTTGCTCGAGGAGGTTTTCCCTGTAATATATACCGAATATGGTTAGATATGAAATAAATGAACCAAAACAGCAACGTTTGATATAATTCAATAAAATAATCCCTTGTATCAATTTTAAGATAAGCAAGAGATTAAAAATTTTGAAAATAAACTTTCCCTTTGAAGCCTGATATTTTTACCTAAACGCATGATAGATTGGGGTCATTACAGATCACGTTGCAACACGAGAGAAGAGAAATTAAATATATTGCCACGTGGAGAATTAGAGAAGACAAAAATTTTAGGAGGAGACAACAATTTATTTCAGGCAAGAACAAACTATGAATGGTAAACAAAAGATGAGCCACGAGGGAAATTTACAGAGTAGCAAGATATAAACATAAAAATGACCACTCTGTTAATAAAAATAATAAAATTAATAAATACTTTGTTACACTATTGTCCTTTTCAAAAACAACATTATTTAACATATACTTAAACTCTATTTTAAAATTATTCATTGATATTTCAAATCATAGAACACATCTTTACAAATACATATTATGTAAAAATTGCTTCTATAATTGATTTTAGAATAAGAAATGGATATTAAACATTATTTTCTATTATATAGAAACTTAAGGAAGTTGTACCTTTCAGCATGTATATCGGGATTCAGACAATAACTCTGAAAGATATTACAGTGACGTTTATTGAAGACACACGAGATAACCAAGTGTGAACAAAACTGCCTCTGCCTCCTCCAAAGAAAAAATAAAATAAAAAAAACATTAAAATACAATACAATACATTAAAACACACATTCATACTTGTATGAAACTTCCTCCAAGTTTTTTTTTTTTTTTCCATGAGTGCAATAGAAACGATGAAAAAGGCTATATAAACTATTTTTTTGAAAATATATTTATACTAAAAATAGAAAGTTATAGAAAGCCGTTTATTTTACTTATCCATGGATTTTTCAGGCTTCAAAAGAAAATATTTTGTTAAAACTGTGAGGTTAATGTAAACCAAACGACCCCATAAACAAAAGTAGCAGCCGACAACGGAAATAAAATATGGCGGGAAGATTA
Source organism: Cordylochernes scorpioides (assembly GCA_030710605.1). NCBI lineage: Eukaryota > Metazoa > Arthropoda > Arachnida > Pseudoscorpiones > Chernetidae > Cordylochernes > Cordylochernes scorpioides. Next base: position 15,251,661 of record CP092869.1, read on the forward strand.
TCTCAGCTTAGCCTCGATCTCTATCGCCGAACGACAGATAAACAAAAGACAAATCATTTTTATTGACTTTTTTTTTAGGGTCGTGATTTTACAGAACAAAAATAAAGCTCATTAAATGGAATTAGTTTTAATCTTTTAATTGTTAATACAAACAATAGCGAAGGATTAAGAAAATTTTTTTTGGGAAGACGATTTCCGCAAAACAAAAAGTATTTGAATTAATTTGAAGTCTCGAGATATCATTCAACCAGCACGTATCATCCACCTCGCACGTATATTTTCAAAGAATTTTGTTTTTCAAACAGAAATAATGAAATATATTTTTCTCTCAATATATAATAAGTATTTAAAATATGTATATAATAATGTGTATATCAAAATTGTATTTATTATTAAGTTGTTAACGTGATAATCCTGTTGAAGGACTGACAAGTCCAAAAAGTTTGAAAATAAAAAGTTACACAAGAAACTTAACCCTGGAAGCTTTATTTATTTTATAAAAAGTATTTATATATATACTTTGTTTATGTATATTTTTAATTGTACTCTTATCAATTTATGAATATTCATTTAAAATAAGGCTAATACTATATATGAACTGATTTTAGATATCTAATTCTTCGTTTAAATATTAAAAAGAAGAAAAGAATAATTCACAGAAAAAAAAAAGCTAGATAATAATAATAAAATAATCTTAAAATGGAAAATTGAATCAAAAATCACCATTTTTAAAAACGTCATTCTTAAATGGTAAAAGGTTCACAAAAGAATTTTTGTGTGTACTCTATGTTTGAATTGAATATTACACCTTACTTCTATATATTTTATTGCTTAAAAAGGAACACAACAAAACAAAAAAAGAAACTACAATTACAAAATGATTTGATAACTAAGAAGAAAAAAAAAAACAATAATAATTTTTAAAAAAGCTGATGATAAAAAAAAAATTGAATATGTCTGCCAGAAAAATGCTTCTATGAATTAAAAAATAAGAATAATTACAAAATTAACATATTAACTTCAAACACTCTACTTTGATTACATGAAAATATATTTGCCTCTACTTTGCCAATAAATTTAAAAGAATCACAGATTTTCTTATAGTAAAGTTTTCAAGAAACCACAAAGAAATGCTGATGTTTAGATGAACTTACGACCTGCATAATATATAAAAGAACAAAAGATAACAATGTCTTAAAATAAATAACAAACGTTAGTCTTCTGTTGTCCCAAGAAGGGGGCGTTGGAGAAATACAACCCCCGTATCTTTCATCTTCTGCTATAAATAAAAGCCAGGTGTAACCTCACGGCTGAACTCTGCCCATAAATGTTTTACAAACGATCATCCTATTTCCATACAGTAAAAAAAGGTGTCATCATTTTTATAGGTTCGTTTTTTTTTATATAGGTATATAATATGATTTACGCACTCCCTAAGGCAAGTATTTTAAAACACACACGATATATTTTGAAGAATAAATCAAAATAATTCGTGTCCCAGTTTTCACGGCAATTGAATTAAGCTATAAACACATTCTCAGCGGGTTGAAATATTTCCTTCTTTGAATTATTTTATCGCCTCTGTGAGATAAAGTTTTGATAAGAACTTGAATCTATATACCTGAGATTTTCATTCATTTCCACAATTCGCTTATTTTACTGAATTTAACCTTCTTACAATTTGTATGAATTTTGAATTATTATTATTTTTTTTTACTTAAGATTTTTTCCAATCCACAACATTATTCACAGAAAAAATATTTTTATATTATTTTTAATTATTTATTATTAATTATTATTTATTATTAATAATTAATTATTATTTATTATTTTTATTTTATATTTTTAAATATATATATAAACTTTTATATTTAAAAAAATAAATTAAAAAAAAATCCATTTTAGCTTTTTTTTTTCTTTCTTTTGCTGTCATCCTTCTTGGGTAAATTCACTACCGAAGTGTGCGTAAGATGAAAAAAAAAAACGAATTTTAAAAATGAAATGTATAAGATTTATTCAGTGATTTTGAGTTTTGGAGAACCGACAACCCGGTTCCAAAGCAATACTCAGTCGTAGGACCTGGAGTGGAACTGTCATTACGATAATAGGGTAGATATGTTTGGATAATTGCTAACACAGAGAGGTTGGCCAGGTTTGCTCGGATCTACTGAAATAATTCAATTATAAATACAAATCATGGTGCTCGCTTAATAGAATAATACAGTAGAACTAGCTCCCTGAAAGTACAACACCTAATTGCAGAGCCAAAGTGTCCTTTAGGGAGAGGTGTCCTCTTACTGAAGAGTTGCTAAATAGTAAAAGCGATAATTTTACAAATGAAAACTGTCCTTCATAGAGAGGTGTCCTCTCATGGAGGTTCTACTGTATCTAATCATTAAAAGTTCATCACTACCATCAAAATTATCATGATGGGATGCAAAGCTATACAACGAATTGACAAGTGAGAACCAATTTTGCCGAAGAGGTCACCTATATAGGTGAATCTATGGTCCCAAAGAACCTCTAGATAGAAAATTTGGTCGAAATCGCATTATTGGTTTTCTAGAACCTGAACCAAGAAATAATCTCTTAATAGGATCTCTATATATATAGACAATTAAAATGATTTTATAGACATCTTGTCAATACATGCAAAAGTGCACAGTCTGTACTATGTACAATGAATATCTACATAGCCTCTCTGCCATCACTACAGAGTTTGGCGGAGAATCGCAAGCGTGTCTCCAGCTCTTTTTCCCCCAGATTTTTAATAGTATGAATAGTTTAAAAGTTCAACATTATAGTCAGTTTTTTTATTCGCAACCTTAAAGTTCTAAAATATTATTATATGTCCTATATTTTGGAATGAAACATATACATTCTAAGAGAGAAGAAATGTAAAATAACTAATTTTTGAACATATTTAGAACACAGTGTAGGGTATTCCTTGTTCCAAAGAAGGCTGACATGTA
>CP092869.1:15257233-15275025 GCA_030710605.1 Cordylochernes scorpioides
TGAAAAAATAAACTTTTCCCTTTGAAGCCTGATATTTTTACCTTAACGTATGATAGATTGGAGTCATTACAGATCAAGTTGCAACACGAGAGAAGAGAAATTAAATATATCGCCCTTTTAAAAACAAATTTATCTAACATATACTTAAACTCTATTTTAAGATTATTCATTGATATTTCAAATCATAGAACACATCTTTAAAAATACATATTACGAGTAAAAAATTGCTTCTATAATTGATTTTAGAATAAGAAATGGATATTAAACATTATTTTCTATTATATATATACACTCATAGGCAAAACTTAAGGAAGCTGTTGTACCTTTTAGCATGTATATCGAGATTCAGACAATAACTCTGAAAGATATTACAGTGACGTTTATTGAAGACACACGAGATAACCAAGTGTAAACAAAACTGCCTCTGCCTCCTCCAAAGAAAAAAAAAACATTAAAATACAATACAATACATTAAAACCCACATTCATACTTGTATGAAACTTCCTCCAATTTTTTTTTCCATGAGTGCAATAGAAACGATAAAAAAAGGCTATATAAACTATTTTTTTGAAAATATACTAAAAATAGAAAGTTATAGAAAGCCGTTTATTTTACTTATCCATGGATTTTTCAGGCTTCAAAAGAAAATATTTTGTTAAAACTGTGAGGTTAATGTAAACCAAACGACCCCATAAACAAAAGTAGCAGCCGACAACGGAAATAAAATATGGCGGGAAGATTATCTCAGCTTAGCCTCGATCTCTATCGCCGAACGACAGATAAACAAAAGACAAATCATTTTTATTGACTTTTTTTTTAGGGCCGTGATTTTATAGAACAAAAATAAAGCTCATTAAATGAAATTAGTTTTAATCTTTTAATTGTTAATATAAACAATTGAGAAGGATTATGAATTTTTTTTGGGCAGACGATTTCCCCAAAACAAAAAATATTTGAATTAATTCAACCAGCACGTATCATTCACCACGCACGTATATTTTCAAAGAATTTTGTTTTACAAACAGAAATATATTGTAACAAGGTATATATTTATTTTATCATTTTTATTAACAGAGTGGTCATTTTTATGTTTTTATCTTGCTACTCTGTAAATTTACCTCGTGGCTAATCTTTTGTCTACCATTCATAGTTTGTCCTTGCCTGAAATAAATTGTTGTCTCCTCCTGAAGTTTTTGTCTTCCCTAATTTTCCACGTGGCAATATAATAAGTATTTAAAATATGTATATAATAATGTTTATATAAAAATTGTATTTATTATTAATTTATTAACGTGATACTCCTGTTGAAGGACTGACAAGTCCAAAAGATTGAAAATAAAAAGTTACACAAGAAACTTAACCCTGGAAGCTTCATAAAAAGTATATATATACTTTGTTTATGTATATTTTTAATTGTACTCTCATCAATTTGTGTATATGTCTTTAAAATAAGGCTAATACTATATATGAACTGATTTTAGATATCTAATTCTTCGTTTAAATATTAAAAAGAAGAAAAGAATAATTTACCGAATAAAAAAACTATATAATAATAATAAAATAATCTTAAAATGGAAAATTGAATCACAAATCATCCTTTTTAAAAACGTCATTCTTAAATGGTAAAAGGTTCACAAAATAATTTTTGTGTGTATGTTTGAAAAAGTGAAAGTTGTATGAGCTTATGATTTTGCTTTGTTTTAAAAATGAATCGGTGTTGGTTCCATATACTTGAATTGAATATTACACTCTAGTTCTATATATATTTTATTACTTAAAAAGGAACACAACAAAACAAAACAAAAAAAACTACAATTACAAAATGATTTGATAACTAAGAAGAAAAAAAAACAATAATAATAATAAAAGCTGATGATGATTTAAAAAAATTTAATATGTCTGCCAAAAAAATGCTTCTATGAATTAAAAAATAAGAATAATTATAAAATTAACATATTAACTTCAAACACTCTACTTTGCTTACACGAAAATATCTTTGACTCTGCCAATAAATTTAAAAGAATCACAGATTTTCTTAGTAAAGTTTTCAAGAAACCACAAAGAAATGCTGATGTTTAGATGAACTTACGACCTGCATAATACATAAAAGAACAAAAGATAACAATGTCTTAAAATAAATAACAAACGTTAGTCTTCTGTTGTCCCAAGAAGGGGGCGTTGGAGAAATACAACCCCCGTATCTTTCATCTTCTGCTATAAATAAAAGCCAGGTGTAACCTCACGGCTGAACTCTGCCCATAAATGTTTTACAAACGATCATCCCATTTCCATACAGAAAAAAAAAAGGTGTCATCATTTTTATAGGTTCGTTTTTTTAAAAAGGTATATAGTATGATTTACGCACTCCCTAAGGCAAGCATTTTAAAACACACACGATATATTTTGAAGAATAAATCAAAATAATTCGTGTCCCAGTTTTCACGGCAATTGAATTAAGCTATAAACACATTCTCAGCGGATTGAAATATTTCCTTCTTTGAATTATTTTATCACCTCCCTCTCTGTGAGATAAAGTTTTGATAAGAACTTGAATCTAGATACCTGAGATTGTCACTAATTTCCACAATTCGTTTATTTTACTGAATTTAATCTTCTTACAATTTGTATGTGAATTTTGAATTATTATTATTTTTTTTTACTTAAGATTTTTTTCCAATCCGCAACATTATTCACAGAAAAAAAAACTTTTATATCATAATTTTTAAAAATATATTGAGACGTTACAGAAACAATTTTCAATTGTACATAAATTCCTTTAAAATGTTACTTTAATTTTTCATATGTTTATTTTCATTTTAATTTTTTATTCATCAAAAGTCAATGATGTACATACTAAATTAGTAAAAACTCAATAAAAACGATATGTAAAATATACATAAACAAATGGCTTGTAAAAGAAAGCAGCAATAAATGAGTTTAGGCAAAATGTCTATTTCATTAACAAACATTTCACTTTTAAAATAATAAACTTTAAAAATAAAGTTTTACTAAACTAAAATTAGCGTTTTAAAAATAAAAACGTGGCATTTGGCGCAGTCGAAAAGGATACGAAGAAAAAGAAAATGGCGGAAAATCCAAACAACCGGTTGCAAAAATTCAACGGCTCGAAGTCGGCAATTAGGCCTGAGTCATGGATCAAATTATATGATTTTGAAAATAATTCTTTAAAAGAAGATGAAAAAATCAAAAATCTTATGTACTACTTGACAGATTCAGCACTTGAATGGTATGCAGACGAGATTATTTCAAATCCTGCAATAAAAAGATGGGAAGTTGTAAAGGAAAAGTTGATTCAAAGATTTGGTTCATACAACGCAAATCCAATTGTCTCAGCATCACATCGAAGATTAAAACGAGAAGAATCAATAGAAAATTATTTTCAAGATAAAATTCGCCTGTTAAATCAAACCCATCTAACGAAGGAGGAAAAAATTCATTTATTAACAGACGGACTTCCAAATGATTGGAAAGATTTAATTGTGGCTGCACAGCCAACTGACGCCACAAAATGGTTTCATATCGCAGCTTCAATTGAACAAAATAGGGCTTCAATTCAGTTTAAGCCTAAAAACAAAATACATCTCGCGACAAAAAATAATGATAATAGAAAAAATGTTTGCCCATTCTGGTGTCCAATATGTTCGAAAAAGGGAATAAAAATTAAACATTGGGTCACAGATTGTGAGGATTATGATCCTAATTATAAAAAGGATAGGCCTAATCAAAACACTTCAGTTAAACAAGTATGCGGAGCCCCGGAATTGTTGAATGTAAGTACTTTGACAAATACCCCTACACAAGGAGCTTTCAAGCTTATCAACATAAGTGTTGAAGTAAATGGAATTCCTGCGCAAGCATTTGTGGATACTGGTGCAACAATATCAATAATCAATTGGCGATTGTTCAAGCGAACCCGTCTTCAACTTCAACCAAATTCAGACATTCACATCAGCCAAGCGGATGGTGTTACCAGGACATGTGGAAGCCTTCAGACCAAGGTAAGAATAGATAAACTAATTAAACCTGTAACTCTCCATGTAATGAAGAACTTTAAATATCCACTCTTGATCGGATTAGATGTTGCATCTCTTTTTAATCTTTTAATAGATGTCAGAGACAAAACAATTTACACCAAATTTGATGGATTACAAAATCCAATTCTTGTAAATCATCTAGAAGAGATAAGAGAACATGAATTAAAAGAATTACTTGAACACAATAGGAATGTATTCTCTCAGCATGCTATTGATTTGGGAAAAGTAGCTATACAACATAAGATCATCACGAAAAGTGAACAACCAATTTCTCTTAGACCCTATCGTCGTCCTCTAAAAGAGTATGAAGAGATAGCTGAACAAGTTAAAGAACTTCTCGAACACAAGTTAATAAGAATTTCAGATTCTCCTTGGGCATTTCCTGTTGTTATGGTTCCCAAGAAGGATGGAAATAAAAGGATGTGCATTGATTACAGACGTCTTAATGAGATCACACTGGATGACAGGCAACCCCTACCTCACATACAGGACATGTTTGATCGATTGCATGGATCCAGATTCTTCTCTACCCTTGATGTTGCATGGGGTTATTGGCAGATCGAAATGGACCCGCAATCTATTCAAAAAACTGCATTCGTCACAAACGATGGTCATTATGAGTTTTTAGTGATGCCCTTTGGTTTAAAAAATGCTGCTTCAACGTTTCAAAGGATAATCCAACATATTCTAGGTGAATTATTATGGAAAGGAACTTGCTCTTTCCAAGATGACATATTGGTGTACACGAAAACATGGCAAGAGCACATAGAGCTTCTTAGTAAAGTTTTTGACAAATTAAGACAGTACAACATGAAATTAAAATTGTCGAAATGTGTTTTTGGAAGAACTGAAGTAAAATACCTCGGACATATCATCAGTCATAATCAATTAAAACCTGATCCAGGAAAAGTAAAATCTATTCAAGACTTTCCAAGACCTGATACTGTAAAGAAAGTTCGTCAGTTCATGGGATTGGCAAATTATTACAGAAAATTTGTGAAGGACTTTTCTAAAATTTCATTCCCCTTGGTTCGACTCACTCGGAAGAATCAGCCCTTCATCTGGAATGAGGAAGTAGAGGAGTCATTCGCTAAACTTAAAATGGCACTATCTACAAAACCTGTCCTTGCTATTTACAACCCGGACTACCCCTCTAAAGTTTTTACAGATGCCTCCAAATATGGAATTGGAGCAATCCTAACACAAATTGGTCCAGACAATGAGGAACATGTAATTGCTTATTACTCCAAAACACTGCAACCACACCAAGAAAATTATTCTGCTTATGAGATGGAATGCCTAGCCGTAATACAAGCAACTGATCACTTTCATGTATACATAGAAAACCAACCATTTGAAATCATCACTGATCATGCGGCGCTCCAATGGCTTTTCACCATGAAGAAACCGAAACCTAAGTATTTTAGATGGATTCTTGGTTTATCCTCGAAATCGTGTAACATCGTTCATCGTTCTGGAAAGCAACAAACTCATGTTGACGCCTTATCAAGACTCCCAGTTGTTAACATTGCAACTCAAGAACTTCAAGAACACCAACAAAATTCAGATTTGAGTTTCTTGAAAAATTCCCACACTCACGACGGTGTGGTAATGATCAAACAAAAAGGAGTTTTTAAAGCAGTTGTCCCAAACTCGCTTACCAAAAAAATATTGGAAGAATATCACGATTCATTGAGTCACCCATCAATAACCAAAACATGCAAACTTATAACTCAATGTTATTGGTGGAAAGGAATAACAACTGATATCAAGAATTATGTTAGATCTTGTAAATCTTGTCAACTAGTGAAGGTCAGACATGAACCAACTTTAGGAGAAATGATCACTCCAATGTCAAATATCCAACCATTACAAATGATCGGTTGTGACACTATTGTACTGGGAACAGCAGCAGCTAACACAAAGCATAAATTCATTCAAGTTTTTGTTGATCACGCAACTCGTTATCTATGGGCATATCCCACAATAACAAACACTGCTCAAGCTGTCACTCAATGTCTTGATAAGATAATCAAATCTGTTAATTCGATCAATACTATCTTAACAGATAATGGCAAAAATTTTATATCAAAAGAGTTCAACAAATTTCTTTCTTTACAAGGAATTAAACACACATATACTTCGCCTTATCATCCTCAGTGCAATGGCATTTGTGAGAAATTAAATGATACGATAATGACAAAACTGAGAATAGCTGTTCTAGAGAAACCTAGATGTAAATGGAGCTCATTGTTACCGCAAGTTGTCAAAAATTATAATTCCACACCACATGACGTGACTGGTTTTTCACCGCTTTTCTTAATGTATGGAATCGGTAATGTACCCGAATTTGCCGACCAAACTCCAATTACAATTGAAGAAGCCAGGAAGAAAGCTAGCCTGCGGACAGAACAAAGTAGAAGTAAGTGGAAGATTAAACACGATAGCCATCACCCCAAGTATGTCTTTAAAGAAGGAGACTTGGTCATAAGAAAAATTGCCTTCAACGACCCTCGTCTCATCAAGACATCACCAAAATATGAAGGACCATTTGTCATTCAAAAAAAGATCTCTGATGTAACCTACGATATCTCTCTGAAAGACCAAAAGCAAGCAAGACGCGTTCACATATCTCAACTTCGACCATTTATTACCCGAGAATAAATGCTTCAAGAAGGGGAATATGAGACGTTACAGAAACAATTTTCAATTGTACATAAATTCCTTTAAAATGTTACTTTAATTTTTCATATGTTTATTTTCATTTTAATTTTTTATTCATCAAAAGTCAATGATGTACATACTAAATTAGTAAAAACTCAATAAAAACGATATGTAAAATATACATAAACAAATGGCTTGTAAAAGAAAGCAGCAATAAATGAGTTTAGGCAAAATGTCTATTTCATTAACAAACATTTCACTTTTAAAATAATAAACTTTAAAAATAAAGTTTTACTAAACTAAAATTAGCGTTTTAAAAATAAAAACGTGGCAATATATAAACTTATATTTAAAAAAATAAATAAAAAATCCATTTTAGCCTTTTTTTTCTTTCTTTTGCTGTCATCCTTCTTGGGTAAATTCACTACTGAAGTGTATGTCAGATTAAAAAAATACTATTATTATAACCCGAATTTTAAAAATGAAATTTATAAGATTTATTCAGTTATTTTGAGTCTTAGAGAACCGACAACCCGGTTCCAAAGCAATACTCAGTCGCAGGACCTGGAGTGGAACTGTCATTACGATAATAGGGTAGATATTCATGGTAAACGGTTTGCGGATTTCGACAATTTAGAAAGAGGGAATCATATATCGCCGCAACTCTTTTCTAAAATAAAAAAGAGTTGCGGCGATATATGATTCCCTCTTTCTAGGGTAGATATGTTTGGATAATTGCTAACAGAGAGAGGTTGGCCAGGTTTGCTCGGATCTACTGAAATAATTCAATTATAAATACAAATCATGGTGCCGCTTAATAGAATAATACAGTAGAACTAGCTCCCTATAAAGGACAACACCTAATTGCAGAGCCAAAGTGTCCTTTAGGGAGAGATGTCCTCTTACTGAAAAGTTGCTAAATAGTAAAAGCGATAATTTTACAAATGAAAACTGTCCTTCATAGAGAGGTGTCCTCTCATGGAGGTTCTAATGTATCTAATCATTAAAACTTCATCACTACCATCAAAATTATCATGATGGGATGCAAATCTATACAACGAATTGACAAGTGAGAACTAATTTTGCCGAAGAGGTCACCTATATATAGGTGAATCTATGGCCCCAAAGAACCTCTAGATATAAAATTTGGTCGAAATTATTTTAGCAGTTTTCGAGAACCTGAACCAAGAAATAATCTCTTAATAGGATCGGGTGCTTAGATATATTTTTTAGATAATTAACATGATTTTATAGACATCTTGTCAATACATGCAAAAGTGCACAGTCTGTACTATGTACAATGAATATCTACATGGCCTCTCTGCCATCACTGCAGAGTTTGGCGGAGAATCGCAAGCGTGTCTCCAGCTCTTTTTTCCCCCAGATTTTTAATAGTATGAATAGTTAAAAAGTTCAACATTATAGTCAGTTTTTTTTTATGTTCCATATGTAAATACCTGTTTTCTTTCCTATTTTCGCTCTCCACTTCTCCCACCCATATTTAAAAAAAAAAAAAAATCCCAATCCATATTCTTACTTTCCATAGGATTATTCAAATAATAATCTGTATATATTTACCATGTGTATATAATCTTTCTCCATTTTTACCCCTTTGTATATTTCCCACTTTCATAGGTTTCTCCGTCTTGTAACCCCAAGGAGAATCATCTGTAAGACCTGTGTGTCTTAATAAAGGTTTTTGTGTGTGTGTGTAGTCAGTTTTTTTATTCAACCTTAAATTGCCCAAATATTATTATATGTCCTATATTTTGGAATGAAACATATACATTCTACGAGATGTACAGTAACAAGTTTTAAAACATATTTAGTACACATTTCCAAAGGTCGACAGTGATACATGTAGAAACTAATGCATCTTGTTTCGAGGAATGGAATGTTCCATTGTTCTAAAGAATCCGGGGTGATATAATAAGATCAAATATTTCTTAAGTATTTTGTTTCAAAGAATGTGTCTTGTTTAATACGATAGCTCCGTCTGCTATACTGATTGGAACATAGTCTTCAAAGGCATCATGTTCCAAGTACTATTATGTTCTCATTTTTATATTGAAACATAGTATTTATTAATTTTATTTATGTAACATAGTATTTATTAATTTTATTATTTTTTATTAACAGAGTGGTCATTTTTATGTTTATATCTTGCGACTCTGTAAATTTCCCTCGTGGCTTATCTTTTGTTTACCATTCATAGTTTGTCCTTGCCTGAAATAAATTGTTGTCTCCTCCTGAAGTTTTTGTCTTCCCTAATTTTACACGTGGCAATATGAAAAATAGACACTTCGGCCAGTTAGAGGTTTTTATTTTCTCAACGTTTAAACAAAAATATTTTGTCTTCGTCAGGAGAAGTAAATAAAAATAAAGCATTTGGCAAGGCGTTAAAAATTGTTCTATTTTATAAATTTACTTCTCCTGACGAAGACGAAAGATTTTTGTCTAAACGTTGAGAAAATAAAAACCTCTAACTGGCTGAAGTGTCTATTTTTCATATAAATATGAATGCCGGCCAGGCAGCCTCTATTATGTTCTCAGTCATGATATACCTGTTTGAGAACATGGCACTTCTTGTCCCCTAAAAATAGAATCTTCTGAGGGCGATACGTCTATCTCTGTCGTACAAACATGGACAGTAGAACATCTTGGGGAACCTGTCCACGTTTACGTCGCTGTCTAGAGGCCGTTACCCAGTTGATGCTACGCCGTCTTTAATAGGTTCAGCAGTCGAAGTAACAGATTTCAGCAATAAACAACGAGGTGTCTCGGAATCTCCTTAATCGACCACATCAACTCTATGCTCAACATAGAGAGAGCGCTATGTGTAGTGTTTACTTATGTTACCTAAACAGGCTGTTGTCTCGTCTTTTAGATGGTAGAACTACGTTCAAACCTAAAATATTTGTGAAATATCTACAATTACAATCATATTTCTTTTTATAATTTCGTTAGACATCACAAATAAACCTTCTAATGCAGACAATGTGCAAACAATGCATACAATATATAACAAACAATACAATAATTGTAGAAACCTGGTGGATAAAATTGGTAAAATGGCTGATAACGCTCACCATTGATAAGCCAAGCCATCTAAATTCTTTTTAGATTAGTTCGTTAATTGTGGAAATTCGTTCTTTATTAAATAAAAATTAAAAAATGTTCCATTATCAATCAACCAACCTATAGAGTACGTTAGGTGTAGCATTTACTCTAGCTTTCTGTAGGAACCATATACCTAGGGCAGTGGTCGGCAAACTGCGACTCGCGACCACATGCGGCTCTTTGGATGTGAAGCTGCGGCTCTTTATATAGTTCCATATGTAAATATTATTTATGTGAGTACTATTTATTGTTGGCAAGAAAAATTTATGGTTCTTTAAAAACTTTGAAATTTTGTAAATTGTAATTTTTGACTCTTCTGACCTAGGGTAATCTTAAGGAGTTCTTAAACGTTTTACATGTTTTTAGAACTTTCTCAGCATCGAAAACTGCCGACAAGTTCTGTGGCAAAGAAGTTAGATCTCAGCATTCCAAGCTGCCTACTCCTGTCAAATTACATTGACAAATATTTGAACTTTTATCTTACCTCAGGTTTTAGTGGGAAGAATTTTGTTTCCGTTTGATAGTGAACGAATCTCTCCCGCCTTCTCATTGGACGAATGTGGCCATGTTTGTATATAAACGGGGGCTATGGTATTGAGAGAGGAGCTTCAGGAGCCCTGGTTACCTCTATTTTCTCTCATTGAGAGAGGAGTGTGGTTAAAGATTTGTGTAGAAACGCTTAAAGTGTTCTCTGCGTGTTTTATCCTTGTCTGGGGATCTCTTCGCATTCCCTGTGTGACCCCAGTCCGATCCCTACCAACGCAACAATAAAGATAAGTACTGTTTTTTTTTTTAATTTTATTTAACATATTTTGAGTTATTATTTACCTCTTTTTTATTTTTGGTTTTGTATTCTTAAGTGTACGCTTTTTGTGTGTTTAGTTACTATTACTTTAGGCCCTAGTTTATTGCATTTTGTGTTAACCCGTACAAAGTAACTTTTGTCACTCCCCATGTAGAGGTAGCCAGGTTCAATAGCCGTTAAGAAAAATGTGTTGTATACAAGGAAGACGTCTTATTTGATATATTAGAAGGCGTTGGAGGATTGAATGGAGAATACAAAAGAGAGACAGGTTAACAAATGATCGGCTATATTTCCCAATATAACTGCTATTTCAGAAAATATATAACCGGACGTAAGCAGAGGCGAAAATTTGTTCATTTGTTAAGCTATTGTCAACATAACCTTTCCAACTTCACAGACAGAGAAACATTATAAGAAAGACTTTCTATATATAAATAAATATAATCAACCCAAGTTCCTGGATCATACAAAAGATATTGTCAACTACCCGATTTTTGTAGAAGGACGTTTGACAATTTCACCGCAAATGTTTCTTTTGAACGAAAAATTTATTTTAAGGAGAAATAACGACTATTTCTAACCTTAGGGATGAAGTATGAAAGGATGAATTGTGAAGAGTAATGATAAACTGAAAAATAAAAGTGTCCAGGGATGGAAATACCCGATGTTTATTTCTTTATACTAGTGCTATATGAAAGAACTATTAGTGAATATGATCAGAGTTAACACAAATGATTAGCAATCTTTAATATATATATATCAAAAATAAAAATGGCATATCCTGACCAGGAGCACATGTGCTTTACAGAAGGCAGAGCACCATCTGGTGGAACAGAAATCAACTAAACATTGATTTAGCCTGTTCTCTGATATTTGGCCAACCCAATTTCTTGATAAATCAAGAAAAGCCATCCACGAACGCGTTTCGCGCTTTTTGGCGCTCGTCAGCGTGGACTAGGCTATACCACTGCGACCAAAAATATTTTTTGATCCCAGTAGCTTCTAGAAAAACCAAGAAATGGGTATTTAAGGCCAAACTTGCGTAAATACGCTTAACACATGAAAAAACGAAATAAAAAAATAAAAGATAAAAAGATCAGGTGTTGAAATCAAAAATAAAAATGGCATATCCTGACCAGGAGCACATGTGCTTTACAGAAGGCAGATGGCTTTTCTTGATTTATCAAGAAATTGGGTTGGCCAAATATCAGGGAACAGGCTAAATCAATGTTTAGTTGATTTCTGTTCCACCAGATGGCGCTCTGCCTTCTGTAAAGCACATGTGCTCCTGGTCAGGATATGCCATTTTTATTTTTGATTTCAACACCTGATCTTTTATCTTTTATTTTTTTATTTCGTTTTTTCATATATATATATATATATATATATGGGGGGGGATCCATTGCAGTAAGGGCAGTAGATATTGTTTAATTTTTAAAAGAATCATACGTGTCTATAATAGTTTCAAAATATCATTTATATTTGTTTAATTTCTCATTAATTTGTGGTAACAATTCACTACGAGAGTGTCAATAAAATATGTTGAATTGTGTCTCCATTCTTGTCGATGTAGGCAGGTGTCGTCTTCGCGACAGGTCGGTGACAATTGGAAGGAGGTCGAAGATCCCTCCTCCTCCTCCCACTCTATTTATAGGAGACCAGGCTTGACCCAGATATATCACATTCTTTTCAGCCAATTTGTCCACCAAATTGAAAGCGATTGTTCCGTAATGAGGGGGGTTAGTCGCTTAGCGTTGATCTGGCAGGTTTCTCTGGTCGTTCACGGTAGCTGTCACATCATCTCCTTGAGGACAAATTGACCGACTTTAGACTTTCTTTAATGCTTACCTTTATACTTTACTTCTGAAGAAATTTGTACAACTATTTTGAGTAATCCATAAATAGAGATATTTAATTTAAAAGGTATATATTGGATCAAAATATAATTTATTTTACCAATTAGAAGGGTGTTAAAGCCTGAAATCTCGAGATATTAAAAATTGTTTATTTAAGAAACACATCCCTCTGGATCAAATTCTGTCAAATAATATAGCGCAAGGGATTATAACTTTTGGTATGAAATATGAGAACGCACATCTTAAACTATTGTGAACTTTCTAAGATGATTTCAATTCCACGAAGGTCTGATTTCTACAATCTAACCTTCTACCTGCATCTTGGCTGATACCACTTGTACAACTATTTTGAGTAATCCGTAAATAAATCTTTAATTAAAAAGGTATATATTGGATCAAAATATAATTTATTTATCAATATTTCAGTTGGCTGAACGCCAAACTTTTTCAAGGTATTATAAATAATATTAACGATCATTATACCTTGAAAAAGGTTGGCGTTCAGCCACATAACTGAAATATTGGTAAATAAATTATATTTTGATCCAATATATGCCTTTTTAATTAAAGATACAACTATATATAACAACAACAAAAAAGCTTTATTAAAACCTTTTAGTCTTATACAATGTGAAAAAATAGGTACAAAAAGGTTAAAAGAATAATGTGGTTTTAAAAAAATTGATTGCTTATTTCCTTTGTTTTCAATTTTGGATAATTCAATCTTATATTTTATCTATTAGGTATTTATATTCTATTGGTGCATCGCTTTTTTTGTTATTTAGAAAATATCAGATTTCTCAAGACTTCCAGTTTTCCAGGAATATTTTGTAAATCAATGAAATTGATTTCTGTCAAACAATAAAAAAGAACTACAACACCAAATATATCTATTTTGATAGATTGATCTTTCCAGTTGGTCTCGAGGACCACGCCATCACCATCTCCTCAGCGGTGAAGTACGCGATCTACGTTTTCTTTGTAGATGTCGAAATACGTGGTGTCGCTGGAGACCCACTGGTGATTCTCCACCAAACTCTGCAGCGGTGGTAGAGGCGCCATATTCATTGTACATAGTGTATATAATCCATATTATCTTTTTTAAATAGTACAGACTGTGCACTTTGCATGTATTGACAAGATGTCAATAAAATTATTTTAATTATCAAATGTCTATTTGATAGAATGAGCTGATTTCATACCTACTTTCGTAGAATATGAAGAAATGGAAGCCGCACCTGTATTGATGAGGGCCATAGCCTGATTGTTGTTGGCTTTTGTTAGAGAATTTGCCAAAACTGGTGATAAAATAAAGCCAAGCTCTTCTGATAGGGATTTGCGATGTGTAGAGACATTGAGAGATTATTTTTATTAGACAAAATATAACTTTTTATTTTAATTATCACATATATAGTGTATGCTAAAATCTTATTATTTATATTAGTTGGAGTTTAATACATATTAAACTATTTAAACAAAAAAGGAATATCCTGATTGCTTACATACGCATTTTAGATTGCGTTCTGCCATTACACAAATATCAAAAACAAACACAAACGTCTAATATTAGAGACAATGGTGTCTAAAGGACTCAGTAGCATTAATAGAAGCATTGAACTGCCAAACCAATATATTCCATTAAGAGTTTAATACATAGCTTTCTGTCACAGCCTTCATTGATTTTTATATATTTAATTGTACAACAAAATAGTCGCTATATATTGTACAAATTTCTCTATAGTTCTTTTTCTACAAAATACAATTTTACATATATACTCTTATATATTTCTGTCGTTACTTTTCTTTAAATGTATATCTCCTTATATATGTAAATATGCAGATATGTATATAAACAATTCATCGTTAACGTTTTCTATGTTTATCCTGTGGAAAGTCAGTAATTCTCTAAAGCTCGTGGCAAAATAATAAAAATCTTTGAAAGAAAACTTTCGCCTTATGATTTCGCGCTTTTTATAAATTTGCTCCAGACGATTATATAACTCAAAATAAGGTTTGTATTCTCTAGGGAATTATAGCATTCCCTGCCCGTTTGTAGGCGTTGGTATTGAAACACATGGGAACCAAATAAATTGAAAGAAAACGATCCAACGTTAAGAAGAGTAAAAAAAGGCAAAGAACGAAATAAATAAAAATGCCATTAGAATAAGAGCGGGTGACCAGGAAGGTTGGTTGGTGGCCCACTTCATTTTCCGTTTCCTCCTTGGGACACAATGCCATTGATTTGAAGAATGATTTGATTTGGGAGAGACAAAACTGTCCGTGGTTTATTCAGGTTTTCTGGCGTGAACTCTGGAGAGAAACGAGGACATTGACACTAAGGGCGAGACCTGCAGTCTATTGGACATTGTGACTTAGGGCAAGACCTGCGGTCCTATACCAGTGGCGAGTAGTCGAATGTGACACTTTATCATGAAAGAGTTCCATATACAACCAATTCTCTATTTAAAACCGAGCCTCTGGATTAAACATTTTCTGTCTTAAATCAGTTTCACCAAGTGCCATTAACTTAAAGGTTAGCCATTAGTAAAGACTTTGAGTATCTTCCATTTATCATTAGGTTCATCTCTCTTGCTCGACAACCCGCAGCTAAACAAAAGAAACCTATTGCTTATCAACTACGTCTTTTTGATTCCAAATTAACTAATTCTTAATCTCTTTTTGTTCTTAACAAAAGTTTCCTTTTGCTAATTGGGAACAATACTCTAGTATGAGGCTGTCCTAGTTTCCATGCACCGATATTCCTGATCTCTCTTTCTAGAAAGATAAGAAAAAAAAAATTACAGCTACCAATCAAGATAAAATTACTCAAGGTTGAATGCGTCAAGACCTTGCGAGCGGCGACGGCCTTCGACAACGTGCAAGGAGGGAGGCGATTACAGAAATTAGAGGTTAGTTAACCTCAATTTCGGTCAAAGCAGACATGAATCAGCAAAAAAAGATTGAAATGGGAAGGACTTCTGGCAAAAAACACTTCAATTTCTCTTAAAATCAACTTGATCGTTTAAAGACAAGAATACAAAATGACGACTATATCCACTCTACAGATCAATAATAAATAGATTCATACACAAAAGAGGTAGTGAGGAAAGTTTTAGAACAGATGTGTAAATAAATCCATTTTCAAACAAAGACTTACGTGCACATGGGGAAAGGGAGAAAAAAATTACTGTATTATTTTGTTGTTGTATGGCGAATCCATACAGGGCAATAGGCCCTAATAAAAGCCTTTTTGTTGTTGTTGACTATATCCACCATGTCGAGTACTCATTCAGGGTGAAAGCAGTTGTAAACCCGCGGCCTAACATTATTATAAGATAAAGTTGCGGAAGGATGATATTCATGTACCAAAAGAGGCACCTCTCCCTTTAAATATACATCAGAACGATGGCACTATTACATCACCATAGTAAAAAAAAAACTTTACTAATGATGATAAATAATGAGCCATAACACCAGTTTTGTAAAATTCAGACAAAAAAGCCAACCTGTTATCAATATAATCATCTCTGTGCTATATGTACTTGAGGGGAGAAAAGAGAGGAAGAAAAGCTAATGATTAGATAGAAACGAACCTATTTGATGTGCAGGTAATGTAAAAACAGAGACTAGAATACAAAATGCCGACTATATTCACATGTTGAGCACTCATTCAGGGTGAAATCAGTTGCAAATCTCTACCTTACACTACTATAATGATCTCTGTGCTATATGTACTTGAGGGGAGAAAAGAGGAGAAGAAAATTCGACGATTAGATAGAAGCGAACCTATTTGATGTTTGGTGATGTAAAAACAGAGACTAGAATTCAAAATGCCGACTTTATGTCGAGCACTCGCTCAGGGTGAAATCAGTTGTAGACCCCTACCTTACACTGCTATAATGATCTCTGTGCTATATGTACTTGAGGGGAGAAAAGAGGAGAAGAAAATTCGATGATTAGATAGACGCGAACCTATTTGATGTGCAGGTGATGTAAAAACAGAGACTAGAATTCAAAATGCCGACTATATTCACATGTTGAGCACTCACTCAGGGTGAAATCAGTTGTAGACCCCTACTTTACAATGCTATAATGATTCCTGTACTATACATTCCTGTACTATGTATGTACTTGAGGGGAGAAAAGAGGGGAAGAAAATTCTATGATTAGATAGAAGCGAAACTATTTGATGTGCAGGTAATGTAAAAACAGAGACTAGAATACAAAATGCCGACTATATGTCGAGCACTCGCTCTGGGTGAAAGCAGTTGCAAATCTCTACCTTACACTACTATAATAATGATCTCTGTGCTACTTGAGTTGGGAAAAAAGAAGGATAAAATCCGATGATTAGATAGACGGGAGAACTTCCTTATTTGATGTGCATGTGATGTAGGAAGTGGTCACAATGAATTATTCAGAAGAAAGTGAGATTACGTGATGAAAGAATGAAAGAGGTGTGGGAATGACTCATGTGATTGGGGTCAACAACGCCCAGAGACTGTGGTACACTGGCCCTGCCGCAACGTCCATGGGTCACCTAAGACAGTACCATGTCTTCACAGCTTTGCAGACTAGCGTTTATTGACTTATAAAGTAATCCCTAACTTTAAGATAAAATGTACTCAGTAATTGGCCACTAGAACGCTAGCCTGTACAAACAACCGATTATAAATAATTCCGCTGCGCTGCCTGGAGTACAGGAGTTCCATCTACGATTCCCTTCTTCCTGTGGTGAATCTGTATGAGACCGGTGGTCTTAATAAAGCTTTGTGTGTGTATAAATAATTCCATTGACATCAGTCTCTTCACTCTCTCATATTTATTCATATATATTATATTTATTTAACCTTATATAACCTTATTATGAACGATCTAATAAAGTCGTTTCAATCTCAATCTCTCTTAATTGTTAAGGAATATAAATAAAATATATAAAGCCAGGCCCTCCCATTAATTTTTCATTGCAGCAAAGGCAGTAGAAAATTTGCTTAATTTTTAAAAGAATCATACGCGTCTAGAACCCAACACTCTAAAAAAGGATTTTTCAGGATGTGTCCTCGGGTGAATATATTGAAGAGGTGCCCCACAGTATCAACCTGGATTGACTTGACATGGAATCTGACCATCTCAAGAGAATACTGGCAGGAAATCGTGAAAATTGGCGAAGATCTTTGAGCAAAAGATAACACTTGACAAAATTGAATTTAAAATACTTGATATCATTAATTGGTATTTAAAATTTATCTTTTGTTGTTAACTAATGCTTGTTGTTTCGGCGTTATCAGCAGC